>SJYX01024039.1:17258-33467 GCA_006410675.1 Oreotragus oreotragus
GTTTTCCCTACTTTCTTCAATTTAAGTCTGAATTTGGAAATAAGGAGTTCATGATCTGAGCCACAGTCAGCTCCTGGTCTTGTTTTTGTTGACTGTATAGAGCTTCTCCATCTTTGGCTGCAAAGAATATAATCCATCTGATTTCGGTGTTGACCATCTGGTGATGTCCATGTGTAGAGTCTTCTCTTGTGTTGCTGGAAGAGGGTGTTTGCTATGACCAGTGCATTTTCTTGGCAAAACTCTATTAGTCTTTGCCCTGCTTCATTCCGCATTCCAAGGCCAAATTTGCCTGTTACTCCAGGTGTTTCTTGACTTCCTACTTTAGCATTCCAGTCCCCTATAATGAAAAGGACATCTTTTTTGGGTGTTAGTTCTACCCTCTGTTATTGATTAACCAAGTCAAATATTTAATGATCAAAATTTAGGGGAAACTCCTCCATCTTACACAATATCATAGTGCCTCTGATCTTTCCTCACCAAGATTTGTGATGTGATTTTCTTTTTGGTTATTGTAATATAGAAGCCAAAAGACAAGTGCAAAATAATTTTCTAAATTGAAAACTCTAAGATGTTGTTTTTCACTCAGTCCTATGTAGACAATACTTTCATCAAATTAATTGTCTGAAAGTCAATGATTTATTTCTCTCTTTAGATAATTAAAGAAGAGAACAGGCAAAGCATAGTATCTGCATAACACTTACCATTTTGGGTAATAAATTCCTGCACCCTGTGAATGTTCCTACTGTACCATTTAAAGCGTTAACACTTTGATCTGAACTGATAGGATGGGTGAATGTAAAAGAATAAGCAAGAAGTGGAACCCCTGAAGAAAAGCAAATTGAGATAATGTATGGCAAGTATTGAGTAGAGTGCCTGGTGCACAGTGAACACTCCATAAATTTTAGCTCTTCTTATTGCTGCTAAAGCTGTCCTAGATGTCACTGACATTTAACCTGGGGAAGGGACTACATGGCTGACTCATCCCATGCTCGATGAGGCAAACTAATAAACTGCTATAAATTTAGAAAGGAAGATGGCTGATCTCTAGCCAGGTTGGCAGCTGTTTATCTTCTCTAAGTGCTCTGGTGCTATTCCATTGCAATATGATCCAAAAGCGCCACTATGAACCCATTTGGGAGCAAGGTTTGGAGCTAAATCAAGGCAGGGTGGCAAGTACTCAGTTAACCTAGTTCAGCCACTTTTGCAGTGACTTCCTTTTGGGCTTCACATCTGAGAGAGTGGCTTTCACCTAAGTGATCATAGGGCAGGATTTCTCAACCTCAGCATTATTGATCTGTGGTGCCTGATATTTTGGGTGTTGTGGGGGGCTGCTCACTGTAGGATGTTCAGCAGCTTACCTGGTCTTTCCCCACTAGATGCCATTAGCATCCCAACCCCCGGTGTGACAACCAACATGTCTCCAGACATTGCCAAGTGAATTCTGCGGGGACAATCACTCCCTTGGAGAAACTAAAAACCAACAAGTAATTCCATACTCAAGATAAGTGAACATAAGTTCAAATTGAAAAGTATTGGCGGGATAGGATAGAATATTTTTTGAACAGTAAGTGCTCTGACAGATATTATCTTAGGTAATTCATGTCATTTTCACAATAGTCCTAGTGTTTATCCCTTATGCACAGATGGGAAAGCTCATAGGAATCAAGTGATTTGCCCAATCACTCATTATAACTACACTGACAACAAAGCCCATGATCCATTGTATGATGCCTTCATGATTCTCAGTTCAAATAGAGAAGGCTCAGCCTCGACCTACAGTTTTCTGTGACCAGGAAGGGGAGAATTCCATTTACCAAGTACAAATGGTGATGAAGCTGCTGTCTCAGCCCATAAAATCCATTTCTTGAGGCTGTGACTGGGACTATTTGGGTTTGCCAATAGGAGGCACTAGAGGAAGGTTCGTAGGTCACAGGAGGGGAGAGGGAGTGCCTTCTTCCTATAAGCTAGCTATTCCTGATCCAGCTGATCCAGTGACTGCCACTGCTGAGTACCCATACTACTAAGCAGAAACCAACGTGAGGTCTCAGATATGGCAACACTCTTCCAGGGGACCAAACAGCCACCTGATGGCAGGTTAACTATGCTAGATCCCCTCCATCACCCACAGAGTAGTATGCTCTCTTCACTTGAGCAGACATGTTTTCTGGATACTGATTTGCCTTCCCTGCTGCTAATACTTCTGCCAGCACCACCATCTGCACAGGCAGAGGGTTTTATTCACCATTGTGATATCCCACAAAATCATTGCTTGACCAAAGAGCTCAGTTCAGAGTGGGGAAAATGTGGTAATGAGTGCATGGCCATGCGATTCACTGATCTTACCACATACCCAATCACCCAGAAGCAACTGGTCTAACAGAAGGATGTAAAACCCAACTAAAGGTTTAGTTGTGACCAGTTAGGAGAAGAAAACAGAAGTTGGGAGCTATCTCATAGGAGGTGCAATTTGCTTTGACTCAGCAACCAGCATCCATGTGTGACTCCCATAGGCAGAAATCATGGGCCCAGGAATCAAGATGTGAAAATGAAAGTGGCTCCTCTCATCATTACATTGGATATCCTACTCATAGAATGTCTGATTTTAAACTCATTACTTGGGTTCTGCTGGTTTGGAAGACTTAATTCCAAGCAGAGGTCACAACCACGATTTCACTGAATTGGAAGTTGAAACTGGCACTGCCATTTTGGACTTCTAATGATCCTTAATCAAAGAAGGGTAAAGATCTGTCCTGGTTGAGATGAATGATCCAGGTTACCTAGGGGAGACTGGCCTGCTGCCGCTCAGCAGGGTCAGAGTAGATTACATCTGGAATCTGAAGAACTCTCTGGGGATCCTTCTGTTGCTTTCTTTGTCCAAGAGTAAGTTATGGTAACAGTACTCTCAGTTCAGTTCAGTTCAGTCGCTCAGTCATGTCTGACTCTTTGAGACCCCATGAATCCCAGCATGCCAGGCCTCCCTGTTCATCACCAACTCCCAGAGTTCACTCAAACTTATGTCCATCGAGTCAGTGATGCCATCCAGCCATCTCATCCTCAGTCATCCCCTTTTCCTCCTGCCCCCAATCCCTCCCAGCATCAGAGTCTTTTCCAATGAGTCAGCTCTTCGCATCAGGTGGCCAAAGTACTAGAGTTTCAGCTTTAGCATCATTCCTTCCAAAGAAATCCCAGGGCTGATCTCATTCAGAATGGACTGGTTGGATCTCCTTGCAGTCCAAGGGACTCTCAAGAGTCTTCTCCAACACCACAGTTCAAAAGCATCAATTCTTCAGTGCTCAGCCTTCTTTACAGTCCANCTGTTGTTCCATGTTCAGCTCTAACTGTTGTTTCCTGACCTGCATACAGGTTTCTCAAGAGGCAGGTCAGGTGGTCTGGTATTCCCATCTCTTTAAGAATTTTCCACAGTTTATTGTGTTCCACACAGTCAAAGGCTTTGGCATAGTAAATAAAGCAGAATTAGATGCTTTTCCGGAACTCTCTTGCTTTTTCAATGATCTAGCAGATGTTGGCAATTTGATCTCTGGTTCCTCTGCCTTTTCTAAAACCAGCTTGAAAATCTGGAAGTTCACAGTTCATATTTTGCTGAAGCCTGGCTTGGAGAATTTTGAGCATTACTTTCCTAGCATGTGAGATGAGTGCAATTGTGTGGTAGTTTGAGCATGCTTTGGCACTGCCTTTCTTTGGGATTGGAATGAAAACAGACCTTTTCCAGTCCTGTGGCCACTGCTGAGTTTTCCAAATTTGCTGGCATATTGAGTGCAGCTCTTTGAAAGCATCACCTTTCAGGATTTGAAATAGCTCAACTGGAATTCCATCACCTCACTAGCTTTGTTCATAGTGATGCTTTCCAAGGCCCACTTGACTTCACATTCCAGGATGTCTGGCTCTAGGTGAGTGATCACACCATCGTCATTATCTGGGTCATGAAGATCTTTTTCTACAGTTCTTCTGTGTATTCTTGCCACCTCTTCTTAATATCTTCTGCTTCTGTTAGGTCCATACCATTTCTGTCCTTTATCAAGCCCATCTTTGCATGAAATGTTCCATTGGTGTCTCTAATTTTTTGAAGAGATCTCTAGTCTTTCCCATTCTGTTGTTTCCCTCCATTTCTTTGCACTGATCGCTGAGGAAGGCTTTCTTATCTCTCCTTGCTATTCTTTGGAACTCTGCATTCAGATGCTTATCCTTCCTTTTCTCCTTTGCTTTTCGCTTCTCTTCTTCTCACAGCTATTTGTAAGGCCTCCTCAGATCCATTTTGCTTTTTTGCATTTCTTTTCCACGGGGATGGTCTTGATCCCTGACTCCTGTACAATGTCACAAACCTCTGTTCACATTTCATCAGGTACCTAGACCATTCAGGTATGACATAAATAAAATCCCTTACGATTATACAGTGGAAGTGCCAAATAGATTCAAGTGATTAGATCTGATAGAGTACTTGAAGAATTATAGATGGAGGTTCGTAACATTGTACAGGAGGCAGTGATCAAGATCATTCTCAAAAAAAAGAAACGCAAAAAGGCAAAATGGTTGTCTGAAGAGGCCTTACAAATAGCTGAAAAAGAAGAGAAGCCAAAGGCAAAAGAGAAAAAGAAAAATATACCCATTTGAATGCAGAGTTCCAAAGAATAGCATGGAGAGATAAGAAAGCCTTCCTCAGTGATCAATGCGAAGAAATAGAGGAAACCAATAGAATGGGAAAGACTAGCGAGCTCTCAAGAAAATTAGAGACACCAAGGGAACATTTCATACAAAGATGGGCACAATAAAGGACAGAAATGGTCTGGACCTAACAGAAGCAGAAGATATTAAGAAGAGGGGGCAAGGCTAAACAGAAGAGCTATACAAAAAAGATCTTCATGACCCAGATAACCATGATGGTGTGATCACTCACCTGGAGCCAGACATTCTGGAATGCAAACTCAAGTGTGCATTACGAATTATCACTACAAACAAAGCTAGTGGAGGTGATGGAATTCCAGTTGAATTATTTCAAATCCTAAAAGATGTTGCTTTAACAGTGCTGCACTCAATAGGCCAGCATATTTGGAAAACTCAGCAGTGGCCACAGGACTGGAAAAGGTCAGTTTTCATTCCAATCCAAAGAAAGGCAATGCCAAAGAATGCTCAAACTACTGCACAAATGCACTCATCTCACATGCTAGAAAAACGCTCAAAATCCTCCAAGCCCAGGCTTCAACAGTATGTGAACCATGAATTTTCAGATGTTCAAGCTGGATTTTGAAAAGGCAGAGGAATCAGAGATCAAATTGCCAACATCTGGTGGATCACTGAGAATGCAAGAGAGTTCCAGAAACCATCTACTTTTGCTTTATTGACTATGCCAAAAACTTTGACTGTGTGGATCACAATGAACTGTGGAAAATTCTGAAAGAGATGGCAATACCAGACCTCCTAACCTGCGTCTTGAGAAATCTGTATGACAGTCAAGAAGCAACAGTTAGAATTGGACTGTTTAAACGACAACAGACTGGTTCCAAATCAGGAAAGGAGTACAAGGCTATATATTACCACCCTGCTTATTTAACTTCTATCCAGAGTACATCATGAGAAACGCTGGACTGGAAGAAGCACAAGCTGGAAGTAAAACTACCGGGAGAAATATCAATAATCTCAGATACGCAGATGCTGCTGCTGCTGCTAAGTCACTTCAGTCGTGTTCGACTCTATGTGACCCCACAGACGGCAGCCCACCAGGCTCCCCCATCCCTGGGATTCTCCAGGCAAGAATACTGGAGTGGGCTGCCATTTCCTTCTCCAGTGCATGAAAGAGAAAAGTGAAAGTGAAGTCGCTCAGTCTGTCCGACTGTTAGCGACCCCATGGACTGCAGCCCACCAGGCTACTCCGTCCATTGGATTTTCCAGGCAAGAGTACTGGGGTGGGGTGCCATTGCCTTGTCTCTTATACACATCTAGATGTGTATAAGAGACAGCCCAAAGCCCACCCAACCTGGTCTCTGGCACTCTCTACCACAGCAGGGTCAGAGGTGAGCCCTGAATAGCTCACACAGCCACACAGCCTTGACATGTCACTGTCACTCAGAACCCAGATCCCTAGATCTTATGGACATTGATAAGCCTATGACCCATCTTACTCCATTGCCTTGGCAGACAGCAACCCAGCGACAGCCTCCGACCTGTGTCCTGCTCCAACCCTCATGGCTCAAACACAGAGCAAGGCATAGCTCAAAGGGATGTCAAGCTCCAGCATCCTCCAATATCAAATTTTTAAAAGTGCATTACCATCAATAGATGTGGTTTTATTATAACTGTTTGTAATTTGAATAGCATGCTATAACCATCCCCATAAATTGGACTTCTTTAGATTTATTAAGCTATTTATTGAATGGTGGGTAATAAACATTCGGGATTAACAGCTCTGCAACTTCTCTGAGACAGTTACACAGAGAGTTGCTAAAATCCCATAAAATAATTACGAATCAGTCACCATGCTGACAAACCATAATTGTCAAAAGTTCAATGCAGACTCAGGGCCTTATTTGAAAGTTTGTTCTTGTTTGCAGCTTTGATGTTCCTCTTGCTTTCTCCTGGCATTTCCTTCCTTTTCTCTCTTTTTCCCTACTTTCTTCTTCTTCCCCATGTCCTCTTCTCCTCTCCCACCATTCCTTATCATTTCTTTCACTTATAATATATGTAAGAAGTAGCGTGGTGTAAAGAAAAAAGGTGAGATGTAGAATCCATGACATCTGAGCTCAAGGCAGGGATCTGCCACCTGCTGCCTTTGGGACCCTGGGTGAGTCTCTCTTGGCCTTTCTCTCTTTAGATCAATGCANCTGGGTCGTGAAGATCTTTTTTGTACAGTTCTTCCGTGTATTCTTGCCACCTCTTCTTAACATCTTCTGATTCTGTTACGTCCATACCATTCTGTCCTTTATCGTGCCCATCTTTGCATGAAATACTCCCTTGGTATACCTAATTTTCTTGAAGAGATCTCTAGTCTTTCCCATTCTGCCATTTTTCTCTATTTCTTTGCATTGATCAATGAGGAATGCTTTCTTATCTCTCCTTGCTATTCTTTGGAACTCTATATTCAAATGCTTTTATCTTTCCTTTTCTCTTTTGTGTTTTACTTCTCTTCTTTTCACAGCTATTTATAAGGCATCCCAGACAGCCATTTTGCTTTTTTGCATTTCTTTTTCCATGGGGATGGTCTTGATTCCTGTCTCCTGTATAATGTCATGAATTCTATGACATTGAAAACCATTCCGTATCAAGGTAATCCATGTCTATGCCCCAACCAGTAATGCTGTAGAAGCTGAAGTTGAATGTCATAGTTCATGAGGTACTCTTTCTATCAGATCTAGTCCCTTAAACCTATTTCTCACTTCCACTGTATAATCATAAGGGATTTGATTTAGGTCATACCTGAATGGTCTAGTGGTTTTCCCTACTTTCTTCAATTTAAGTCTGAATTTGGCAATAAGGAGTTCATGATCTGAGCCACAGTCAGCTCCCGGTCTTGTTTTTGCTGACTATATAGAGCTTCTCCATCTTTGGCTGCAAAGAATGTAATCAGTCTGATTTCGGTTTGACCATCTGGTGATGTCCATGTGTAGAGTCTTCTCTTGTGTTGCTGGAAGAGGGTGTTTGCTATGACCAGTGTGTTCTCTTGGCAAAACTCTATTAGTCTTTGCCCTGCTTCATTCTGTATTCCAAGGCCAAATTTGCCTGTTACTCCAGGTATTTCTTGACTTCCTAGTTTTGCATTCCAGTCCTCTATGATGAAAAGGACATCTTTTTTTTGGTATTAGTTCTAGAAGGTCTTGTAGGTCTTCATAGAACTGTTCAACTTCAGCTTCTTCAGCATTACCGGTCAGGGCATAGACTTTGCTTACTGTGGTATTGAATGGTTTACCTTGGAAGTGAACAGAGAACATTCTGTCGTTTTTGAGATTGCATCCAAGTACTACATTTCGGACTCTTTTGTTGACTATGACGGCTACTCCATTTCTTCTGAGGGATTCCTGCCCGCAGTAGTAGATATAATGGGCATCTTAGTTAAATTTACCCATTCCAGTCCATTTTAGTTCGCTGATTCCTAGAATGTTGATGTTTACTCTTGCCATCTCCTGTTTGACCACTTCCAATTTGCCTTGATTCATAGACCTAACATCCCAGGTTCCTATGCAATATTGCTCTTCACAGCATCAGACCTTGTTTCCATCACCAGTCACATCCACAACTGGGTGTTGTTTTCGCTTTGGCTCTGTCTCTTTATTCTTTCTGGAGTTATTTCTCCACTGATCTCCAGTAGCATATTGGGTACCCACTGACCTGGGAGTTCATCTTTCAGTGTCCTATCTTTTTGCCTTTTCGTACTGTTCATGGGGTTCTCAAGGCAGGAGTACTGAAGTGGTTTGCCATTGCCTTCTTCAATGGACCACATTTTGTCAGAATTCTCCACCATGACCCGTCCATCTTGGGTGGCCCTACACGGCATGGCTCATAGTTTCATTGAGTTAGACAAGGCTGTGGTCCATGTCATTAGACTGGTTAGTTTTCTGTGTATCTTACTAGGCAGAATAATAGATTTCATCATTTGGTTGCATGAAACTGAAGAGTGTGCATGGATCCTCAGGTGCCACAGGTCTGTGTTCTGCCAGTTATTAGGCCAATGATAACTCCAATCCGGCCTTCTAATAGACTCTGCTTTGGGACTGGAGTTCATCAAACTACATCTCTTCTTTGCCAGTGGGCATCCTGTGAAGTTCATGTGGTATGGGAGGCCAGATGGAGAGTACAAAGCTGGGGAAGAACAGCTGGGGGCTGCTCTTTCTGTAAGTGTCATCCCAGATGCAGTAGACTTTTATCCCTGCAGTGCACTTGGTTCCAACCTTCATCTTCCATTCAAAAGCCAGCTTAATCGTATGACCTCAGAGGTACCAGAAGCAGTCAGATTGGGCCCCTCATCAGAGATCTGAGCCCAAGATCCACAGAGCCTCTCTTCCAAGCTTCTTTTTTTTAATAGGTTTATTGAGATATAACTTGTGTACTATTAAATCACCCATCTAAAGTGCACAGTTCAGTGATTTTTAGTGTATTCATGGAATTGTGCAACCATCAAAGCAGTCTAATTTTAGAACATTTTCACAATCCCCAAAAGAAACCCAGTACCCTTTAGGAGTCACTTTTCACCCCTCCTCCAGTCCTAAGCCACCCATTAATCTGCCTTATTATCTCTAAGGATTTGTCTACTTGGACATTTCATATAAATAAAATCATGTAACTTATGGCCTTTTGTGACTGGCTTCTTTCACTTAGCATATTTTTTTCATGTATTTATGTTATAGCATGTACTTCATTCCTTGTGGCTGAATAGTATTCCATTTATGGATATATCACATTTAATTTAGCCATTTATCAGTTGATAGACATTTGGGTTGTTTCTACTTTTTTGACTGTTATGAATGCTTCTATTATGAACATTTGTGTACAGGTTTTATGTAGACCTATGTTTCCATTTCTCTTAAATATATACCTAAAAGTGGAATTGCTAGGTTGTATGATATTTTCCAAGCTTCTTAATTCTGACAATCTCTGCCTCTTTATTTTATTCCCACAGTCTCGGGAGTAGCAGCTCATTCCTGCAGTTAAAAATCACTAGATTACCTTGATGTTCCCTTTTTGATCTTTCTAACCTCCAATGACTGTGTGATCATCTACCTGCATTAAATTTCTTCAGATGAAGTACCTAGTATGATTTCTGTTTTTCTGACTAGACCCTTGAGAATACAGTCATATGAAGCTTTATAATCAGTTCATCCATCTTCCTTACTGAGTAAGGAATAGAAGTCTGTTTTAGTTCAGCAGGTCAGATAGAAATAATTCTCACAAAATGAAAACTGTTAAACATCAGCATATATCTTATAAGTCATAAATGTATTTTAATTGGAATCTACTGAATGAGTGGCCTCCCTGAGATAATATTTTAAGCATCTGTCTGAAATAGTTTAAGGATAGTACCTCTTAAATGCTAGAGGAAAATCCATTCCTTCATTTCTTCCTTCCTTCACTCATTCATTCATTTAGTAATTATTTATTTATCACTCCATTTGTGCTATGTACTATTCTAGGTGCTGTTGGTATAATAGTGAATAAAATAGACAAAAATCTAAATAATCAGAATTTATGTTCTAGTGAAAGAGATGGTAAACAAGTATAAATGTGTCAGATGGTGATTAGTGATATGGAGAAATTTAAAGAATGGGAGGAAGATAGGAAGGGCTGGATTGGGGGTACATTTTTCAAAAAGATTGATCAGAAAAGATTTCACTATAAAAGTAACATTTCAAAAAACTCCTGGTGGAGATGAAGGAGAAAGCATGTGGATATCTGGGGAAAAAAGAGTATTCCAGGCAGAGCTAACAGCAAGGCTTCACTCTCAAGGCCTTGAGTTGGAAGGATGCCTGGTTTGTTCAAGGAATAGGAAGTAGGCCAATCTGGCTGGACTTGAAATCAGAGGGAGAACTGTAAGAGAGAATGTTAGAGAGACAGTGAAGGGTCAATCCTATAGAGCTTTGTATGTCATTATAAGGACTTTGGCTTTATTATAAGTTTGATAGGAAGCCAGTGGAAGGATTGTAACAGGGAAGTGATATGATTTGACTTACATTTTAACGAGACAACTCTAACTTCTGTGTTGAGAATAGATTATGGTAGTGCACTGAAAGGCAATAATCTGAACAGAAATATAGTGAAAACTGTGGGGAAATAAATCACTGGATTCTGTATTCATTGGCAAGAGTGCAACTTTTTCCCCTATAGATGTTCAGGGAGGGTCTTCTCCATATAGTCAGTCTGGGTATGTGCAAGCTGAGAAAGAAGCCAAAGATGGCTCCCAGCATTTTAGCCTGAGCGACAGAAAGAAAGCACTGTGTATTACTGAAACAAGAAAGACTATATAGGAGTAGGTTTTCAGGAGAAATCCTGAATTCAGTTTTGCTTATGCTAAGTTTGATATATCTGTTAGACATCCAGATGGAGATGTCAAGGAGTCTGCTGGATATACAAATCTGAAGTTCAGGGGAGACTCAAAACAGGAGATGGAATTTGGAGATTATTGATATAAATGTAATATTTATAGCCATGACAATAATTTAGAAGATCCAGTGAGGATTTTATGTAGAAGAAAAAGAATAGATTCAAGGACTGAGGCCTGCAGCAGCCTGATTCGGAGTTCAAGGAGATGCGAAGAAACCAGTAAAAAGACTGAGAATGAATGGCTGTTGAAATGGAAGAAAATCAGAAGTATGAGCTGTCAAGAAGCCAGGTGAAAAAGCTTTCAAAGACAAAAGTATGATTAATATTATGGTAATTACTATGTTAGGGCCCCATGACACTATGAACATATAGAAACATGCTTAGTCGCTCAGTTGTGTCTGACACTTTGTGACCCCATGGACTGTAGCCTGCCAGTCTCCGCTTTTCATGGGGATTCTCCAGGCAAGAATACTGGAGTGGGTTGCCATGCCCTCCTCTAGGGGCTCTTCCCGACCCAGGGATAAAACCCAGGTCTCCCACACTGCAGGTGAATTCTTTACTGTCTGAGCCATCAGGGAAGTCTGAGAATACTGAAGTGAGTAGCCTATCCCTTCTCCAGGGGAACATCACAAGCCAGGAATCAAACCCGGGTCTCCTGCATTGCAGGCAGATTCTTTACCAGCTGAGCTACCAGGGAAGCCCATAGAAACATAAGTGGAGCCATTAGATCTTGTTCTATGTTAATTTGTGTTTACAAGAATTTGTTACATGTATGCGTGACATGGTGCTCAGTCATTCAGTCATGTCCAACTCTTTGTAGCCCCGTGGACTGTAGCCTGCCAGGCTCCTCTGTCTATGGCATATTTTAGGCAAGAATACTGGAGTGAGTTGCCATTTCCTCCTCCAGGGGATCTTCCGGATTCAGGGGTCGAACCCACGTCTCTTGCATCTCCTGCATTGGCAGGTGGATTCTTTACCACCAGCGCCACCTAGGAAGCCTATATGGCATAAAATAGATCAATTTCTCATTTCCTGTGTATATATTATAAATATAATAAATTTCTATGGTCATAGGAATATTTCATAGATCATTATTATAATCGTGCTATGATAAAGATATTGGTCATTTGTTTTCCACAAGTGGTTCTACATTAAATTTTGTATTTTCTCAATTGTATGTTTTTAAAATTATTTTTTTATTTTTATTTTACACTGGAGTAGAGTTGATTTACAATGCTGTGTTAGTTTCAGGTGTTAGTTTCTGCTGAATCACAGCAGAGTGATTCAGTTATGCATACACATATATCTATTCTTTTTCAGATTCTTTTCTCATATAGGTTATTACACAGTATTGCATAGAGCTCCCTGAGCTATGCAGTAGGTCCTTGTTGATTATTTGTTTTATATACAGTAGTGTGTATATGTGAATCCCAACCTCCTAATTTATCCCTCTCTTCACACCTTTCCCCTTTGGTAAACATTTGTTTGCTAAGTCTGTGAGTTTGTTTCTTCTCAACTGTATCTTAAAGAAAATTATAAGGAAAAAATAGAAATGAGATATATTAGTTGGCTAGGCTATTCTTTGGTAACCGAAACGGTCAATGGCTTAACCAAGGCCTATTTCACCCTCATTAAAAAGCCCACACGGATGGTCAGGGAGGCTTTTCTCTTCATTTCATTAAGGGATACATGGTGGGAGACTTGTAGCTGCATCATCTTGGGAGAAGAGAAGACTGAGTAATAATTGGGTGGATATTTTTAAGGACTTAATTTGAGAATGACTTATTTAGCTTCCACCAACATCTCAGTGAACAGTAATGTGTTCTCAGCTATGAAGAAGCCAGGAAAATGAGTCTCCCTGTCTGTCCAAAAAGAGGAAAATAAAACAGTTTGGTGAACAGATAGTTTTGTCTCTGCTGCAGTGGTGGAGAATAAGGAAAAGAAAGATGTCAATAAAATAAGTTTCTTTATAAGATTTTTGATTGCTTTGATTTAGAATTGAGCCTTGTTTATTTCTTTCCAGTGATTTCTCTTTCTTCTTTCTAAAGAAGTTGAGGGAAACTTTTACTTTCTTTTCAAAACGGTGTGACTTGAAAAGACTTAAGAAGAATTCTAACATCACTGATACATACCTGAGTTCTTTGAGCAAAAGTATTTTTCTGTGTAAAATATATAGACATATAAATTATCTGTGGTTTTTCATATCTTGGGATACAGTCCAGAAACCGGTGACATAATGAGATAGGCTGAGAAAGGTGGATGCCTAGCATGAGATCTGTCTTTGGGGTGCAAAAGGGCTGAGAGGTAGAATGCAAAAGCCTGTGTGTGGTGATAACAGGCAGAGTAATAGGTGCCACCCAGTCAAGCATGTAGTACTTGGGTATTTTAGCAGGCAGTACCAGCCGAGATTCCACAAAGAGCCCAAACTCAAACTATAGCCACAGGACTTCCCTGGTGGTCCAGTGATTAAAAATCCACCTGCCAGTGCAGGAGCCATGGGTTCGATCTCTGCTCCTGGAAGATCCCACATCTCTTGGGGCAGCTAAGCCTGTGTGCCACAACTACTGACACCCACATGCCCTAAAGCCCGTGCTCTGCAACAATAGAAGCCATTGCAATGAGAAACCTACACACCACAAGGAAGAGTAGTCCCTGCTTGCCACAACAAGGCAAAGCCTGTGTGTAGCAATAAAGACCCAGTACAGCCATAAATGAATAAATAAATAAAAATTGTAGGCACAGAGAATAAAGATCAACAAGCAAGTCAACACCCTCGGCTACAAGACCACTCTTAGAAATCTGGTCTTCAGAAAAGGCCAAGTCCCAGTCCTACAAAAACCTTTGAAGTAGGGAAAACAGCAAACAGGCTTCAATTAGAAAACCAGGTTTCCTGCACAGGACATAGAGGAAAAGTTCTCAGTATTGACTGCACATTAGAATCATCTGGAGGAAATTACCAGAGCACCCTTCTAGACCAGATACATCATCTAGAGGTGGGGCATAGTCAACAGTGATGGTTCAAGCTCTCTGGGTGTTTCCAGTGTCAAATTAAGGCTGGGAATAGATGATTAGTGGGTAAGTTGTACATCTTTTATCTTTGTGACTAAAGTCAAGACTGACTTAGAGATTGGAGGGCTAGAAAACCCACAGGAGAATTTTTTAAATGTCTGTAGATACTAGCAGCCCTAACTTAGCTGTGCAGATGTATGTGTGTGTAAAATATACAGTATCCACTGAAACTGGCATCTGATTTGGCAGCTGTTCTGTGGTCTGATAGTGTTTCCAAAATCATTGTAATGAGGAAAAAAAACATTAAGAAGTTACAATGGTTTCTTTCCACTTTTGACTTAAATTTTCAAATCTCAAAACTGTTAAAAATACCTTAAAATTGTGTTATTCAAAAGGGGGATAAATAGCTGAGTGTTTCTAAAAGAAGAGAGCTTGTTGGAAATTAAGACATTCAATGTAAGGTGATAGGGAAGCCTTGGACTGTAAAGCTTTGGCAGTGCTGATTTCCTGCTAACGACATCCAAGTATGAACCCCACTGCAGTCACAGCTGCTGTTCCTCATTATACCCAAGACATGGGTCTTGGTGCCTGGAGCAGTCAAATAAGACAAAAGGAAACAATATTACTGTCTTAAGTATTTATATCTTTTCTTCTTTTGCCTTCTCATAACACTAGGGATATCACAAGCACATTGCCATGGAAACTCTAGCACCAGCCAAAACACTGCTGTGTTTTTGAGGACTCTGTGTGTGAGACTGTAAATAAAAATAGTGAGAATTTTACAAGTGTGGCCTTATACAATGAAATGGCCATTGGGTCTTGCCCTGACTTCAGGGTGTCATATAACTTGCTTTTACTAGTATACTGAAAGAAATTAATCTATGTACAGAAACAAAGGCTATTATACCCATGACAAATTATCAATGGTAGCCTTATAATAGTAGTCAATCTGAATCGAATGACAGTTAAGATGATTAAAAACGATGGTAATTCCTTCTTTCCTTTCTTCATTCACTTGTTTATTTATTCCTTCAACAAATATTTTTTTGACCGTCACTACATGCCAGACATATACTAGATGCTGGACACACAAAGATGAATAAAACACCAATTTCTTGCTATAAATCATGTTACTCCAAACCAACAAATGCATAAGGGTCTGATTTGTATATGTACACTTGCTTCTTGCTCTTAAAAAATTAATACATGAAAATCTGAACTTATGAATGATAATTGAGGAAATTATGTTTCCGATTTCCAAAAAACTTTTATGAAATAATTCACCTCAGCTGCTGCTGCTACTCCTAAGTCACTTCAGTCGTGTCCGACTCTGTGCAACCCCATAGACGGCAGCCCACGAGGCTGCCCCGTCTCTGGGGTTCTCCAGGCAAGAACACTGGAGTGGGTTGCCATTTCCTTCTCCAATGCGTGAAAGTGAAAAGTGAAAGTGAAGTTGCTCAGTCGTGTCCGACTCTTAGCAACCCCATGGACTGCAGCCTACCAGGCTCCTCCATCCATGGGATTTTCCAGGCAAGAGTACTGGAGTGGGGTGCCATTGCCTTCTCTGGAATTCAGCTCTGGGTTCTTTCAAATAGTAAATCCTCTTAGGGCATTTAAGAGTTATTGATAATTGATCACTTGATTAAGGAATTATCCAGAGGGATTATCCGGAGGCTAAAACAGTACTGAGTTCTTGACTCTGATTGCACATTCAAATCAGTTAAGGAGCTTTTAAAACATGCTAATGCTCAGGTCCCACTTCAAACCGATGAAATAACAATGAAAATTACAACTGGGCATCAGCATTTGAAAGCTTTCTGGGATTAATCTAAATGTGCATCCAGGGTTGAGAATCTAAAGCAAGAGTGGGCTAATTCCTACAAAGCATTTGTTTTTGTTAATAAAGTTTTATTGGAACACAGCCATTTCCATATATATTGTCTATGGTTGCTTTCACACAACAAAAAGTTGTGAACTGCGACAGCTGTGTAGTTGAGTAGTGTGACAAAGGCCCTGTGGCCCACTGAAATGAAAACATTTACTATTTGACTCTACAGAAGAAGTTTAGTGACCCCTGGTCTGAAGAAAACAGAGACATGGAACTCAATATGTCCAGCAATCAATGGTTTGCAGGTTCCCCCCCCCCACCCCCCCCCCCCC
>SJYX01024039.1:34710-70768 GCA_006410675.1 Oreotragus oreotragus
GAACGATGGATTTGCTCCTTCCTGTCTGCTTTTTTTTTTTTTTTTTCTTTCAGCCTAATCCTAGCAATGTTTCTTTATCCTAGCCTTGGCAGTTCATGCCACTAGCAATGGTTGATTCCACTTTGCAATTTTGCTGACGGTCTCAGAACTGGCCACCCAGTATACCCCTGAAGATATCATCCCTCACAGGCAAAGCCCTTTTCTTAAGAGTTTTAGGTCCCAGCCTCATGTACCCCTGCTGTGAGCTCAAAAGACACCAACAGCAGCCAAGCATTGCTGTCTCCCCAGAGACCTGAGTCCCCCTCCTTTAAGCATCTAAGGTTTAATAGTGGCAATCTTTTCTCTTTCTTCTCCTTCTCCTTTCTTTTTTTCACAGAGCCATAGAGGTGATGATACTTTGTATAGTTGCTACCTCCATGATATATTTCCTTTTTGCCTTTTAAATTTTCTGATGCCTGAGAATATTATTTATATTAAATTCTTTCTGTTACTATTACTAGTATGGTTTCTATCTCCTGTGTGTGAGAGAGTTATTGCTTACTATGGCAATCATAAATCATCATTGTACCCTGTATTTCTATAAAGATGGATGAATTCAAACTGTTGTGTGGGAAATGGAATGCTAAATTTGAAGATATTATGCTCTTTCTAATATTATCTACCTGCATATTGATTAATAATGTCTTATTTATGCACTGCATAAAAGAATGGGCCTTGTCACTGTGTGTAATATGGATCATGACTTCTGAGGAAATACCTCTTTTACTCTTGTTGGGAATTAATGAATAAGAATTTGCTGCATGTTTACAATAGTATATGCTACAAAGATGCAATCTGGTGACTCTAGAGCACATCCCACCCCAGCCTGGTCATCCCTAAAGGATAAGGGTCAGGCAGAACATGGCTAAATCAGATAACTTCTATCCATTCACTGAACCAAAAATGTAATAGGTCATTCCATCTTTGTAAATAAGCTGAAAACTAGACTTTGTTAAGATGACATTAGAGCCAAGAAAGGGACAAATGAACTAGAAACAAGCACAACAGTGGCTTCTGTTTGGTCCATGATTTGTTCTGGAACATTCACCTTCTAAGATGACTTGTATCGACTAGCTTATTTAATTTCTTAGTCTTCTTTTCAAGAATGGCTACTTTACTACCATTGAATTCGTACAAAGAAAAAAAGAAGGGACAATTACATACTGGTAGAAAAGAGGGTCAGCAAATGACAGTCCACAGGCCAAATCTGACTTGCCACTTTTTTTGTAAATAGTTTTCTTGGAATACAGCCAAGCCCATTTGCTTACATATTCTCTGTGGCTGCTTTCACTAAGATAGTAAAACTGAGTAGCTTCATGACCCACAAAGCCAGAATTATCAACTCTGGTGTTTTAAAGAAAATTGCTGACCCCTAAGAGAGATGAGTAGGCATCTGTCACTACAGTGGCATATGCCAGTGATTAGGGTGTCAGCCACAGGGCCCAGGGGGCACTCTATTCTCCAACTTTTCTTGGCAACCTTGTACTCAAATTTGAATGCCTCACTAGCCCTTCTGCACCTATCACTCACCTACTTAGCATCTAAGATCCTGTAACTTTTCTGTGTCAGTTCAAACTTCCCTGATCGTGTCTGGTGTCATGCCTGTCCCCTCTACTATCCACTTGTCTCCAGAGGAATTCGTAAGATCTTTTATAAATTGCGAGGAGTATTATTCATCCATCTCTTAAAATACAATTGGTGAGGGCCTTGCACAGAGCAACTAATTAGTAATCATGGTTTCATTGATCTACACTATCCAGAGGGACCCATAAGGCTGTCTCAGGCATCAATTCATTTGTTTCCTTTAGGAAAAAGTACTTGAGTTGTCATCACCTGCTATTGTGTACATCTTATATGTGAGGAACTGTTTTCAAGTCATCATCACCAAAGTAGATATGGTAAGTATTACAATAGATAGAAGTATTACAATAGATAGAATGTAAAAATAAAGAACAGGGAAGAAGGTCATTCATTTTTGTAACCCTCATATTTCTACATAATTCCTGCTTATATTAAGCACAAAAGTTTATGTGCTAAAAGAAATAAACTGGATTGATAGATGATTGCTTGATAGACAGAAAAAAATTTCAAGGTTCTAAAACAGCCTAAAGACTGTTTTCTTCTCCTAAATGATTTCTGTTTTATTAAGAATTTTCTCCTTAATAACACAATATAATCTATTTTAAGTGCAATTATTTCAGATACCATTCATGCTGAGATTTAAAACCAAGCAAAACATACAAGACATGTATTTAGTAAAGCTTCAGCTTGTCAAAAACTAAGAAAAATAAACAATACTGAGAAAAGAAGGGAAAGATATAATTTATGCAATTTTTTAAATAGAAAGAGTCTTGAAATGCCAAGCAATAATCCAACTAAAAGATAAACGTGAATGGCTCTTTAAAAAATGAATCCATTGGGAAAAAAAAAAAAAACTAATCCTTGCAACTGGAGAGCCACCAGGACGATGGGGAGCAGCCCTTGATGTGCCCCTGCCACTCCGCTGAGGCTTCACTTGTTGTCTCTCATTTTTCCCCGTCTGTAATCCACTAAGATTTGTTTTCTTCAAAAGCTTATCAACCATCTCTCAAGTCATACTTGCCTGGAGTGTGCTGATTGCCAAAGGTTCAATGCCTTAAGGCTCTTGTGAAAACAAATATAGGCAGGGGCCTCTATGAGTCTTTTTTCCTACAGGCTCAAGAAATACCAGAGTGACAGAAAAAACAAGAGAGTGAGTGGTGAAGAGATTGGAAAGCATTTTTTTTTAATAAGGTGTTGTTTATCTTAAAAGTCATTTACCATGTCTGTTCAAGTAGGACTTGGATTGTAATAAGCTTTCAGTAAATATTTAGCCTGCAAATTAAATAATATTCAAATACAATTATGCATGTACCTGTACACAAATGTATTTATATATTGGGTTGGCCAAAAAGTTCATTCAAGTTTTTCCATATGCTGTTATGAAATAAACCCCAAAGAACTTTTTGGCCAATCCAATAAGTATCACTTAGATTGTGTTAAAGAGAGTTAATAGGGCCAACCATGCTGTCAGCAGAGTATTTGGTGCCTTATATACAATGATACTGAAGAAGGAAATGGCAACCCACTCCAGTATTCTGGCCTGGGAAACCCCATGGACAGAGGAGCCTGTCAGGCTACAGTTCATGGGGTTGCAAAGAGTTGAACATGACAGCAACAGAGCACAGCATATTAAATGCTATAAGGATATACAAGATCACTCAAAATTTCCTCTATAAATGCCTAAAATTCTGACATGGATAAATTCAGTCCTTTTTGATAATAAAACTTCCATCAGAACATTACTTCCATGAAATCAGGGACAATAAAAGGCCTTGTTCACCATTGTACTCACAGTCAATGTCACAGTGCCTAGCATAAAGGGACTCAATTATCTGTTGTATAAGTGAATGGAAAACAAATGGCCTTGGAACATCAATCCATAGAAACTTACTGCTTCACAATGAATGAATTTTTCAGAGTAATTTTATTTCTAAAGATTTTATCTGGTCACAACCCACAGAATGGAGAAAATATTTGCAAATGAGGCAACAGGCAAGATGTAAATCTCCAAATTTTATGAACAGTTCATGTAGCTCAAGGAGGTCAAACCAATCCGTAGTCCTAAAGAAAATCCACCCTGAATGTTCATTGGAAGGACTGATGCTGAAGTTCCAATACTATGGCCACCTGATGTGAAAAGCTGACTCATTGGATAAGACCCCAGTGCTGGGAAAGATTGAAGGTGAAAGGAGAAGTGGGGCAGCAGAGGATGAGATGGTTAGATAACATCACTGACTCAATGGACATGAATTTGAGCAAACTCCAGATAGTGGAGAACAGAGGAGCCTGGCGTGCTACAGTCAATGGGGTTGCAGAGAGCTGGACATGACTTAGCGACAGAACAACAGCAACATGCAGCAAAATATAAAAATAAATAAATAAATCAACAACCCAATTAAAAAAAAAACAAAAAATAAATGGAACCTAATTAAACTTAAAAGCTTTTGCACAGCAAAGGAAACTATAAACAAGGTGAAAAGAAAACACTCAGAATGGGAGAAAATAATAGCAAATGAAACAACTGATGAAGGATTAATCTCCAAATTATACAAGCCACTCATTCAGCTCAATACCAGAAAAACAAACAACCCAATCATAAAGTGGGCAGAAGATCTAAACAGACATTTCTCCAAAGAAGACACACATATGGCTAATAAACACATGAAAAGATGCTCAACATCACTCATTATCAGAGAAATGAAAATCAAAACTACAGTGAGGTATCACCGGACACTAGTCAGAATAGCCATCATCAAAAAACCTAAAAACAATTAATGCTGGAATCCTTTTGCACTGTTGGTGGGAAAGTAAATTGATACAGTTGCTATAGAGAACAGTATGGGGATTCCTTAAAAAAAAAAAAACTAGGAATCTCCTGTGATCCAACAATCCCATTACTGGGCATATACCTTGAGAAAACCATAACTGAAAAAGATACATGTACTTCAGTGTTCATCACAGCACTATTTACAGTAACCAGGATGTGGAAGCAACCTAGATGTCCATAGATAGATGAATGGATAAAGAGCTGTGGTACATATACACAATGGAATATTACTCAGCCATAAAAAGGAATGCATTTGAGTCAGTTCTAAAAAAAAAAAAAAAACTCAATGAGTAAAGTTATATCTTTTAAAAAAATGGACAGATCTAAATAGACATTTCTCCAAAGAAGACATACAGGCATATGAAAAGATGCTCAACTTCACTAATTATTAGAGAAATGCAAACTGAAATTATGAAGAGGCATCACCTCACACTAGTCAGAATGGCATCAACAAAAAGTCTATAAATAAATGCCACATAGGGTGTGGAAAAAGGAACCCTCCTACACTGTTGTTAAGAATGTAAACTGATACAGATACTATGGAGAACAGTTTGGAGGTTCCTTAAAAAACTAAACATAGAGTTACCATATTATCCAGCAACTCCACTCCTGGGCATATATCCGGAGAAAACCATAATTCAAATAGATACATGCACCCCAATGTTCACTGTAGCACTGTTTACAATCACCAAGACATGCAAACAACCTAAATGTCCATCAACAGATGACCAGGTAAAGAAAATATGGTGTGTGTATATACATAATGGAATATCACTCAGCCATTAAAAAGAATGACATAATGCCATTTGCAGCAACACGGATGGACCTAGAGATTATCGTACAAAGTGAAGTAAGCCGGAGACAAATATCATATGATATCACTTACATGTCGGATCTAAAATAATGATACCAATGAACTTATGCACAAACCAGAAATAGTCCCATAGACTTAGAAAACAAAGTTACGGTTCTCATAAGAGGGAAAAGGTAGGGAGGGATAAATTAGGGTTTGGGATGAAAATATACACACTACAACATATAAAATAGATAGCCAACAAGGACCTACTGTATAGCACAGGGAACTAAACTATCTTACAATAACTTATAATGGGAGAGAATATAAATAAAAAAGAATCTGCATCTATACCTTTATATCATAATCATTGTGCTATACATCCATTAGAAAGAAACACAGTGTAAATTAACTATATTTCAATAAAAAATTTTTTCAAAGTCCGAGGAGTCATGAGACAGTGGAAAGATGGTAAGGTCAGGACTGAGAAGGCCTGAGCTCTAGCCCATTTCTCATATTTGGTAGCCATACAGCCCAGGATGACTTATCTCATTCCTCAGCTTCAAGATTCCTTTTTGTGTTTTAAGAGAATATGTTTGGTCATGTTACTTGCCCTCTAAATGTGCCTTCAAAGAGAAATGCCTTTAACTTTGTTCTTATTTTCATGGAATACACAGTCTTTTCTGGAGTGATCAGATCACTTAAAATTAGATCACAGCCATGGCCATCTAGATGCAGTATTAAAAAGCAGAGTTATTACTTTGCTGACAAAGGTCCATATCTTCAAAACCATGGTTTTGCCAGCACTCATGTATCGATGGGACAGTTGGACCATAAAAAAGGCTGAGTGCCAAAAAATTGATGCTTGTGAACCGTGGTGTTGGAAAAGATGCTTGAGAGTCCCTTGGACTGCAGGAAGATCAAACCAGTCAATCCTAAAGGAAATCAGTCCTGAATATTCATTGGAAGAACTGATGCTGAAGCTGAAGCTCCAATATTTCAGCCATTTGATGGGAAGAGCCGACTCATTGCAAAAGACCCTGATGCTGGGAAAGACTGAAGGCAGGAGAAGGGGACAACAGAGGATGAGATGGTTGGATGGCATCACTGACTCAATGGATACGAGTTTGAGCAAACTCCAGGAGATGGTGAAAGGCAGGGAAGCCTGGCATGCTGTAGTCCATGGGATCGCAAAGAGTCAGACATGACTGAGCAACTGAACAATATGGCCATCTAGGTAACTAAGGGAGGTTGAGTAAAATTAATCATTCACATCTATCAGAGGCTATGACTTTAAGTCAACAAATATTCTAACAAATGTAACTTTCTATAATAATCATTGATAGTTCCCCTTCGGAAACTCTTCCAAAAAATTGCAGAGGAACCAAACTCATTCTACGAGGCCACAATCACTCTGATATCAAAACCAAAGACATCACACAAAAAGAAAACTACAGGCCAATATCACTGATGAACCACTAGAGTTGCCATATGATTCAGCAATCCCTCTTCTAGGCATATATCTAGACAGAACTATAATTCAAAAAGATATATGCACTCATATGTTCATAGCAGCATTATTTACAATTAAAAAGCAGAGATACTACTTTGCTGACCAAGGTCCGTTTAGTCAAAGCTATGGTTTTTCCGGTAGTCATGTGTGGATGTGAGAGCTGGACCATAAAGAAAGCTGAGCAACAAAGAATTGATGCTTTTGAACTGTGGTGTTGGAGAAGACTCTTGAGAGTCCCTTGGATAGCAAGGAAATCAAACCAATCAATCCTAAAGGAAATCAGTCCTGAATATTCAACAGAAGGACTTATGCTGAAGCTGAAACTCCAATACTTTGGCCACCTGATGCAAAGAACTGACTCACTGAAAAAGACCCTGATGCTGGGAAAGACTGAAGGCTTGAGGAGAAGGGGACAACAGAGAAGGAGACGGTTGGATGGCACCACCACCTTGGTGTACATGATTCTGAGCAAGTTCCAGGAGTTGGTGATGAACAGGGACCCTGGTATGCTACAGTCCATGGGGTCACAAAAAGTCGGACACAACTCAGCGACTGAACTGAACTGAACACAGCTTGGCTCATCGTTTCATCGAGTTAGACAAGGCTGTGGTCCATGTGATCATTTTGACAAGTTTTCTGTGACACTGGTTTTCATTCTGCCTGCCCTCTGACAGATAAGGATAAGAAGCTTATGGAAGCTTCCTGTTGGGAGAGACTGACTGTGGGGGAACTGGGTCTTGTTCTGATGGGTGGGACCATGCTCAGTAAATGTTTAATCCAATTTTCTGTTGATGGGCGGGGCTGTTTCCTTCCCTGTTGTTTGACCTGACACCAAACTAAGGTGGAGGTAATGAAGATAATGGCCACTTCCTTCCAAAGGTCCCAGGTAGGCACTGCTGCATGCAGTGCCCCCGACCCTGCAACAGTGCACTGCTGACACACGCCTCTGCCAGGGACTCCTGGACACCCACGGGCAAGCCTGGGTCAGGCCCTTGTGGGGTCCCTGCTCCTTTCTCCCGGGTCCTGGTGCGCACAAGGTTTTGTTTGTGCCCTCCAAGAGTCTGTTTCCCCAGTCCTGCGTAAGTTCTGTAAGCAAATCCCACTGGCCTCCACAGTCAAATTCCTTGGGGGTTCTCGGTTCCCTTGCCAGATCCCCAGGTTGGTAAATCTGTTGTGGGTCCTAGAACTTTCTTAAGAGTGTGAGAAAATAATGGCCACTTCCTTCCAAAGGTCCCAGGTAGGCACTGCTGCATGCAGTGCCCCCGACCCTGCAACAGTGCACTGCTGACACACGCCTCTGCCAGGGACTCCTGGACACCCACGGGCAAGCCTGGGTCAGGCCCTTGTGGGGTCCCTGCTCCTTTCTCCCGGGTCCTGGTGCGCACAAGGTTTTGTTTGTGCCCTCCAAGAGTCTGTTTCCCCAGTCCTGCGTAAGTTCTGTAAGCAAATCCCACTGGCCTCCACAGTCAAATTCCTTGGGGGTTCTCGGTTCCCTTGCCAGATCCCCAGGTTGGTAAATCGGTTGTGGGTCCTAGAACTTTCTTAACAGTGTGAGAATTTCTTTGGTATGATTGTTCTGCACTTTGTGGTTCGTCTGCTTGGGGGCTCTATGGTTGGGGCTAATGGCGACCTCCTCCAAGAGGGCTTATGTCACTGGTGACCAGGGCTCCTGCACCCAGAGCCCCTGCCCCTGCGGCAGGCCACTTCTGACGCCCAGTCCCTCCACGGGAGATACTCACACACAGTTCTGGCTCAGTCTCTGTGGGGTGTCTGAGCCCTGGTGTGCACAAGGCTTTGTTTGAGCCCTGCAAGGGTCACTGGTGGGTATGGGATTTGATTCCAAATGAAATTTCACCCCTCCTACCATCTTGCTGGGGTGTCTCCTTTGCCCTTGGATGTAGGGTATCTTTTTTGGTGGGATCCAACATTCTCCTGTTCCTGGTTGTTCAGCACCGAGTTGTTATTTTGGACTTCTCCCAGGAGAAAATGAGGACACGTCCTTCTACTCTGCCATCTTGTATGGGAATATTTGGTCAGAGTCCCGTAACACTGAATAGGATTTTCCAATAGATTTTTTGGTGCTGGGAAAGACTGAAAGCAGGGAGAGAAAGGGACGACATTGATAAAAGCAATTAGACGGCATCACCAACTGAATGGACCTGAGTTTGAGCAAGCATGGGTGTTGGTGACAGACAAGAAGGCTGGTCGGATAAGACTCAGCAAATGAACTGCACAATTTTCATGACCCAGGGATGGAACCGAGTCCTCCTATATTGGCATACAGCTTTTCTTTTCTTTTCTTTCTTTCTTTCTTTTTTTTTTTTTTTTTTACTGATTACAGCCACACTGATGGTTTAGACAGTAAAGAGTCTGCTGACAATGTGGGAGACCCAGGTTCCATCCTGGGGAAGCTTCTCCTGGAGAAGGGAATGGCTACCCACTGCAGTATTCTTGCCTGGAGAATTCCATGGACAGAGGAGCCTGGAGGGCTACAGTCCATGGGGTCACAAATAGCCTGGGCACGACTGAGTAGGTCTGGCTTTCATTCGACATTATAGTGAACCTTCTCTGTGCTGCACTTGAGCCCATATATCATTAGCTTCAGTCGTCAAGAAAATCGTTATTCAAAAGAAATCAGACTCAGAGTGTCGAGGAGGAGAAAACATGGAGCGAGGGGCCTGGGAACATGGGAATAGTAGCTGGCTTCAAAGGGAGCTGGGGTGGGGAAAGGCGTGAATCTCGGCAGCAGTTGCTCAGCATTTATTTGCATAACCAGCATGCACTGCATGCAATGTAGTTTCAATTTACTATCACAATTTATTGTAGATTTCTTTAAAACGTAGTATTTTGAAGAATGAGCCTTCATCCACTTCTGTGAAGTGATCTGCTGCAAACTCTTGACCTGGACTTACGCTTGATGTAACTCACCCTCACTGTATTAGGAGTGAGTGTTCCCTCATCTCTATGGGCACAGGCACAGCACATTATGGTCAGAGTCATTCTTCCCATGGTCCAACTGAGTTTCAATTATAAGACAAAAGACTCAGTTGGTTAAGCCCATGGGAAGAATATAAGCAAGTCCACCATAATTTTTGGAGGTCTTGTAAGATGATCAAGACCAACATTGTTGTATTCAAAAACAGACCTTGAGGAGTAAAAGTTTGGAGGCAGGGTTTTTTCTGGGGTCCCTATACTTAAGGGTTTTCTGTGTGTTTGTTACGTGAAATCATAAGGTTAGGCTTTCGAGTACTCGGTTGACTCTCTCAGTCACATTCTAATATTTTGTAACCCCACGGACTGCAACAATTCAGGTTTCCCTGTCTATCACCCATTCTCAAAGCTTTGTCACACCCATATCCTTCGAATCAACTGTGCTATCTGATCTTCTCATTTTCTGTCATCTCCTTCCTCCTCCCTCCTAGAGTCCTGCCCACCATCAAGGTCTGTTCTAATAAGTCAGTTTGTAGCAGGTGGCCAAAGTATTGGAGTTTCAGTGGCAACATCAGTTCTTCCAATGCATATTCAGGATTGGTTTCCTTTAGGATAGACAGCTTGGATTTCCTTGCAGTCCAAGGGACTCTCAAGAGTCTTCTCCAAGACCACAGTCCAAAAGCATCAATGTTTCAGCCGGCAGCTTTCCTTACAGTCCAACTCTCACATCCATACATGACTGCTGGAAAAATGATATCTTTGACCAGATGGACTTTTGTCGGCAAAGTAATATCTCTGCTTTTTAACATGCCGTCTTAGTTGGTCATAGCTTTTTTCCCAAGTAGCAAGCGTCTTTTCCTTTCATGGCTGAAGTCACCATCCTCTGTGATTTTGGAGCACAAGAAAATAAAGCCTGTCACTGTTTCCATTGTTTCCGCATCTATTTGCCATGAAGTAATGGGACTGAATGCCATGATCTTCGTTTTCTGAATTTTGAGTTTTAAGTCAACATTTTCACTCTCATCTTTGACATTCATCAAGAAGCTCTTTAGTTCTTTTTCACTTTCTATCATAAGGGTGGTGTCATCTGCATTTTGGAGGTTATTGATGTTTCACTGGGCAATGTTGATTCCAGCTTGTGTTTCATCCAGTATGGCATTTTGCATGATGTACTCTGTGTATAAATTAAATAAGCAGGGTGACAATATACAGCCTTGATGTTCTCCTTTACCAATTTAGAACTATCCTGGTTTTCAATGTCCAGTTGTAATTGTTGCTTCTTGACCTGCATACAGACTTCTCAGGGGGCAGGTCAGGTTGATTGTTCAGTAAGATTGATTGGTCTTTGGTCAGTAAAGTTCTCATAAACCCAAATAGGTTTTCCTGGAGATTTTTCCACCTTCCATGCAGGAGACCTGGGTTCGATTCCTGGGTCAGGAAGATCCCCTGGATCAGCTACCCAATCCAGTATTATGGTCTGGAGAATTCCATGTACTGTGTAGTCCAAGGAAGTCATTTTAGACTCCCTATGAGGATTGCTGATCAACGTGTATATCTAACTTTTCACTTATGTGATGCCAATTTTTGCTTTTTCTCCAAAGACAGTGTACCAGTGCACACTCAACAGCGCTATATCAACATTTTGCGGTTTCACGTGCCCAGCAACTCTTGTTGTTCTCAGGCTTTTAGGATTTTTGACCGTTTGGGACGTGTGCAATCCATCATTTAAAGTATTTGCATGTAATTTCACTGTATGGAGGAGCCATCACTTGTTCAAATCAAAATTCTGGTGTAGGGCGTGTAGATAGTTTCCAATTTTTCTGTTTTATATCCAAAGCAGTGGTTGTCCAATTACTTCCTCAGAACAAATTCCAAGAGTGAAAATTCGAGACTAAATGTTCCACACATTGAAAGTTTTGATCCATATTGCCCACCTGTCACATAGAAAGATTTTACAATTTTACATTCTTATCTACAGTATTTGCATACCTTTACTCCCAAACGCTTTTCAAAAGCATCTTTAAAAAAATCTGTTTTGTATATACTTAAAATTTTCATTTGTTTTTTTTAAATTTATTTTTAATTGAAGGATAATTGCTTTCAGAATTTAATTTTAAAGACCTAATGACACAAGGCTCTCAGAAGAGCAAAACCCAAGATTTCTTTTTTCCATCCCAGTTCCCACTTCCCACAAACAACCATTTTAATCCTTAGCAGTTTCATCTACTTCATCCTATAACTCATAGTATGCTTACATGACTCTTTCTTCGTTTGCTTTTACAGTGTAGCCAACAGGCTAGATGCCCACTCTGATATGAAATTTTCCTCAACCTTCAGAGACAGCTTAGAATTCCTGAGCCTTTCCAGGGTTCTGAAGCATTAAAATGTCCTTGTCCCCACTTGGCTGCTGTTACCTGCTCTCCTGTTTTGTCATTAAGAACATATCTTTTCTTTTTGATTCCTTTACTGTCATTTAGTGGGGTTTTGTGGACAGAGTAGAGATAAATTTATAAATATAAATGGATATATTTAATCTGCAGCAAAATGGCCACATAACTGGACAGTTTTCACTCTGTCATGGCGACTTCCTGCAGAGTATAAAAGTGATGTGAGGACTGAGCTAAACCCTATGCCTCTGCCAAATGAGTGTGGCACGAAAATACTATGTTAATGCCGCTGTGTGCTTCGTTTCTCAGATTAACAGAAGACATGCTTATGAAATTAAAGCATGAAAATAGACCATTATTCAGAATCTAGACAACATACAAAAGTAACTTCATAACAAGGACACGGGATGGATTCCGGTCCAAATATTACCATGCTCTTATAAATGGGCTAAACCAGTGAGCTGCTTAGCTGAGAACAGTGACTCTGCACTCCAGAACCACTTAAGAGCTTTAAAAATGCTGATGCCCAATCCCCACACACAGAGAGAAAAATTTAATTGGCCCAGGGTGGCGTCCTGTGCATAGGAGTTTTAGAAACTGTCTGACTCCTTTGGTGGACCGCCACGATTGTGAAGCACTGGGCCCTGAACAGGGAGGCCCCAGGGAAAGTCAGAGTTCTTTGGGCAAGATATTCCAGTAGGGGGCGCTCAGCTGATTCCATGTTTCTTAAGGTCCACCAGTGTCCCAAGAGTTAACCGATTTTCAGAGAGGTGTTTCTAACATAGATGCTACTCTAATTGTTTTCAGAGTTTTTAAAAATTTTCTAAAAGTAACGGAAATTCCCTGACGGTGCAGTAGTTGGGACTCCACTGCAGAGGCAGAGGATCAATCGCTGAACGGGAAACTAAGGTCTCCCAAACCCTATAGCGCGGCCAAATAATAATAATGATAATGATAATAAAACCTACAGTATCTTCAGATTTCAGGTTGAATATGGCAGATTAAATATATCCATTTACCTCTACTCTGTCCACAAAATCCCACTAAATGACAGTAAAGGAATAAAAAGAAAAGATATGTTCTTATTGACAAAACAGGAGAGCAGGTACCAGCAGCCAAGTGGGGACAAGGACACTTTAATGCTTCAGAACCCTGGAAAGGCTCAGGAACTCTAGGCTCTCTCTGAAGGTTGAGGAAAATTGGATATCAGAGTGGGCATCTAGCCTGCCCGCTACACTTTAAAACAAAACGAAGAAAGAACCGTGTAAGCATATTATGAGTTATAGAAGCAAACAGATGGAACTGCTAACGATTTAAAAGGGTTGTTCCTGGGAAGTGGGAACCGGGACCGGAAAAAGCATTTCTGGCTTTTGCTCTTCGGAGGGCCTTGTGTCACTTGGCCTTTAAAATTAAATTCTGTAAGCAATTATCCTTTGATTAAAAAATAAATTTTATAAATAAATCAATTATTTTTTTGAAACAAAACCAAATGAAAATATTAAGTATATACAAAACATCGTTTTCTTTTCTTTTGTTTTGTTTTAAGTTGCTTTTGAAACACACTTGGGAGTGAAGGTATGCAAATACTATAGATAAGAATGTAAAATCGTAAAATCTTTCCAGGTGACAGGTGGGTAAGATGGATCAAAAATTTCAATGTGTGGAACATTTAGTCCAGCATTTTCACTCTTGGAATTTGTTCTGAGGAAGTAATTGGACAACCACTGCTTCGAGTATAAAATAGAAAAATTGCAAACTATCTACACGCCCTACACCAGAATTTTGATTTGAACAAGTGATGGCTCCTCCAAACAGTGAAATTATATGCAAATACTTTAAACGATGGATTGCACACGTCCCAAACGGTCAAAAATTCTAAAAGCCTGAAAGCAACAAGAGTGCTGGGCATGTGAAACCGCGAAATGTTGATATAGTGCCGATGAGTGTGCACTGGTACGGTCTTTGGAGAAAAAGCAAAAAGTGGCATTACATAAATGAAAAGTTAAATATACACATTGATCGGCAATTCTCGTAGGGAGTCTAAAGTGACTCCCATGAACTATAGACTGCATGGAATTCTCCAGGCCAGAATACAGGAATGGGTAGCCATTGTCTTCTCCAGGGGATCTTTGTGACCCAGGAATCCAACCCAGGTCTCCTGCATGGAAGGTGGATTCTTTATCAGCTGTGCTACCAGTGAAGCCTGAGACCTTCTATGGATTTTTACAAATATTGCATCCTGGGGTGGAAAGGGGGAGGACAGAATGAACACATCTACCTACATAGGTTTACTAACTACCTCCATAAGTTTATGAACCAAGAAAACGAACCTATATGAATAATGCAAATATGAAAGTTGACTACCACTAAATCCAGTAGTAATAACGGTGGATTAGAAAAGAAAAAAAAAAAAGGTGACTCATATGGTAAACAAGTCGCCTGCAATGCAGGAGACTCGGGTTTGATCTCTGGGTCGGGAAGAGTCCCTGGACAAGGGAATGGAAACTCACTCCAGTATTCTGGCCTGGAGAATTCCACGGACAGAGGAGCCTGGCAGGTTACAGTCCATAGCGTGGCTAACAGTCCCACAGGACTGAGTGGCTGACACTACAGAAAACAAAGCACAGCCCGAGAGACAATTACACCTGCGACAGAAACGTGGGATCACGCAGAAAGAGTTCTCCTTTTCCCAGGTGGCTCCCTCTCTGAAAGTCGCTCAGTCGTGTCTGACCCAGAGCCTGTCTGGCTCCTCTGTCCATGGGATTCCCCAGGCAAGAATACTGCAGGGGGTAACCATTCCCTTCTCCAGGAGAACCTTCACCAGGAATTGAGCCTGGGTCTACCGCATTGAAAGCAGGTTCTCTAAGTCACCAGGGAAACTCTAATCAGCAAAAGAAAATGATAATAATAATAATAACCTGTCTGCCAATACCCGAGGCCTGGGTTCCCTCCCTGGGGAGCGAAAAATCTGGCTAATTTGCCCAATCGGCCATGCTAGCAGTCTTTGCTTGAAAAACCCCATTGTGGTTTGATGGATATTGGGCTTCCCTTGTGTCTCAGCTGGAAAAGAATTCGCCTACAATGCGGGAGACCTGGGTTCCATCCCTGGGTTGGGAAGATCCCAGCAAAAGGGGAAGGCTAACCACTCCGGTAGTCTGGCCTGGAAAATTCCATGGACTGCCTAGTACATGGGGTCACAAAAAGTCAGACACGACTAAGCGACTTTCACTGTCAACTCACCAAAGACCAAACCCGCAATCTGAAACGGTAAACACAGAGAGCTTCAAGAATCTAAAAAAAATCGCCGGAATCACTTATTTCCCAAGTTCTACTTTTCTACACAAGAACATCGGTCTTGTTTAAGCTCATAAGACCTCCAAAACCCGTTGGCTACTGTAAAATTTCTTTCTTTCTTGGTCCTACTTGACTTAGTCTGCACGGCAATACTAGAGTTTAAGCTCAAGCAGCAGCAAGAAATGGAGGACGGATACCCGACCGGGCCTGGGCACGTACTGATGAGGGGAAGCTCACACCTAATACACTGAGGATGAGAAGCAAAAAAAGGGTAAGTCCTGGTGAAGAGGTGGTAGCAGATCTCTTCACGTTAGTGGATGAAGCCTCATTCTTACCTCCTAAATGACAGTAAAGGAATCAAAAGAAAAGATATGTTCTTATTGACAAAACAGGAGAGCAGGTAACAACAGCCAAGTAGGGACAAGGACACTTTAATGCTTCAGAACCCTGGAAAGGCTCAGGAATTCTAAGCTATCTCTGAAGGTTGAGGAAAAATGGATATCAGAGTGGGCATCTAGCCTGTCTGCTACAGTTTAGAACAAAACGAAGGAAGAGTCATACAAGCATATTATGAGTTATAGAAGCAAACAGATCAAACTGCTAGCAATTTAAAATGGTTGTTTCTGGGAAGTGGGAACTGGGATGGGAAAAAGACATCCTGGGTTTTGTTCTTCTTAGAGCGTTGTGTCATTTAGCCTTTAAACTTAAATTCTGTAAGCAATTATCCTTTGATTAAAACATAAAATTTTAAAATAAATAAATATTTTTTAAAACAAATGAAAATATTAAGTATATACAAAACATATATATATATATATATATTTAAGTTGCTTTTGAAACACATTTGGGAGTAAAGATATGCAAATACTGCAGATAAGAATATAAAATCATAAAATCTTTCCAGGTGACAGGTGGGTAATATGGATCAAAAATTTCAACGTGTGGAACATTTAGTCCAGCATTTTCACTCTTGGAATTTGTCTTGAGGAAGTAATTGGATGACCACTGCTTTGATTATAAAATAGAAAAATTGGAAACTATCTACACGCCTTACACCTGAATTTTGATTTGAACAAGTGATGGCTCCTCTAAACAGTGACATTATATGCAAATACTTTAAATGATGGACTGCACACGTCCCAGACGCTCAAAAATTCTAAAAGCCTGAAGACAACAAGAGTCCTGGGCATGTGAAACAGTGAAATGTTGATATAGTGCCATTGAGTGTGCATCGGTACAGTCTTTGGAAAAAAAGCAAAAATTGGCATTACATAAATGAAAAGTTAAATCTCCACATTGATCAGCAATTCTCAAAGGGAGTCAAAAATGACTCCCATGAACTATACACTGCATGGAATTCTCCAGGCCAGAATACTGGAATGGGTAGCTGTTCTCTTCTCCACGGGATCTTCCCGACCCAGGAATCGAACCCAGGTCTCCTGCATGGAAGGTGGATTCTTTACCAGCTGAGCTACCAGGGAAGCCTGAGACTTTCTATGGATTTTTGCAACTATTACATCCTGGGGTGGGAAGGGTGAGAACAGAAAGAACACATCTACCTACATAGGTTTACTAACTACCTCCATAAGTTTATGAACCAAGAAAGTGAGCCTATATGAATAATGCAAATATGAAAACTGACTACCATTAAATCCAGTGGATTAGAAAAAAACAACGGTGGCTCACATGGTAAACAATTCGCCTGCAATGCAGGAGACTCGGGTTGGATCTCTGGGTCCAGACGAGTCCCTGGAGAAAGGAATGGAAACTCACTGCAGTATTCTGGCCTGGAGAATTCCATGGACAGAGGAGCCTGGCAAGTTATATTCCATAGGTTGGCTAACAGTCCCATAGGACTGAGTGACTGATACTACAGAAAACAAAGCACAACCCAAAAGACAATTACACCTGTGACAGAAACGTGGGATCACCTAAAAAGAGTTTTCCTTTTCCCAGCTGGCTCTCTCTTTCTGAAAGCTGCTCAGCTGTGTCTGACCACAGCCTGTCTGGCTCCTCTGTCCATGGGATTCCCCAGGCAAGAATGCTGCAGTGGGTAACCATTCCCTTCTCCAGGAGAACCTTCCCCAGGAACTGAGCCTGGGTCTACCACATTGAAAGCAGGCTAAGTCATCAGGGCAACTCTAATCAGCAGAAGAAAAAAAAAAAAGAAAAAAAAACCAAACACAAAAACCTGTCTGCCAATATCCGAGACCCGGGTTCCATCCATGGGGAGTGAAAAATCTCGCTGGTTTATTTGCTTAGCCATGTCCAATCGGCCATCCTGTCTTCGCTTGAAAAACCCAATTGTGGTTTTATGGATATTGGGCTTCCCTTCTGTCTCAGCTGGAAAAGAATTCGCCTACAATGTGGGAGACCTGGGCTCCATCCCTGGGTTGGGAAGATCCCAGCAAAAGGGGAAGGCTAACCACTCCAGTATTCTGGTCTGGAAAATTCCATAGACTGCATAGTACAGGGAGTCACAAAAAGTCGGACATGACTAAGCAACTTTCACTTTCAACTCACCAAAGACCAAATGGCAATCTCCAATGGTAAACACAGAAAGCTTCAAGAATCTAAAAAATCGCCTGAAATCACTTATTTTCCAAGTTGTACTTTTCTACACAAGAATATCGGTCTTGTTTAACCTCATAAGACCTCCAAAAACCGTTGGCTAATGTAAAATTTCTTTATTTCTTGGTCCTACTTGACTTAGTTTGCAGGGCAATACTAGAGTTTAAGCTCAAGCAGCAGCAAGAAATGAAGGACGGATACTGTACTGTGCATGAATTGATGAGGGGAAGCTCACACCTAATAAAGACCTCCAAAAACCGTTGGCTAATGTAAAATTTCTTTATTTCTTGGTCCTACTTGACTTAGTTTGCAGGGCAATACTAGAGTTTAAGCTCAAGCAGCAGCAAGAAATGAAGGACGGATACTGTACTGTGCATGAATTGATGAGGGGAAGCTCACACCTAATACACTGAGGATGAGAAGCAAAAAAAGGGTAAGTCCCGGTGAAGAGGTTGTAGCAGATCTCTTCACATTAGTGGACGAAGGCTCATTCTTCAAAATATTATGTTTTAAGGAAATCTACAATAAATTCAAATAATAATTTTAACATATTGTGTGCAGTGCCTTCTGGTTATACGAATGATTGTTGAGTCCCCACCCCCGAGATTCGCCACTTTGCCACCCCAGATCTCGTGAAGGCTGCTTCCAAGCCCCTGACTCCATGTCTTCTCCTCAACGCTCTGCATCTTATCTCTTTCGAATGAAGGATTTTCTTGACGGCTTAAGAAAATGATATGGGAGTGCTGCATTTGACACAGAGAAGGTTCACTGCAATGTCAAATGAAACACAGTGCCCCGAGTGCACAGTCATGCCAAACTATTTTTGGCCCCATCGACTGTAGCCTTCCAGGCTCCTCTGTGCATGGAATTCTCCAGGCAAGAATACTGCAGTGGGTAGCCATTCCTTTCTCCAGGAGATTCTTCCCTAGGAGCAAGCCTCCGTCTCCCACATTGTAAGCAGAGCCACCAGGGTGACTCTGATCACTAATTTAAGAGAAGAAAAAAGCTGCTACCAATATAGGAGGAGCTGGTCCCATCCCTGGGTTGTAAAAATTGTCCAGTTCCTTCCCTCTGTCATCTCCAAACAGCTCTCCTGTAAGTAAGTACCTAAGTGAAGTCACTCAGTCAGGTCCAACTCTTTGTGACCCCATGGACTGTAATTTACCAGGCTTCTCCATCCATGGGATTCTCTAGGCAAGAATACTGGAGTGGGTTACCATTTCCTTCTCCAGGGGATCTTCCGTACCCAGGGATCGAACCTGGGTCTCCCACTTTGGAAGCAGATGCTTTAACCGCTAAGCCACCAGGGAAATTCATGTCCACCAACACNTCCATCCATGGGATTCTCTAGGCAAGAATACTGGAGTGGGTTACCATTTCCTTCTCCAGGGGATCTTCCGTACCCAGGGATCGAACCTGGGTCTCCCACTTTGGAAGCAGATGCTTTAACCGCTAAGCCACCAGGGAAATTCATGTCCACCAACACAATGAGTGTTCTATAGTGAATCAATGTTGTCCCTTTTCTACTACTTTCTTCAAGTCTTTCCCAGAATTAAAATAAAAAAAAAATTGAGGAAACCCTTTTCAGCATTATGGAAATGTTACTCACTAAAAATTAAGAATATGGTTTTTCTAAATAAATACACATAAAACTCTTAACTGCTACAGGTATAGAAAAACAGCACAAAGCTCTTCACATTTTAAATTCTATTTTTCAACACAACTATATCAGCCTTGTTTAATACCACAAGGTCTCCAAAAATTAGTTGTGCTTCTGTTACCCTTAATTTGACATACTCGACCGAGTCCTTGGTAACGGACCAAGGACTCACGCTGGGTAGAACTAAGGGTAAGCCTAAACGCAACGCAGAGCTTCTGACCATACTGATTATGTAACGGTCACTCCTAACACAGTCAGGGGGAGGAACGTCAGGGATAAGTCTGGGTCACGAGTTTGCACCAGATCTTTTCACGGAAGTGGATGAAGGCTCATTCTTCCAACTACTACGTTTTAAATAAAACTATGATAAATTGAAATAAATAGAAACTACATTGCGTGCAGGGCATGCTGCTTATGCAAATGAGCGCTGAGTCTCCGCCCCCGAGATTCATGTCTCTCCCTGCCCCAGTACCCATGAAGCCCCCTTCCAGTCCCTTGTTCCCAGGCCCTTGACTCCATGTTTTCTCCTGTACACTCTGGGTCTGATTTCGTTTGAATAAGGCTTTTCTCGCCGGCTTAAGATAATGATATAGGGGCACTGCATTTGACACACAGAAGTTTCACTATAATGTCCACTATAATGAAATAGAGTGCCGAACCCACTCAGTCATGCTCAGACTATTTGCGACCCCATGGACTGTAGCCCTCCAGGCTCCTCTATCCATGGATTTCTCCAGGCAAGAATACTGCAGTGGGTAGCCATTCCCTTCTCCAGGAGATGCTTCCCCAGGAGCGAATCTGGGTCTCCCACTTTGTAAACGGACTCTTTACTGTCTAGGCCATCAGAGTGACTCGAATCACCATATAAAAAAAAAAAAAAAAGGTGACAGCCAAAAAGGAGGGCCCGGATCAGTCGCTGGGTCATGAAAATTGTCCAGTTCATTTGCGCAGTTCTGTCCGATCGGCTTTCCTATCCGTCACTAACTCCTGGGGCATGATCAAACTCATGTCCACTGAGTCGGCGACGCTATGTCATCATTTTACCGAAAGTCGTCCCTTTCTCCTCCTGTCTTCCATCTTTCCCAGCACCAGAAACATCTCCTGAAAACCCATTCACGATTATGAGAACCTTACTGACCAAAGATCAATCAATCTTATTGACCAATCAACCTGATGTGCCCCCAGAGAAATCTGTATGTAGGTCAAGAAGCAATGGTTAGAACCGGACATGGAACAACAGACTGATTCCAAAGCAGGAAAGGAGAACCTCAACCCTGCTTATTTAACTTATATGCAGAGTACATCACGCAAAATGCCATGCTGGATGAAGCACAAGCTGGAAGCAACACTGCTGAGAGAAACATCAATAACCCCCGAAATGCAGAGGACACCACCCTTATGGCAGAAAGGAAAAAAAAAAACTCAGGAGACTCTTGATGAACGTCAAAGATGAGAGTGAGAAAGGTGGCTTAAAACTCAAAATTCAGAAAGCAAAGATCACGGCATCAGGTCCCATCGCTTCATGGCCAATAGATGTGGAAACAGCAGAAACAGTGACAGACTTTATTTCTGTGGGCTCCAAAATCATTGCAGATAGTGACCTCAGCCATGAAATTAAAAGAGGCTTGCTACTTGGAAAAAAAGTTATGACCAACCAAGACAGCATGTTAAAAAGCAGAGACATTACTTTGCCAACAAAGGTCCATCTAGTCAAAGCTATCTACTCAGTAGTCACATATGGATGTGAGAGCTGGACGGTAAGGAAAGCTGATTGCCGAAGAATTGATGCTTTTGAACTGTGGTGTTGGAGAAGACGCTGGAGAGTCCCTTGGACACCAACGATATCCAACCAGTTCATCCTGAAGGAGATCAGTCCTGAATATTCATTGGAAGGACTGATACTGAAGCTGAAACTCCAATACTTTGGCCACGTGATGCAAAGAACTGACTCATGGAAAAGACCCTGATGCTGGGAAAGATTAAAGGTGGGAGATGGGGCCAACAGACTATGAGATGGTTGGATGGCATCGCTGACTCAATGGATATGAGTTTGAGTAAGCTCCTGGAGTTGGGGATGGACAGGAAAGCCTGGCGTGCTGCAGTCCATGGGGTCACAAAGAGTGGGATATGACTGGGCAACTGAACAACAAACATGCTAAAGCCATGCTTGTGAACCTTAATGGCTGTAAGACCCTGGGCAGGGTCTTAAACCCATTAAGTGGTAGTTTCCTGAGCTTTAAAATGGGGATAATAATATTTCGCTCCAAATATTGTTGTGAAGAAAAAACAGCATACTGAAAGCACTGAATGTGATTCTTGGATCATCATAAGCACTAAGAAGAAGCTCTTATGGATAGAATTATACGTATTAAATTAGGGCTACAAACATCCAGATACCACCCAAACTAGGGTTTATATTCCTTTCCCAAAATTATGGTGTGCCTTATAAATAGTTAAAATACTAAACAAACTGTAGACATAACTAAAGCAACCCACTTAAAATGGTTCATCATTTGCCACTTTACAAGGTACTCCAAAGCTACTCAATTCTCTTCCAAACAGATGGCCTTTCCTTATCTTAATATAGGGGAATGATTTTGTGAACCCAAGCTGATCTGGCTTAAAAATCCAAGCATTCTTTTATCTCTACATAATAATTCAAAACAAAAGTTTTAAAGAACAAACTTCCATTTTGCTTAAAAGGAGAGTCCATTAATGGATGCCTGTAAACTTAGCAAGCTCTCCAGCCATCTTATCGGTGGGTTTTTGTTGTCTCCCTCAAATGCACACTGATGGCCAGGCCTCAGCAGCATCAGATGGAATGAGATGCAGCTAGGCAACAGTCCAGGACCACCTTCTTCCTGGGCTAGATTTTAACACTGCTATAGTGGACTTTTAATCCATTAATTAACGAGGAAAATGGAAGGGATGAGTGCTATATTCTGACATCAATAGCTTCAAACAGCCTAATGAGACTGTTTGGAAGGCATACTAGGACACCTTTCAAAATTGATTAGCTCAACCATTGATGGGAGTAACTGAAGAAACCATGCAGCACAGTTTGATTCAACAGTTCTTTTCTGAACTGCCCATGAATTCTGAAACTGAAGTTCATTTGGAGATTTTTATACCATATTTACAGAGATCCTGAACCATGAAAAAGAAGAGCTCCTTATCACCGGCTACTCCATCTGTTCATCTATTCATCCATCACTCTATCCATCCATTCATCCATCATCCATCCATCCATCCAGCTGCCCCACAAATACTTACTGAATGTTTTTCCTCTCATGGAGCTTACCAAAAATGATAAGATATAGTATGAAGCTATTATTCTAGAAATAACAGTAAATAAAATAAGTGGAGGGTGAAGGAATACAGTGCAGGATATGTGTGCAAATTTAAACAGGAGAGCAGGGGTGGTCTCAGTAAGTAGGCAATATTTGGGCAACGACCTGAAGGAGGTGAGGGAATAAACCATGCGTATGTCTGAAAGAAGAACGCTCCATATAGAGAAACAGTGTGTGCAAAGCTGAGTGTGTACTTTGTGAGATGGAGAAATACCAAGGAGGCCTAACATAGCACAATTCCACTGGTCTGTGAGACCAGAAAGCCCTGATATTTTCCCACACTGTGTTATCCTGGGTTCCCTGGAAAACAGAGCCTGAAGAAAGGATTAAATGCTAAAGCTTTCATGGGAGGTATAATCCATGGCAGCTAAAGTGAGGAGAAAAGAGGGAGATTCAAATACAAGGTGAGGGACTTCCCTGGTGCTCCAGTGGCTAATAAGAGTCCACATTCCCAAAGAAGGGGGCCTGGGTTCAGTCCCTGGTCTGGGAAAGAGATCCTATATGCTGCAAGAAGGGTTCACATGCCACAACTAAAGATCCCACGTGTCACAACGAAGACTCCAAGCAGCCAAATAAATGAATAAATATGCAAATACAAGAGGATGTCCTGTGATACTGGGCACTGCTTCCCAACAAACTTTCCATCAAACTCCATGAGAGAAACACCTGATTCTCTCAGGTGTGTCCACCAGGTACCAAGATGAAAGAACTGTGCCCCAGTACAGCCCATCAGAGAGGGAACCCATAGGGAACCTTAGCTGCTGACTCTCTGCTGTCTCCTGTCTCTACACTGATCAAAGTTTGTCCCACGGGCATTCACTTCCCTGCACTTCTACACAGAAAATCAGAAGACCTGTGCACTTTATTCTGTGTAAAAATAAAGATAAATTCCTCTTGAATACTAACAAATGAAAAATAGTCTGTTGCTTCAGCCTAGGTCCCAAAGAGAAGATGATGTGTGGCAGGACTAGTGAATTAAACCTCTGTTGATATACGCCACTGAAATTGTAGAGTCAATTTTTGTTGCAGCATAACCTAGCATATCCTGATTGACACAAGGATTCACTGCCCCATTAGCACATTAATGACAGGAGCTTTTCAGTCAAGACATCTACTTAATGTTATTTCATCCAGTATTCTCAAACTATTTTGATTATTGAATATTCTTTCCACAGAGCACCTAAATATAATGGAAGTCGTTTGACAAAATACCATCTGTATAATCTTCTCCAAGGAGATTGGGCAACACACCCTACTGTGGAATAATTAAAATCTTCCCAGATCTTAGCAGTTTGGGTATGAATGATGTCACACTTTTATGCCCAAACTGGACTTCCCGGGTGACATAGTGGAAAAGAATCCATCTGCCAAGGCAGGTACACTGGTTCAATCCCTCCCTGTCTGTATGCCCTGAAACCACTAAGCCGGTGCACCACAAGTACTCAGCCCACGTGCCCTAGAGCCAGGGCTCCGCAAGAGAAGCCGCTGCAGTGAGAAGCCCCAGCTCTCCTCAACTAGAGAAAGCCCCTGAGCAGCAACAAAAATCCAGCACAACCGAAAACTCACTAAATAAAATTTTAAAAATACACACATTTATGCCCAAATTAAGGATTCCTAGCCCACGACCACTATTCTGCTGCATCCCACAGGCCAGCAAGGCCTCACTTACCCAGTTTCACGACCAAAGAAAGGGCCCTAAGTCAGCGACACAGATGAAGACACCATGGTTTACCCGATGGAGGACCCTGTCTGTTTCAAGCAAGGTCCTGGAACAACATCCCATCGTGTGCAGTGCAGGAGCAAACAGGCAGGACTGACACGTTGGCAGGTTTCACTGCTGGGGGCTGGGGGAAGCCAGGATTACCAATTGTATGGGAATTGACCTCGGGTGATCCCGGCCCGGCAGATGCCCTGAAGAAGGAAATGGCTATGCTCGGCTGGAGAATGCCTGGCAGGCTACAAAGACTGAGACATGGCTAAACACGCACGTGTGCAAGCACGCAGGCACCCACACACACAGGAGCCCATGCACGCGTACACTCAAGCACCCACTTACGCACGCAGGCAGCCAAGCACGCTGCAATGCACTCACGCATGCAGCCACGCACGCACACATGGACGCAAGCGCATACGTAGACACGCACCCATGCACGCACTCGGGCACCCACACGTGCACGCGGACACCCGCACAAGTACGCATGCGCACACCACACACGCACACAAGCGCACAGGCACCACGCACGCACGCGCACATAAGAACCCATACTCGTGGGCACCCAGTCTGCCGTTGTGCAGAACCAGCTGATCGTGGAAACCACTTGAGGGGCAGACACCTCATCAGCCATTTGGTAAGCTTTAGTTAGCTGAGCCGCGGGGCAAGGGGGTGGGGAGGTTAGTCCTGCATGTAGGGTGTAGGTGAAGTAGGCACCAGTCAGACAGGGGAGAGACAGAGAGCAAGAACACAGCCATTTTGAGTGGCTCGATCTTCCAACAGCCACTAGAAATTCCTCGATGCCCCTGGGACTTCACAGGGCAAGCATCTTACAGGTAGTTAGGAAAACGCTTGCCCGTGTTCTTCTGAGCTGTATTTGTTGTCACGTACCTATTGGTACTTCGTGGTTGCCAGGTAGGCACCTATTTCCATTTCTCTTCTATGACTTGCCATTCTCGTGCTCGCTTTAAGGTCCTATAGCCCCATGCTATGTGATGGTCTCAGGAAGAGTAGGTCTGGGGAGCATAACCCTTCTCGCCCTTTTTTACTTTACCTTGAGTAATTTTCTTTCCACATTTTATCTCCTCTGCACAATAATCACATAGCCCCTTCTTGGGCCCAACATGTCAGAACCTCTGATGAACAGAGCACCTTCAGCCATTAGGCACTGACCCCTCCCTCTAGGGGGCCCCAGAACTCTCATCAGATCAGGCACAGGGCAGACACCAGGTTAAGAATTTGTCTTCCGTCACCCCTCTATCCAGAGATCTTTCCTCTTTTGCCTCCCAGATGAAAGGGACCTTAAATCAACTAAGGGAAGGCCAGGACAGGCTTCGCATGTGGCCTGGCAATGCAGGAGAGGCAAGAGACACAGGTTCAATCCCTGACTTGTAAAGATCTCTTGGAGAAGGAAATGGTAACCCACTCCAGTATTCTTACCTGGGAAATTCCATAGACAGAGGAGCCTGGCGGACTACAGTCTATGGGGTAGCAAAGAGTCCGACACCTCTCCCCTTCCCTCCCTCCCTCATCACTTCTCACCGGAAGTCTTTCTTTCCGACAAGGGCTTAGTGGACTAACGGTAATCCCAGCATGGCTTCTGTGGTGGGAGAGGTGATGAGGAGAGGGAGGGGGGAATAAATCTGATTCTGAAAATAGATTGAAATTTACAATGCAACTGGAAATAAGACCTTAAGAAATTCATTAAATGATTGATGAGTAAACTTACTAATTAACTCAACCTAGTTTCTTTACATACGACTTTCCCCCTCAGAATAATCAGCAGAATTCTAAGAAAAGTATTTGCCAAAGTTATGTTATATTTAATTATCCATAATTCTGTGCAGTGCACAGAGGAAGAAAAAGAAAGCCTGGTAAGATGGCCAGGTTCATGTCTTGCCTGATAATAGAGGTGAATTTTGTGGCTGTGTTGACTATAATTTTTGATCTAGAATCAAAAGTTCTTCCCTGTAGAACTTACCAGAAAGAACTTGGCTGACAGTGTCTATAGTGATGAAAGGTTTTTGTAGGCATACTTTTTAAGCAGACAGAAGTTAGTGCTCTCACTGGTAAAGCATTGCCTTTGTGACGGTTAATGAAGTCTTTCTGTCCAAGGCAGAAGTGGGATAAAGAGGACATGGTGGATTGGGCTCTACCCCTCAAATATAAAGGGGTGGCTGATGAGTTGCTTACACAGGTGAGCAGGAGTAGTGAGAATTCCTACTGTGGGCTGGTCCACCGGCTTCCAGTGACTCTCTCCTCAGAGGGGATTGCCCTTAGGCCGAGTGTCATGTGGAGTCAGTCACTTCTTCCCCTAGACCTCAGTTTCCTCCTTCTTGAAGATTTCTACAAAAGCAAGCTATTTCCACACCCTCGTGAGTGCTCCAGGAGATGCAGAGGGAGTGAGCCAGGGACCCTTTGTTTTGATACCTCCTACCCGCCTACCTTCATACAACTCTCATTAGTTACCCTGCCTTTGAACTCCTGTCTCGAGGCAAGCACACTGAACCCGTTCCATATACCTGACCCAGTTGATCATTTTCTCTTATTAAATCATCAGATTGGCATTTGTGATAAAATGCAGGAAAGTGGGGGAAGAACTAGACATAGCAGAAAATTACTCTTTGAGTGCCTGGAATGACTATTTTCCTTAAATATGCAGTTTATTTGAAAATATTTAATGAAATCTCCTATCTCTAGGTAATATTTGATCATGGGTAGTACTCTTGCAAATTTTTTATTGATAGTGTACATACAGAAAAGTGCATGTAACCTAAATGTAAATCTCACTGAACCTTCAGAACTTTAAACATGCTGCGGCCAATAACCAGATCAATAAAGAGGACTTGGGATTTCCCTAGCCGTCCAGTGGTTAGGACTCTGTGTGTCTACTCCAGGGGACATGGTTTCGATCCCTGGTCTGGGAACTAGATCCCACAAGCCACATAGCACAGATAAATAAGTAAATCTTTACCCAGAACCCCAGAAGCCCCCTCCCCCAAATACTCCTTCCAGACATAGCTTCTCCCCCTTTGGGTAACCAATAGCCTGACCCCTAATAGCAGAGATTCCTTTTGCCTGCCTCTGTTCTTTATATAAACAGAAACATATAGCCTGTGCTCTTTTTTCCTGACTTCTCTCAGTCAGCATTATGTTTGTGACAGCCTTCCTTATTACTCTGTGTAGTGGTACATTTTTTCTTCTCATTGCTGCACAGCGGTATAAATGCACTGCTGCTGCTAAGTTGCTTCAGTCGTGTCCGACTCTGTGCGAGCCCATAGACGGCAGCCCACCAGGCTCCCCCGTCCCTGGGATTCTCCAGGCAAGAACACTGCAGTGGGTTACCATTTCCTTCTCCAATGCATGAAAGTGAAAAGTGAAAGTGAAGTCGCTCAGTGGTGTCCAACTCTTCACAACCCCATGGACTGCAGGCTACCAGGCTCCTCCATCCATGGGACTTTCCAGGCAAGAGTACTGGAGTGGGGTGCCATCGCCTTCCCCGATAAATACACTAGAACGTGTTTATCCGCTTTCCTGTTGATGGACCTTTGGGTAGTTTCCAGTTCAGTGCTGTTGCAAACACCCAAATTCACGTCCTTTATCAACACAAGTAGGCACTGTTTGGGGATATGTACCCAGGAATTACTGGGTCATAGGGTAAGCAGGTGTTCAGCTTTAGTAGGTATCAACTGTTATCAAACCGTTTCTTTGTGGTTGTACCAGTTTGCACTGCCACTAGCAGTGACGAGAATACTGGTTGCTCTACAGCCTCTCGTAAATGTACTCAGATCAGTCCCCTCCCTACTAAGGGATGTGGTGTTTCTAGTGGCTCAAAATCCCGATTCTGGAACTAGATTTTCTGGGATCAAATTCCAGCTTTATCCTTTAATAGGTGTGTGACCTTAGACACCTTAATTTTTCTGTGCCTCAGTTTTTTTCTTCTATAAAATAAGAACAATAACTAGATCATCTACCTCATAGAGTTAAGGATTAAATAAGTTAATGCATGTAGAACACTAAGGATAGTGCCTGGCACATAGACAGTACTCCATAAATCTTAGATATTATTTTCATTCAAATGCATTGAAAAAAATCAGTTGCCACCAGTGCAGTAAGAGAGTTGTGTATCTGTACTGTAAAAGAAATAGGAAGTTTCCCACATATCCTGGGAGGCAGTCAGATAAGTGTCACAAGGGGTCTCTGTGTGCCAGGAGCAAGATAGCACACGTCTCAATCTCGGGCTATGCCAGTCACAGCTAATCCTTGGGAACGTGTATGTGCAAATTAAATGTCAGTGCTCCAAAATATTCATAGGAGAGTATGAACCATGTATACAATGACTATAAATGACAGTCTGGGCTTTATTTATTTGGCTAATGAAGCCACTGACATCTCTCCCCTTTAAATTAGCAGATAAGAGTTTTAGTGAATTCTTTACAAACTCTATAAATTTTTATAGTCTAGCCCTTGGCAAACACCACTTTAGGAATTAACATAGATGTGGATTTCAGTAAATATCTAGAGATTCAGTAAATATTCCACAGAGGAAAGAGAAATGGTAAAGAATGATGACAGGATAGTAGGTAGGAAGTGCAAAGACATGCAAAGCTGACACCTCACATTCCATGAGTGAGTCATTGATTAGAATTGGCTTTTAATGTTAAATGTCAGTAAATCACCAAATACATTTTTTTGTCTCCATCTTCTAGCTTTTGTTGTTGTTGAGTTGCTCCCTCGTGTCTCTTTGCAACCCCATGGACTACAGCCCAGCAGGCTCCTCTGTCCATGGAATTCTCCAGGCAAGAATACTGGAGTGGGTTACCACACTCTCCTCTAGGGGATCTTCTCAGTCCAGGGATTGAACCCAGGTCTCTGGCATCACAGGCAGATTCTTTACCATCTGAGCCACCAGTTAAGCTTAGTGGGTGGCAACTCTGGGGGGACTTCCCTGGTGGTCCAATGGTTGGGACTCTACGCTTCCACTGCAGACGGGAGTGGGGAGTGACCAGGGTTTGCTCCCTGATCTGGGGACTAGTATCCCCCACACTACTCAGTGTGCTCAAAGAAAATAGAATTACCTGGGGAACTTTAAAAAATTCACATTCCCCCCACGAAAAAAAAAAAACAAAAACAAAAAAAACATGCTCAGCTTCTCACCCAGAAATGTCGATTGAGTTTGTTTGTCAGCAGGGCCAAGATTTTTTTTTTTTCCCTCAAGGTCTCCAAGTGATTCGAATGGGCAGCCAGAGATGGGCAATATTTCCTTCTGACCGTCACTGCAACAAAACTGGCCGTGCTTTCTGAATGGTTGTCTCTTGCAGTGGGGTCACAGGGAGGGTCCTGAGTAGTTTCTGTGGAGTCTGTCTGGTTTAGTCAAGAAAAGCTCAGAACAGTGGCTCAACTGGTTTTTATCTTGTACATTTTCTCCTACCCATAACCTTAGAACATTCCAGTCTATTTTAAGCCTTCCTGTGGTTTCTACAGCACAATATTTTCCGAACTGAAGACTTGCCATTTCAAATCTCATGGGCTATGATTCAATCTAGAGCAGAACTAAACAGAACTTAAGTATCCCAGGATTGAAAAAAGACCCAGGAAAGTGCCCTTCATAAAAGAGGGAAATTGTGTTTCATGTGGTTGTTGTTGCTATCACCTGTGGTTTCAACTGCAGGAAAACTAGGAAAAAGCCATGGAACAGTCATGGTATTGGGTTGGCCCAAAAGTTCATTCTGGCTTTTCCATGAAATGTCACAAGAAACCCAAATGAACTTTTTAGCCAATGCAATATTTGAACGTGGGCACATGGGAATTTGAGTTTCTGGCTCAGCCACTTGTAAGCTGAGTCCTTGCCTTCTCTGAGCAGCTGCTTCATGAAAGATGGAAGCATTAGCAGATCTCAGAAGGAAATTTTGTAGATTAAAGGAGCTAATGTTAGTGGTGCTTGGCAAGGAGTGAGTCCCAAGTAAATGGCAGTCACCCTCGTGTGTTATTCGGCCAAGGCTATGATGCTGCTGCATAGCAAACACCCCACCCCTAAATCTTAGCGGTTGACTATGATACCATTGATGTTCTCACTCATGTGTCTGTGGGTCACTTATGGCAGCTCTGCTTAAGGCTGTGAATCAGACTGAGGTCTGTTCATTTTGCAGTCGGCAGCTTCCTGGGGTATGCACTTCTCATGGTAGATGACAGAAATACAAGAAGAACTTGGCAGAAATTTGCAATGCCCTTTAATATCTCAGCGCAGAACTCATTAATGATCCCTTGTGCCCTTTTTCCCTTAGCCCGAGCAAGTCATATGGCGAATTTCAAGGTCAGGGGATGGAGAAGTATAATCTACCTAGTGAAACTATGGCACAATACAGAGAATAGAAGGAAAAATTATGAACAAATAATACATTCTTCCACACTTCCCTTCTGCAGGGTGTCAACAGAGGAGAAAAGAAGGGTGGGTAAGAAGGAAAGAAATAAATAGTTGGATCCTGTAGGAACTCTACCTTGTGCCTCATTTGGAAGGGCTTGTCTGGCCTCCTTTGTAAAACTGGTCCAGCACTTGTTGCAGGCAGAGAAAAGCAGTTCTGTGGGCGTGGCAGCTTTCTGGATCCTCCCCCACTCCAGGCGTTTGTGATGAGGGACACACTACTCAGAGACAGTCTAGAATTCACCAGATGACTTCTTAAATTCTGCTTGCAGGAACACATCTAATTTTCTTTAGGAAGATAAACAGAAGCAAGAGCTGGTGAAATTCAGCAAAACAGACTCTACTATACACCAGTTGTCACAATAACCAGATCTTTGTCTAAATTCAACCCCTTCTCTTTACCCTTTCAATGACTTTGTAATGTATGGGTGCTGTCTCTTATGATTTGCTCCAAATGACATCATCTCTTCTCCCGTATATAATAAAGTGAAGTGGCTCATTTGCGTCTGACACTTTGTGACCCCATGAACTGTAGCCTACCAGGGTCCTCCGTCCATGGGATTTTCCAGGCAAGAATACTGGAGTGGGTTTCCATTTCTTTCTCCAGGGGATCTTCCCGGCCCAGGGATCAAACCCAGGTCTCCTGCATTGCAGGCAGACCCTTTAACCTCTGAGCCACCAGGTATATAATGGTGGTAGCCTAAGAGTCCTTCATTTCAATTCTAATATTTCATTTGTATTTCAAATCTAGGTGAATAGGCAGCCCCACCTCTATTTAACCAGAGGGTTCTGGCCAAATATGTAGTGTGGTTGTAAACAGTTACCAGATACACCCTCGTATATTCACTAATTTCAGAAGGAGTATAGTGAATTAATCAAAGGTGTTTAACTGTCCTAACTGAGGATCACTCAGAATTTATCTCAAGATATCAAACTGTATGAAAGTCATCTCCTGAAAGATCTTTGTTGAAGAATATTAAGCAACAGCTGTGTGAGCAGAGGATGGCAGGCAGAGCTGGGCTCTGTTACAATCTCAGGAGAGTTATACAACCACCCTTCTCCAGGTGTGGTCCCTGGACCACCAATATCAGAATCACCAGGGCTGTTTGTTACAAATGCAGAGTCACAGGCAACACGCCAGACTTAATGAATTGGAATTTCTGGGTGTAGGACCCAAGAATCTCCACTTCTGTATACATCAAGGCTTTTGTATAACCTCAGGTATAGACAAAGTTCCCATACATCTTTGATTCCCAGTATCAGTTAGGGAAAATGTGAAGTTTTTCTAATGCCAAATTAATCACTCTCACTGTTAAACGAAAAGGATCTCTTTCATTATTACTATTACTGAAGGTTTTTTAAAAGACTAAATTTGTTGAAACTTTCAGCCAGGGTACTACTGGAATAAGATTTCTTTTGCCCCCTTCACTTTTTTTTTTTTAACGTAATTTGAACATTTGAAACTGTTTTTCATGAAGACTATTTCAGTAATAACCATTTTCCTCCCATTTTCTCAAATATCAATGGCCTACAAAAGTTGTAGAAACATTTTTTGATGAAAGATGAAAGTTTAGAGACACAATTACTGGGAAGGACAGGAGATTTTTTTCATGTGTTACATTTAACACATTTTCCCCCCAATGAATAGATGATAAACTGCCTTTTTATGGTGTTTCAGGTAAAAGGACTGTCTTCTGTGAAAGTACTGTAACCACCTAAATAAGGATTATCTTTCATCTTCCACTGAGTAAGTATATATAGAGACACAATTACTGGGAAGGACAGGAGATTTTTTTCATGTGTTACATTTAACACATTTTCCCCCCAATGAATAGATGATAAACTGCCTTTTTATGGTGTTTCAGGTAAAAGGACTGTCTTCTGTGAAAGTACTGTAACCACCTAAATAAGGATTATCTTTCATCTTCCACTGAGTAAGTATATTTTAATGTTTTTAATCTATGAGAACTAGATCCCACAAGCCACATAGCACAAATAAGTAAATAAATCTTTACCCACAACCCCAGAAGCCCCTTCCCCGAAATACTCCTTCCAGACACAGCTTCTCCCCCTTCGGGTAACCAATAGCCTGAACCCTGATAGCAGAGATTCCTTTTGCCTGCCTCTGTACTTTATATAAATAGAAACATATAGCCTGTGGTCTTTTTTCCTGACTTTTCTCAGTCAGCATTATGTTTGTGAGAGCCTTCCTTATTACTCTGTGTAGTGATACATTTTTTCTTCTCATTGCTGCACAGCGGTATAAATACACTAGAATGTGTTTATCCACTTTCCTGTTGATGGACCTTTGGGTAGTTTCCAGTTCGATGCTGTTACAAACACCCAAATTCATGTCCTTGATCAACACAAGTATGCACTGTTTTGGGATATGTACCCAGGAATTACTGGGTCATAGGGTAAGCAGGTGTTCAGCTTTAGTAGGTATCAACTGTCATCAAACCGTTTCTTTGTGGTTGTACCAGTTTGCACTTCCACTGGCAGTGATGAGACTACTGGCTGCTCTACAGCCTCTCCTAAAATGTACTCAGATCAGTCCCCTACCTACTAAGGGATGTGGCATTTCTAGTGGCTCAAAATCTAGATTCTGGAACTAGACTTTCTGGGTTCAAATTCCAGCTTTATCCTTTAATAGGTGTGTGACCTTAGACATCTTACTTAATATTTCTGTGCCTCAGTTTTTTTCTTCTCTAAAATGAGGACAATAACTAGATCATCTACCTCATAGAGTTAAGGATTAAATGAGTATTTCCAGTTCGATGCTGTTACAAACACCCAAATTCATGTCCTTGATCAACACAAGTATGCACTGTTTTGGGATATGTACCCAGGAATTACTGGGTCATAGGGTAAGCAGGTGTTCAGCTTTAGTAGGTATCAACTGTCATCAAACCGTTTCTTTGTGGTTGTACCAGTTTGCACTTCCACTGGCAGTGACGAGACTACTGGCTGCTCTACAGCCTCTCCTAAAATGTACTCAGATCAGTCCCCTACCTACTAAGGGATGTGGCATTTCTAGTGGCTCAAAATCTAGATTCTGGAACTAGACTTTCTGGGTTCAAATTCCAGCTTTATCCTTTAATAGGTGTGTGACCTTAGACATCTTACTTAATATTTCTGTGCCTCAGTTTTTTTCTTCTCTAAAATGAGGACAATAACTAGATCATCTACCTCATAGAGTTAAGGATTAAATGAGTTAATGCGTGTAGAACACTAAGGATCGTGCCTGGCACATAGACAATACTCCATAAATCTTAGATATTATTTTCATTCAAATGCATCGAAAAAAATCAGTTGCCACCAGTGCAGTAAGAGAGTAGTGTGCTGCTGCTGCTGAGTTGCTCCAGTCGTGTCCCACCCCGTGCGACCCCATAGACGGCAGCCCACCAGGCTCCCCTGTCCCTGGGATTCTCCAGGCAAAAACACTGGAGTGGGTTGCCATTTCCTTCTCCAGTGCATGAAAGTGAAAAGTGAAAGTGAAGTCGCTCAGCGACTCTTAGCGACCCCGTGGACTGCAGCCCACCAGGCTCCTCCATCCATGGGATTTTCCAGGCAAGAGTACTGGAGTGGGGTGCCATTGCCTTCTCCTCTTACTGTAAAAGAAATACCAAGTTTCCCACATACCCTGGGAGGCAGTCAGATAAGTGCCACAAGGGGTCTCTATGCAGGAACAAGATAGCACACGTCNAGGCTCCTCCATCCATGGGATTTTCCAGGCAAGAGTACTGGAGTGGGGTGCCATTGCCTTCTCCTCTTACTGTAAAAGAAATACCAAGTTTCCCACATACCCTGGGAGGCAGTCAGATAAGTGCCACAAGGGGTCTCTATGCAGGAACAAGATAGCACACGTCTCAATCTCGGGCTATGCCAGTCACAGCTAATCCTTGGGAACTTGTATGTGCAAATTAAACTAGAATGTCAGTGCTCCAAAATATTCATAGGAGAGTATGAACCATGTATACAATCACTATAAATGACATTCTGGGCTTTATTTATTTGGCTAATGAAGCCACTGACATCTCTCCTCTTTAAGTTAGCAGATAACAGTTTTAGTGAATTCTTTAAAAATCTATAAACTTTTACAGACTAGCCCTTGGCAAACACCACTTTAGGAATTAACATAGATGTGGATTTCAGTAAATAACTATAGATTCAGTAAATATTCCATGGAGAAAAGAGGAATGGTAAAGAATGATGATAGGAGAGTAGGTAGGAAGTTCAAAGACGTGCAAAGCTGACACTCCAGTCTCCATGGGTGAGTCATTGACTAGAATTGGCTTTTAATGTTAAGTATCAGCAAATCAGCAAGTACATTTTTTGTCTCCATCTTCTAGCTTTTGTTTTTGTTGGTGAGTCACTCCGTCGTGTCTCTTTGCAGCCAGGTAGACTGTAGCCCACCAGGCTCCTCTGTCCATGGGATTCTCCAGGCAAGAATACTGGAGTGGGTTGCCANAAGGCTCAGTCTTCGAAATACTACGTTTTAAATAAAATTATGATAATGGAAATAATAAATAGAAACTACATTGCGCGCAGTGCATGCTGGTTATGCAAATGAAGGCTGAGGCCCCGCCCCAGCTCCCATGAAGCCAGCTTCCAGTCCCTTGTTCCCAGGCCCCTGACTCCATGTTTCCTCCTCCTGGACACTCTGGGTCTGGTTTCGTTTGAATAAGGCTTTTCTTGATGGCGTAAGATAATGATACAGGGGCACTGCATTTGACACAGAGAAGGTTCACTATAATGTCAAATGAAATAGAGTGCCGAACGCACTCAGTCGTGCTCAGACTATTTGCGACCCCATGGACTGTAGCCCTTCAGACTCCTCTGTCCATGGAATTCTCCACTCTATTTCATTCGCCATTATAGTGAACCTTCTCTGGGTCAAATGCAGCGCCCCTATATCATTACCTTAAGCCGTCAAGGAAAGCCTTATTCAAATGAAATCAGATCCAGAGTGTCCAGGAG
>SJYX01024040.1:0-47323 GCA_006410675.1 Oreotragus oreotragus
GGACCATAAGGAAGGCTGAGCACTGAAGAATTGATGCTTTTGAACTGTGGTGTTAGAAAAGACTTTTGAGAGTTCCTTGGACTGCAAGGAGATTAAACCAGTCAGTTCAGTTCAGTTCAGTTCAGTCACTCAGTCATGTCCGACTTTTTGCGACCCCGTGAATCGCAGCACACCAGGCCTCCCTGTCCATCACCAACTCCTGAAGTTTACCCAAACTCATGTCCATCGAGTCGGTGATGCCATCCAGCCATCTCATCCTCTGTCGTCCCCTTCTCCTCCTGCCCCTAATCCTTCCCAGAATCAGGGTCTTTTCCAATGAGTCAACTCTTTGCATGAGGTGGCCAAAGTTACTGGAGTTTCAGCTTCAGCATCAGTCCTTCCAAAGAACACTCAGGATTGATCTCCTTTAGAATGGACTGGATGGATCTCCTTGCAGTCCAAGGGACTCTCAAGAGTCTTCTCCAACACCACAGTTCAAAAGTATCAATTCTTTGGCCCTCAGCTTTCTTCATAGTCCAACTCTCACATCGATACGTGACCACTGGAAAAACCATAGCCTTGACCATATGGACCTTTGTTGGCAAAGTAATGCCTCTGGTTTTGAACATGCTATCTAGGTTGGTCATAACTTTCCTTCCAAGGAGCAAGTGTCTTTTAATTTCATGACTGCAATCACCATCTGCAGTGATTTTGGAGCCCCCCAAAATAGATTCTGACACTGTTTCCACTGTTTCCCCATCTATTTGCCATGAAGTGATGGGACCAGATGCCTTAAAGGAAATAAGTCCTGAATATTCATTGGAAGGACTGATGCTGAAGCTCCAATAATTTGGCCACCTGATGTGAAGAGTTGACTCATTATAAAACACCCTGATGCTGGTAAAGATTGAGGGCAGGAGGAGAAGGGTCCAACAGAGGATGAGATAGTTGGATGACATCACCAACTAAATGGACATGAGCTGAGTAAGATCTGGGAGATGGTGAAGGACAGGGAAGCCTGAAATGCTGCAGTCCATTAGGTCACAAGGAGTCAGACACAACTGAGCAACCAAACAACAACAAATCATATAACATGTACGTATAATATATAATAAGATATAGTGTATATCTCTGCTTAACCTTAAACACCCTCAAATATTTTGACAGATGCATTGATTAAATCATTTATTTATCTGGATTCTGTTTTGTGATTACCTAATCAGTGTACCACATTTTGAAAACCACTAAGAATGTGGCAGTAACTTAGTTTCCACTCCAAGGATGCATTCTCTAGTTGAGAAACAGACTTGAGAGAAAATAATTTTATAGCAGTAATATTTACTATGACATGTATTTCAAAATGTAAAGATATTGTAAAGATATGGAAAAATGAAGCTGACTTGAGGATTCTGAGAAGTTCTCAAAGAAGCATTAATTTTGAGTCTGAAAATACTGAATATGTTTGTTACTAGTCTACGACCTGTCTGGTACTATTCTAATTGCTTTATGTGTGTCAAAGCTTAATTCCTTATAATAATGATATATGCTAAATGATCGATGAAAATTTTGGCACATTAAGATTTAAAAATAGAGAGCAAGAGACACAATGGACAGTGTCAGTGTCACCAGTCACTAGATAATAGAAACAGAATTTGGGTACAGTCGGTCTAACTCACGAGTCAGCTGTCGTTTAGTCACTAAGCCATGTCTGATTCTTTGGCAACCCCGTAGACTATAGCTCAACAGGCTCCTCTGTCCATGGAATTTCCTAAGCAAGAATATTGGAGTGGGTTGCCATTTCCTTATCCAGGTCATTTTCCCAACCCAGGGATCGAACCCACATCTCATGCATTGGAAACAGATTCTTTACCCACTGAGCCATCCAGTAGGCCTGTAGAAAATGAAATAGGCAAGAGAACTGATTCACTCCCAGAACCTCCAGAAAGGAATGCAACCCGTTTTAGCTGACTGAGCCCCACGCCTGACTGTTGACCTAAAGACCTCTGAGATTTAAAAAAAAATGTGCTGTTTTGAACTCCTAAGTGTTTAGTAATTTGTTGCACAGCAATTGAAGCTGTGAGTAAGAAGAGGGTCAGAAGGACACACAACACATTCACACACCCCAGTCTTACAGTTTGACTTGAGGTCCCATAATCTCTCTATCACACTAACCTGTGTTGGAGGAATATATTTTCTCTAGAAGCCTCTCTCTTGTGGATCAAGGACAGATTTTATAGCAGGAGGAGACATAATTTCTGGGGCTGACATGAAAATATTTTCACAGAGTAAAGATTTAATATTATGACAACAGATTTTATGGAAGGTGAGTATAAGAAACATCATTTTAAAGAGCATGTCTGTGTCTTCTCTAAACTTACAGTAGAATTTGTTATGTTTAGTGATGCCAGTTAAATTCAAAAAGACTGATAAACACAATCATGCTGTCTACTAATAGGAGATATTGTGCTACTGGAATGAATTTTAATATTATGACACAACAGTAACTTTAAATTGCAGTATGTTTTATATTACCCTTGTTTGTCTGTCCAAAAAATGAAGAAGAGCATTTCTGAAACAGGAGAGTTTAGCAACAAAGGTTAAACAAATTCTGATAAGTAAATCTAATCATATATACTTGGAAAAGTATATATCAAAAAAGTATATCACTTTTTTGTATTAGTATGTTGTTCTATATTAAGTTTCCCTGTTTAGTGTTTTATACATAGTCTGCCACATCACCATTTTTTTAAATAGCAAGGTTTCAAATAAATTTGTTCCATAAATTATATTATTATGTAATGCAATATTAGTGCCATAATGTATGTAAGAATACATATATTATTTAAAATAGATATTGTGGGATGCTCTAGTATATGTGCACAATTTTGAGTACTTACCTTCACTCACTTCCATCATCACACACATTACTCTTAATCTATGTAATATGGTGTATACCTGTCTCTTATACACATCTAGATGTGTATAAGAGACAGTTTTCTCCCAGCAATCTTGATTCCAGCTTTTGTTTCTTCCAGCCCAGCGTTTCTCATGATGTACTCTGCACAGAAGTTAAATAAGCTCATATATATATTAACTGCTGTGTCTTTTATCTTCATAGTAGTAATGTTAGTCACTCGTTCATATCCAGCTCTCTGTGATCCCACGGACTATAGCCAGCCAGACTCCTCTGTCCATGGAATTCTCCCTGCAAGAATACTGGAGTGGGTATGTGTGCTTAGTCTCTCAGTAGTGTCCAACTCTCTGCAACCCCGTGGACTGTAAGCCACCAGGTTCCTCCATCCACAGGGCTCTCCAGGCAAGAATATTGGAATGGGCTGCCATTTCCTTCTCCAGGGGCTCTTCCTGACTGAGGGTTCAAACCCGGTTCATTGACATTGCATGCAGATTCTTAACAGTCTGAGCCACCCTAGGACATGCCCTTAACAGTAATACTCTAATTAATTAATAACAATAACTAATATTTATTGAGCATGGGCTTTATGTAAATTTTCTAACAGTTCTCACAAAAAGTTTATTAGGTACACGTAATTATCACTGCTTAAAAATAAATAAACTGAGGAACTCAGACATTGCATAATTTTTGCAATGTTGTATAGTCAATAATTGGTGGAAGTGAGATAATGTTAAGTAAGGTAAATGGCAAAAGGCACAGTCACAAAATACTTTAATAGGGTCATTTTCTATTAAGAATTCTCATAGTTTAACATATTTTGAGTTGTAATATGAGGTTTTCTATATTTATATTAATTTTTTTTCAGTATAAACTCCCTGATTCTCTTAGTAAACAGGGAGTATGAGGCAAAAAGAATCCCCAGATTTACTGAATTTTCTTCTGGTATGAATTACCTGATATTCCATAATGGAAGGGACAAATGAAGGTTCTCTGACACTAATTACATTACATTATGCATTGTTTACAATTGAGATCAGCATGAGTTCCACATAAAGGCTTTCCTACATCCCTAACACCAAGGTTTTCTAGCTGGTATGAATTCTGTAGTGTTGGATGAGCTGTGAGGCAAGTATAAAGGTCTGCCCACATTCTCTACATTCATAAATTCTGATACCAGAAAGAATTATAGCCATTCCATTCTCCAGGGGATCTTCCTAACCCAGGAAACAAACCCGGGTCTCCTGCCTTGGAGGCAGATTCTTTAAGATCTGAGCCATCAGGGAAGCCCACTATCTGCGTACACATATTAAATAAACATGAATTCACATTGCTCTCTCTGACTCTAGTCCAGTACCACAGGGTTTATTCTAATCACTTCTTGTTTAGTTATAACTTCTTTCTCTGACAATGAGAATTGGACTACCATTATGTACATTCTGTTTCTGTTCAACCTCCATATACATACTCCAGTGAGGAATGAATTTACCTAACTTACTTATATTTATATTTACCTACTTTCTCATTATAATGGTATTTTTTTTTAATGAGGAAAAGAAAACTTTTGCTATAATGAAATTCCTAAAATATCTTAAATATTTTTGAGCTTTAATAATTAAAGTGAACCATTTCTAAATTACTCAAATCTACATTGTAATGGGATCCAAAAACGGAATTTTTGAACTTTTTAAATGGAGAGTAGTGAGTTTTGAAAGCATTCTTTAGCAATAGGAAAATGCATTAACATTTTAATAAACTTGTAACAAAAGCTAAAAGCAGGAAATTAAAAAATTTAGAGCCATTTTTTTGTTACAGCTTTTATAATTGAAAAAATGGGTATCCTGCTTTAATGAATTATATCAATGGTATAAAGTCTTTCAGATCTATGTATCTTTTAACAAGTTATGTTTTTACAGGTACATCAACTACTAAAATGAAGTACAGAAAAATGTTGATCTTAGAATTAGGGTTTCTGTCACCTTGCCACAAAATATTAAATAAAAATTTCAAAATATAAAGCAATTATAACCATACTTTGGTCACTAGATATTTCTGATGATTAATTATGATTAAGAATACTTTAAAATATTATTTAATTTACGTTTATCTTTTTAACATATATTCCTGCCTATGTTTTTAAAGAAAATAACATATGAATATTAATTAGTTAGTTCAGTCACTCAGCTGTGTCCGACTCTTTGTGACCCCATGAATCACAGCAAGCCAGGCCTGTTGATTAAGAATACTTTAAAATATTATTTAATTTACGTTTATCTTTTTAACATATATTCCTGCCTATGTTTTTAAAGAAAATAACATATGAATATTAATTAGTTAGTTCAGTCACTCAGCTGTGTCCGACTCTTTGTGACCCCATGAATCACAGCAAGCCAGGCCTGCCTGTCCATCACCAACTCCCGGAGTTCACTCAAACTCATGTCCATCGAGTCGGTGATGCCATCCAGCCATCTCATCCTCTGTCGTCCCCTTCTCCTCCTGCCCCTAATCCCTCCCAGCATCAGGGTCTTTTCCAATGAGTCAACTCTTCGCATGAGGTGGCCAAAGTACTGGAGTTTCAGCTTTAGCATCAGTCCTTCCAATGAACACCCAGGGCTGATCTCCTTCAGAATGGACTGGTTGGATCTCCTTGCAATACAAGGGACTGTCAAGAATCTTCTCCAACACCACAGTCCAAAAGCATCAATTCATCGGCGCTTAGTTTTCTTCACAGTCCAACTCTCACATCCGTACATGACCACTGGAAAAACCATAGTCTTGACTAGATGGACCTTTGTTGGCAAAGTAATATCTTTGTTTTTTAATATGCTATCTATAAATATATGTAATTTTAAAAAGGTACATGGATATCTGGAAGTGGAAATTTCTAATTTTATTTTTTTTAATTTTACTATTAAAGAGCTAATAATAAATGGGGATACACTAGAAACAGTGACAAACTTAATTTTCTTGGGCTCCAAAATCACTGCAGATGGTGAATCCAGCCACAAAATTAAAAGATGCTTCCTCCTTAGAAGAAAAGCTGTGACAAACCTAGACAGCATAATAAAAGCAGAGACATTACTTTTCCAACAAATGTTCATCTAGTCAAAGCTTTGGTTTTTCCAGTAGTCATGTATGGATATGAGAAAGCTGAGCACCAAAGAATTAATGCTTTTGAATTGTGGTGTTGGAGAAGACGCTTGAGAGTCCCTTGGACTGCAAGGAGATCAAATCAGTCAATCCTAAAAGAAATCAGTCCTGAATGTTCATTGGAAGGACTGATGCTGAAGCTGAAGCTCCAATACTTTGGCCACCTGATGCGAAGAACTGACTCATTTGAAAAGACCCTGATACTGGGAAAGATTGAAGGAAGGAGGAGAAAGGGATGACAGAGGATGAGATGGCTGGATGGCATCACCAACTGGACGGAATGAGTTTGAGCAAGCTCTGGGAGTTGGTGATGGACAGGGAAGCCTGCTGTGCTGTAGTCCATGGGGTCACAGAGTCAGACACAACTGAGCAATTGGACTGAACTGAATGAATGCCCAGAGTCCGTTACAGTGTCACAGTCTCAATTATAAGGTGTGCTTAATAGCCCTAGGAGCACAATGGGTTCACAATATGTTTATGCAGTATTTGGGGAATCCTTTCTCTAGAGTGATTCCTGTTTTCATAGAAATATTTTCCCTGAATTAAAAAAAAATCATGACACATTAGGCAGAAATGATTAAAATCAAATGGTTGAAGTGACCACGTCTGGGGAAAATGACAATAGCACCTGCAAGAACTTCCCATAAGAGAATTTCCCCAAAGAGCATGGGGTGGCAGGGGGAGGTATGTGTGCTATTTTAAACAACTCGGAAAAAAGGATTCGACTCTTTCCACTCAAAATTCTTTTAAAATATCATTAAGAACAAATACTATGACCAAGAATCCCCTATTAAGTATTTAAAGGTCAAAACAGAAGTACACTTTAAGTCATTTAACAGCAGAATATTTTCATATTTGGCTCTAAAGTTTCATTTTTTGATTTATGATAGCAAAAATTTATGACCATTTATATAACATTTGTATATATCCATCTTTCTAATCGCTGCTCTCTCTCCCCTCCAGACTTGTATTTTCCTATGCTTATCTGGTGAATCACTAGATTGGGAAACAAGGGATTGACAGTGCTCTGACCTACATGACCCAGAGAATTATCAGCTCAGTTCAATGCTGGGGCTGAGGTTCAGGTGATCACATTTTGCTTCCAGTGGCATTTGCTGGCAGTGAGTTCTAATTTATGGTTTGCTTTCCATAGAAAATTAATGAGTCTTCCCAATGATAGTAATATTGAATCATTTATTCAGATTATACTTAAGTATTATTGTTTTCAATTTAGTCAGACATAAAAAAGTAAAGCAAATAATAATAACCAGGATTTAGGAACTGGAATCTTGAATTCTTCCTTTGCCATGATTTTCTATATCTCAGTGAGAAACGGCACTTAACAAAATAGTGGGCTGGATTTCTCCTCTTTTTCTCACCTTGAGATGACAAGAATTCGCCACAGTCAAAGACAAATCACCATTTCTGAGGCTGAATTGACCTTGCCTGGGTGGAGGAGACTAAATTATCACATCTGAAAAAATATGCAGTCTGTTTGGTAAAATGTTTTTCCCTTGAAAGAACAGAGCAAATTTAAAACAACAACAAAAAAAACCATTTTATTCTTTTTTGTTTGTTTGTTTCTTAAAATGGACTTTATTTAATCTATCAAGAAACCCATATTGTGTAATATTCAGTTCAGTTCAGTTCAGTCGCTCAGTCGTGTCCAACTCTTTGCGACCCCTTGAATCACAGCACGCCAGGCCTCCCTGTTCATCACCAACTCCAGAGCTCATTCAAACTCATGCCCATCGAGTCGGTGATGCCATCCAGCCATCTCATCCTCTGTTGTCTCCTTCTCCTCCTGCCCTCAATCCCTCCCAGCATCAGAGTCTTTTCCAATGAGTCAACTCTTTGCATGAGGTGGCCAAAGTACTGGAATTTCAGCTTCAGCATCAGTCCTTCCAATGAACACCCAGGACTGATCTCCTTTAGTTTGGACTGGTTGGATCTCCTTGCAGTCCAAGGGACTCTCAAGAGTCTTCTCCAACACCACAGTTCAAAAGCATCAATTCTTCGGCACTCAGCTTTCTTCACAGTCCAACTTTAACATCCATATATTACAGAAAGATATACAGCAAAGCTTATCAGTCTGTAAAATTCCACAAGATTTATTCCATACAGTGTGTCATTTTCATGAAGCATCTATTTTGTGAGAGTTAAAGTCATAAAATTTCAAAATATCAGAATCACCTCTCTCTCTAACTCTGCAAACTATTTAAAATTTTGTTCCTATTCAGTGCTGTTGCTGCTGCTGCTGCTAAGTCACTTCAGTCATCCCCAACTCTGTGCAACCCCAGAGATGGCAGCCCACCAGCCTCCCCCATTTTTTCCTTATTTTTCAAATATTCAGAGTACTCACTAGTTTTAAAGAATTCATATGCATTTTAATGCCTAGAGGAAAAAATATATATATATATATATATATTTGTGTGTCTCTTGGTTTCTAAGACATTTCCTCAAGGCCGAGTCTCATGATGTTTGAACCAAAACGTAATACAGTGAGAAGACATTATCACTTAGCCTGCCTTGTTTAATCTCTTAGCTTTTGGCCTTATAAATTTCTAAAGAGGCAATTATATAATTTACATCAATTGGGAGAGGTTGTTGGGTAACTCAGATGTATTTGAAATACAGCAACAACAATATATAGGGAAGTCTGTCTCTGAGGTCAGAAGGTGAAATAAATCAAGGAAATTGAAATTACAGTATTCTGTTCTCTGAGATTTACAACAAATTATTCTAATAAAGGCTAACACGCACACAAACACACAATATGGGATGATGATAATGATGATAGATAGATAGATAAATAGATTATAGACAGATAGGCTAGAACTTTATAGAATTGACTTTGGGAAATAGTGATCTTGCCATACACTAGGGAACCTGCTTCTGACTAATCCCCGACCTGGTCTGTAAGCAAATATACTTGAAATGGAGCTTTTCATGAGAGTTAAATATTGATACTGCTGCTGCTGCTGCTAAGTCACTTCAGTCGTGTCCGACTCTGTGCGACCCCATAGATGGCAGCCCACGAGGCTCCCCCGTCCCCGGGATTTTCCAGGCAAGACTCTGGAGTGGGTTGCCCTTTCCTTCTCCAAATATTGATACTACTCATTCCCAAATAAATGTTTCCCATTTTCAAGTTGCAAAAATTAATTATAAAATATACTTATTCTTTCATGCTTTTCATTGTACAGGAAAATGTAATGTTCATTTAACATGTGCTGTAGATATATATTTATACTATTATATAAAACAAGTAACATCTACTTATATATTTTACATTGTTATCAAAATTATTGTTATACTGTAAAATCCCTTAATCAGAAAAATTAAGATTTAGAAGAACCAAAAGATAATAAACTTTGATTTTTTTGGACAGAATTTTCAGATGATCTATAGATATGTTATTATTATATATAAATTGCTTCAAGCTGAGAAATCACATAAAACAAATTATATTTCATTCCAGCTATTTGTCTTTATTCAGTCAAATGGGGATTTGAAAATAACATTACTCAGAAGATCACTGTTTAGCCTGATCAATCCTATGAAAAATTATTGCTTTCACAAATATTGATTCCCTTGTGTGAAAGAAATTTAACAAATAAGGGAATCTAATACTCTTTAACACAGTACTACCAACTTTTTTTAAGCTTTGAGGATAAAGTTGTGTTCTAATGACAAATCTTTCTTATAATTTAGCTTTAATTTAATTCTGCTTGCAAATTTTTCCAAAAACTGGGTCACATGTTGCTAAGAACATCATATAGCATGACCATACTGAAATAGTACTTGAGTTATGGTCACCAGAATCATGAAACAATATGACGTGAGAGTCTACCCTGACCATGGGTCTCAATAACTGGGCAGAAATATGGTTTAACAAGGATGACTGAACTGACATTTTGTAATAATATTACTTTATTAGACATATACATGAAACTACAAAGGACTTAAAAGTGTTTTTCAATGCAAACTTTCACTTCCTCTTCAGTAAAACATGGACAAGAATATTTTAAAAGTTGGCCAAGATAAATGTATTTTTTCCCAGTCTCTTCTCACTGTATTCTTCAAGTTTTGCTGATTGTCATTATGTCTTATACCATCTTCTGTGGGACTGAATCACTTACTTGTTTGGGAGCCATTACTTACATATTAGTTTAAAATTTTCCTAATGTATTTCTCCCTGGTGGCTCAGACAGTAGAGAAGCTGCTTGCACTGAGGGAGGCCCAGATTCCATCTCCAGGTTGGGAAGATCCCCTGGAGAAAGAACTAGCTACCTACTCCAGTATTCCTGCCTGGAAAATTCCAAGGACAGAGGAGCCTGGCAGGCTACAGTCCATGGGGTCACAAAGAGTCAGACACGGCTGAGTGGCTAACGCTACTACTGCTACTGCATGGCTCAGAAATCTCAGTTATTTGTTGTTCAGTTGCTGAGTCACATCCAACTCTTTACAACCCTAAGGACTGCAGCACGCCAAGCCCCCTGTCCTTCACCATCTCCCAGAGTTTGCTCAAACTCACGTCCATTGAATCGGTGATGCCATCCAAACATCCTGCCGTCTGTTGTCCCCTTCTCCTCCTGCCTTCAGTCTTTCCCATCATCAGATTCTTTTCTAATGAGTCAGCTCTTCACATCGGTAGTCAGAGTATTGGAGCTTCAGCTTCAGCATCAGTTCTTCCAATGAATGTTTAGGATTGATTTCTTTTAGGATTTACTGATGTGATCTTCTTGCAGTCCAAGGGACTCTCAGTTATAGCAGGGAATTATGTCTTGATTTCCAGAGACTTGTACCACCAACATCTCCACAAACTTTGAGGACCTCTGTAATCTGCCCATGTGTGTCCTGTGTCACCAAAAATGTAGATGTCTAGGTTATAACTCTGAGGGGTTATATTCCGCTTCTCTTAACTAACAGTGCTGCCTAATTGGATTCCAAGCTAAAAACAGGCATTTCATTAATGGAATTATGGATATGAGGGCACTTCTAATGTAACATCATTAAGAGATCCTGACCTGCCAATGATCAGGGTTTTCCTGTTTAATAATTTACAGTCTTATTTAACAATATCTTGAGTAGATTGCAATAAAGTTGAGAAGATAACTGAACTATAGTCTTTCATTTCCCAAATGTTTATTGTAAATGAGACACTTTTAGAAGCTCTGAAAGTTCTATTGAGTTTGCTATACCCTAGTGAGGCATGGACTGCTAATCTTTAATTCAGAGAATTCAGTGTTCAGCACTTGATTTTCCAAAACCCTTTTCCTATACGCTATTCTAAAGCCTCTGGACTGCCCAAATTAATGATCAGTATCATTCTTTGTCCACTGGTTCTTTTTTTTTTGTCCACTTGTTCTTGTACTGGTCTGCAAGCCTCTCCACTAGGCTTAAGTTGTTTGGAGTTATATGGTTATCTTCTCTTTTTGAAATTCTAACAGAAAGCCCAGTGTCTACTTAACAGTTGATACTTTAAAGTATGTATTGAATAATGGTCATAATTCAATTTTTTCATACTCTAGTCATTTGTATATTATTAACTGTTTATACTATTAGCCTTTGTATATGGTTAGCCATTGCTGAGAAGTAATACATGAGTAAAACATGGTAACAACAAGAAAACATTTTCAGAAAAAAAAAAAGCAGTGCTGTAAGAACACAAAAGTATTTTCATTGATATTGAATAAAAATACTTCTGAGCCTTTTAAATTATTTGAAATGAACATTTCTCTGTCTGCATAGATATCTCATAGAATGAAATGTCATAGTAATATTAATAATGAATCTCTCTGACACTGCCTTCTTAGCATATTAGAAAAATACTGCCATAGATAAAGATCAGTTTTTCTTCTTCAACATTTGTACACACTAACTGCAACACAGAGTGGCTTCTATAGGCTAATTTCATAATTTAAGATACTCTTCAACTTTGGTGGCTGTCAACATGGCTTTACCAAATTTGTTGCTGATGTTTAGTCACTAAGTCATGCCCAACTCTATGGGACCACATGGACTGTAGCCTGCCAGACTCCTCTGTCCATGGGATTTTCCAGGTAAGAATACTGGAGTGAGGTGCTATTTCCTACTCCAGGAGATCTTTCTGACTCAAGAATTGAACCTGTGTCTCCTGCATTAGCTGGGAGATTCTTCACCGCTGAGCCAACTTTGTTGTTATTGCTCAGTCACTCAGTCGTGTCCAACTCTTTGTGACCCCATGGACTGCATCATACCAGGCTTCCCTGTCCTTCATCATCTCCTGGAGCTTGCTCAAACGCATGTCCATTGAGTTAGTGATGCCATCCAAACATCTCATCCTCTGTCGTCCTCTCCTCCTCCTGCCTTCAATCTTTCTCAGCATCAGAGTCTTTTCTAGTGAGTCGGCTCTTCACATCAGATGGACAAAGTTTTGGAGCTTCAGCTTCAGCATCACTCCTTCCAATGAACATTCAAGATTGATTTCTTTTAGGATTGACTGGTTCGATCTCCTTGCAGCCCAAGGGACTCTCAAGAGTCTTTTCCAACGTCACAGTTCAAAAGCATCAATTCTTAGGTACTCGACCTTCTATATGGTCCAACTCTCACAGCCATACATAAATACTGGAAAAGCCATAGCTTTGACTAGACAGACCTCTGTTGGCAAAGTAATATTTCTGCTTTTTAATATGCTGTCTAGGTTTGTTATTGATTTTCTTCCAAGGAGCAAACATCTTTTAATTTCATGGCTCCAAATCACCATCTAGAGTGATTTTTGAGTAAAAGAAAATAAAGTCTCTCACTGTTTCCATTGCTTCCCCATCTAACTGTCATGAAGCGATGGGACCAAATGCTATGATCTTTGCTTTTTGAATGCTGAGTTTTAAACCATAACCATCTCTTTCACTCTCCTCTTTCACCTTCATCAAGAGACTCTAGTTCCTCTTCACTTTCTGGCAGGAGGATGGTGTTATCTGCATATCTGAGGTTACTGATATTTCTCCCCCCAGTCTTGATTTCAGCTTGTGCTACATCCAGCCTGGCATCTCACATGATGTACTCTGCAGACAGATTAGCTAAGCAGAGTGACAATATACAGCCTCACTGTTAGCAAGTATTATATGCTGGTAATCCGCACTGTCACAGCTTGGCCCTGCACTGCTGGGGCTGGAAGACGGGAAGCTATATTTTCCAAATTCACATAATAGAGGGTGGCTCGATCCCTGGGTCGGGAAGATCCCCTGAAGAAGGAAATGTCAATCCACTCCAGTACTATTGCCTGGAAAATCCCATGGACAGAGGAGCCTGGTAGGCTAAAGGGCATGGGGTCGCAAGGAGTCAGACACAACTGAGCAACTTCACTAGGTGTAATTGTTGAGTGTCATAACCCACAAAGTGAAATAACAGTTTTTGGCCAGCCACAGTAAAAATTGCCGGCCACAGGTGTTCAGTCACTCCGTGTCCAACTTTGCGATCCCATGGACTGCACCAGGCTTCCCTGTCCATCACCAACTTCTGGAGTTTACTCAAACTCATGTCCACTGAGTCCATGATGCCATCCAATAATCTCATCAGATGTGTATAAGAGACAGCTATTAGCCTTTGTATATGGTTAGCCATTGCTGAGAAGTAATACATGAGTAAAACATGGTAACAACAAGAAAACATTTTCAGAAAAAAAAAAAGCAGTGCTGTAAGAACACAAAAGTATTTTCATTGATATTGAATAAAAATACTTCTGAGCCTTTTAAATTATTTGAAATGAACATTTCTCTGTCTGCATAGATATCTCATAGAATGAAATGTCATAGTAATATTAATAATGAATCTCTCTGACACTGCCTTCTTAGCATATTAGAAAAATACTGCCATAGATAAAGATCAGTTTTTCTTCTTCAACATTTGTACACACTAACTGCAACACAGAGTGGCTTCTATAGGCTAATTTCATAATTTAAGATACTCTTCAACTTTGGTGGCTGTCAACATGGCTTTACCAAATTTGTTGCTGATGTTTAGTCACTAAGTCATGCCCAACTCTATGGGACCACATGGACTGTAGCCTGCCAGACTCCTCTGTCCATGGGATTTTCCAGGTAAGAATACTGGAGTGAGGTGCTATTTCCTACTCCAGGAGATCTTTCTGACTCAAGAATTGAACCTGTGTCTCCTGCATTAGCTGGGAGATTCTTCACCGCTGAGCCAACTTTGTTGTTATTGCTCAGTCACTCAGTCGTGTCCAACTCTTTGTGACCCCATGGACTGCATCATACCAGGCTTCCCTGTCCTTCATCATCTCCTGGAGCTTGCTCAAACGCATGTCCATTGAGTTAGTGATGCCATCCAAACATCTCATCCTCTGTCGTCCTCTCCTCCTCCTGCCTTCAATCTTTCTCAGCATCAGAGTCTTTTCTAGTGAGTCGGCTCTTCACATCAGATGGACAAAGTTTTGGAGCTTCAGCTTCAGCATCACTCCTTCCAATGAACATTCAAGATTGATTTCTTTTAGGATTGACTGGTTCGATCTCCTTGCAGCCCAAGGGACTCTCAAGAGTCTTTTCCAACGTCACAGTTCAAAAGCATCAATTCTTAGGTACTCGACCTTCTATATGGTCCAACTCTCACAGCCATACATAAATACTGGAAAAGCCATAGCTTTGACTAGACAGACCTCTGTTGGCAAAGTAATATTTCTGCTTTTTAATATGCTGTCTAGGTTTGTTATTGATTTTCTTCCAAGGAGCAAACATCTTTTAATTTCATGGCTCCAAATCACCATCTAGAGTGATTTTTGAGTAAAAGAAAATAAAGTCTCTCACTGTTTCCATTGCTTCCCCATCTAACTGTCATGAAGCGATGGGACCAAATGCTATGATCTTTGCTTTTTGAATGCTGAGTTTTAAACCATAACCATCTCTTTCACTCTCCTCTTTCACCTTCATCAAGAGACTCTAGTTCCTCTTCACTTTCTGGCAGGAGGATGGTGTTATCTGCATATCTGAGGTTACTGATATTTCTCCCCCCAGTCTTGATTTCAGCTTGTGCTACATCCAGCCTGGCATCTCACATGATGTACTCTGCAGACAGATTAGCTAAGCAGAGTGACAATATACAGCCTCACTGTTAGCAAGTATTATATGCTGGTAATCCGCACTGTCACAGCTTGGCCCTGCACTGCTGGGGCTGGAAGACGGGAAGCTATATTTTCCAAATTCACATAATAGAGGGATTCTGGTTTAGTTTCCATGTGTAAAATTTGGAAAGAAAGGTAGAACCATAAATGTTCCAGCCAGAGTTGGTGAGGCCTGTGAACTTTGGTAGTTAAGTAGAAAAGGTTTTCCAGGGCTTCTCTGCATTCTCCTACTAATTACCCACTTCAGAGCTCCAGACAGCTATGATCGATCACTGGGGGTATCTCCCTGCTGTTTTTGTAACTTATTATTTCCTACACATTAGTATGGCCTTCTCTGCTCTGATTCTCTCAGTCATCTGAAAGTTGTAAAAGTCTCTAATCTCCCATTTTTAAAATCCCTTTTTGCTTGAAATATGTTAGACTTTTTTCCCTAATGAAAAACTAACTTATAGGATATTCAGATGAACCAAGATTCAGACCCTCTATAATATCCAGCCTTCTACCTGCATCAGAACAAAAAGAGTTTCTCACTGTTAACTTGATTAACCCTGGTTTATTTTCTCCTTAATAAAATTAGCAAGCTAGCGAAAGACAGCAGATATTGATTATATATTTTTAGGGTAAAAATCCTCCATTATCTGAGTACTAGTCTTTGACTCTCTTTTTGAGAATAACATACTTCATGAATCGGTTTAAAAAACTTTCTTCATCCTAGTATGATTATATGTGATCACTGAAATCCTTCATGCCAAATACTATGAATAAATAATTACAAACACAATTTTTAAAATATCTTTTTACAAGTTAGGAAGGAAAAAGTCATGATGGATATGAACATGAACATGTGAACATGTTACTCAGTTCTGTCTGACTATTTATGACCCTATGGGGTACACCCCAAGCAGGCTCTCTGTCCATGGGATTTTCCAGGCAAGAATACTAGAGTGGACTGCTATTCCTTTCTTCAAGGGATCTTCCTGATCCAGGTATCAAACCCAGGTCTCCTGCATTGTAGGAGCGTTCTTGACAAGGTACATATATAAACATATTAGGTACGGTGGTGCTGTGGTAACGAATCTGCTTGCCAGTGCAGGAAACAAAATTCCTGGGTAGGGAAGATCCCCTGTAGAAGGAAATGGTAACCTGCTCCAGTATTCTTGCTTGGAAGATCCCATGGACAGAGGAGCCTGGCAGTCTACAGTCCATGGGGTCACAAAGAGATACAACACACACATACACACACACACACACACACAGAGACATAGATTAGGTACACATGCAGGAAATTGACAAGGGCAAATGAGAAATGAACACAATGAAATAAAAAAAGAAATAGGTCAAATCCCAAAATTCCCAGAGGCAAGGGGATGCATTAATTAAGCAGAAAGCCTTAATACAAAGGCAGTGACAAGACATCTGTTTGGTTCTTGAATGAAGGATATGGGTATGGAGGGGCTTATGCTGAGTTAAGAGAGAAATCTGGTTTCATTAGTTGAAGATATTGAGGAAAGTTACTCTATTTTCAGTTGTAAATTAATTGGACACTGTTTATACTCATAGCTTTCATTAGTAAAGCTGAGCTACTTTATAATCCAAGTGTGAAAAATGACCTTTTCTTTAGAAAACAATGTTGGTTTTAAATTTCAAATAAAAGATTCACTCATGTGACTGATATTCTATTCTGGGAGTCAATTAAATTTAGATCTTCAAAGGGTATTATTAATGTGAAATATCCTACAAGAAAGTTAAATATCTTTGCATTAGAATGACCAATCAAGGAGGAATAAATTATCACTTTCTTCATAAATTAAAATTTTAATGTATCACCCATAAGTTGATCTAGACATGACAGTTTGTAAAATGCTAATTATTAATCAGTATTCTTTTAATTACTTAGAATGTTTCTTCTTAATTAAGAATAGATGGTATTTATATTTCATGTCAGTGTCTGTGACGAGTAAACAAAAAATAATTCAACAAATGGCTAGCTGTAGTTCATATTTTTAAGATCAGTAAAATGTTTAATACTTTGGAATATTTTGGTATGCATAAGACAAAGTGACTAGATACAGGAAATCTTAGAATCTAATTTAATGCATAGTTTAATGCTTAACCAGTGCATAAGCTGTACAATACATAGAATATATACTATAATACTATGTAAAAATATACAACCTTATAGAAATTAAGTACAAGAAACATTTTACATGCAGCTTAAAAAAGTAAGGCCATTGTTAAAAAATGTATAGATACCACAGAGTTTGTTTCATTGACTTTAAGAAAAAATTCTCTAAAAAAATTTAAAAAAGAAAAAATTCTCTGCATTTGTGGTCTACCTAATAGATTCAGAGCAAGAAAAAAATAGGTTCTATATAGATATGCTAAACATGTATACAAAGATATATCCATACATTCATTTAATAAATTAACAATAGCAATAATAAGCAGTTATGAAATATGAATCAGCTACTCTTATCATCATCAGTCGGTCACCAGTTCAGTTGCTCAGTTGTGTCTGACTCTTTGCGACCCCATAAACTGCAGCACACCAGGCCTCCCTGTCCATCACCAACTCCCAGAGTCCACCCAAACTCATGTCCATTGAGTCGGTGATGCTATCTAACCGTCTCATCCTCTGTAGTCCCCTTCTCCTCCTGCCTTCAATCTTTCCCAGAATCAGGATCTTTTCAAATAAGTCAGTTCTTTACATCAGATGGCCAAAGTATTGGTTTCAGCTTCAGCATCAGTCCTTCCAATTAATATTCAGGACTGATTTCCTTTAGGGTGAATTGGTTGAATCTCCTTGCAGTCCAAGGGACTCTCAAGAGTCTTCTCCAACACCACAGCTCAAAAGCATCAGTGCCTCGGTGCTCAGCTTTCTTCACAGTCCAACTCTCACATCCATACATGACCACTGGGAAAACCATAGCTTTGACTAGACAGATGACCTTTGTTGACAAAGTAATGTCTCTCTTTTTAATATGCTATCTAGGTTGGTCATAACTTTCCTTTCAAGGAGTAAGCATCTTTTAATTTTCACCATCTGCAGTGATTTTGGAGCCCCCTAAAATGAAGTCTGACACTGTTTCTACTGTTTCCACATCTATTTGCCATGAAGTGATGGGACCAGATGCCATGATCTTCGTTTTCTGAATGTTGAACTTTAAGCAAACTTTTTCATTCTCCTCTTTCACTTTCATCAAGAGGCTCTTTAGTTCTTCACTTTCTGCCATAAGGGTGGTATCAGCTGCATATCTGAGGTTATTGATATTTCTCCCCCTAATCTTGATTCCAGCTTTTGCTTCCTCCAGCCCAGCGTTTCTCATGATGTACTCTGCATATAAGTTAAATAAGCAGGGTGACAATATACAGCCTTGAAGTACTCCTTTTCCTATTTGGAACCAGTCTGTTGTTCCATGACCAGTTCTAACTGTTTCTTCCTGACCTGCATATAGGTTTCTCCAGAGGCAGGTCAGGTGGTCTGGTATTCCCATCTCTTTCAGAATTTTCCACAGTTTATTGTGATCCACACAGTTAAAGGCTTTGGCATAGTCAATAAAGCAGAAATAGATGTTTTTCTGGAACTCTCTTGCTTTTTCAGTGATCTAGTGAATGCTGGCAATTTGATCTCTGATCACTAAATAGCAAATGCTCAAACCATTATATAACAATATGAGTTTCAATTTAAGCTCTATTTTTTATTCAAAAGAGAGGATAGTATGAGATGACTTTTGAATTTAATATCTGCAATTGAAAGAGAAAGTAAATCAGTGGAAATGTCAACACTAAACTATTTAGGACTTCAAATAAAATATATATTTAAATAGCTTAATGTATATACAATTTGAATTTATTTCCAAGCTATTTAGATCTCTCTCTTCTTCTTGTTTTTCCGTCGCTCAGTCATGTCTGACTGTTTGCAACCCCATGGACTGCAGCATATCAGGCATCCCTGTCATTCACCATCTCCTGAACTGACTCAAATTTATGTTCATTGAGTCCATGATGCCATCCAATAATCTCATCCACTGTCATCCTGCTCTCTTCCTTCATTCAGTCTTTCCAAGCATCAGAGTCTTTTCTAATGAGTCAGTTCTTTGCATCAGGTGGCCAAAGTATTGGAGTTTCAACTTTAGCATCAGTTCTTCCAACAAACATTCATGATTGATTTCCTCTAGGATGGATTGGATTTCCTTGCAGCCCAAAGGACTCTCAAGAGTCTCCTCCAACACACTGATGCTTTCAAAAGCATCAATCCTTTGGTGCTCAGCGTTTTCTTTATGGTCCAACTCTCACATCCGTAAATAACTACTAGTAAAAACCATAGCTTTGAATAGATGGACCTTTGTCAGCAAAGTAATGTCTTTGCTGTTTAATATGCTGTCTAGGTTTGCCATAACTTTTCTTCCAAGGAGCAAGCATTTTTTACTTTCGTGGCTGTAGTCACCATCTGCAATGATTTTGAAGCCCAAGAAAATAAAGCCTGTCATTGTTTCTATTGTCTCCCCATCTATTTGCCATGAAGTGATGGAACTAGGTGCCATGATCATTTTTTGAACACTGTTTTAAGCTGTCTTTTTCACTCTCCTCTTTCAATTTCATCCAGAGGCTCTTTAGTTCCTCTTTGCTTTCTGCCGTAAGGGTGATGTCATCTGCATATCTGAGGTTATTGATATTTCTCTTGGCAGTCTTTATTCCAGCTAGTGCTTCATCCAGCCCAACATTTTGCATGGGCTTTCCTTGTGGCTCAGCTGGTAAAGAATCCACCTGCAATGCAGGAGACCTGGGTTCAATCCCTGGGTTGGAAAGATCCCCTGGAGAATGAAAGGCTACCCACTCCAGTATTCTGGCCTGGAGAATTCCGTGTTTAGATAAGTAGAGTAGCAACATACAATCTTGACATATTCCTTTCCCTCTTTGGAACCAGTATATTCTTCCATGTCTGGTTCTAACTGTTACTTCTTGACCTTCATACATGTTTTTCATGAGGCAGATTAAGTGGTCTGGTATTGTATTCCCATCTCTTTAAGAACTTTCCACAGTTTGATGTGATCCACACAAACTTTAATGCAGCCAATGAAGGAGAAGGAGATGTTTTTCTAGAACTCTTTTGCTTTTTTGACGATCCAACAGATGTTGGTGATTTGATGTCTGGTTCCTCTGACTTTTCTAAATCCATCTTGAATATCTGGAAGTTCTTGGTTCATGTACTATTGAAGCCTGGCTTGGAGAATTTTAAAAATTACTTTGGTAACATGAAATGAGTGCAATTGTGCAGTAGTTTGAACATTCTTTGGCATTGTCCTTCTTTGTTATTGGAATGAAAACTGACATTTTCCAGTCCTGCGGCCACTGCTGAGTTTTCCATATTTGTTGGCATATTGAGTGCAGCACTTTCACGGCATTATCTTTCAGGATTTGAAATAGTTCAGCTGAAATTCTGTCACCTCCACTAGCTTTGTTCATGGAACTTTGTTTCTCCTCTCCTGTCACTATGTTTTTATTTTATTTAGCAACCATTTAAATATCACTTTCCATGTGCCAGAACTGTTTAAAGTACTTTACCCATATTAACTCATTTAATGAGTTCTATTCAGCTTTCTGTTCAATTATTCTACAATTATCTCTTTCTTTCTTCATGATTATAAAATATAGTAGCAATCTGCTTCAAACATATCCTTAACTCAAGTATTTGTTTACCATGGAATGCACTTTATGTCCGATTCCTTACTATACTATAATCTATGTACATGTTGGCATCCAAGGAACTTCTCTGTGGAGCACTGACCTTGCTTGGGGAAGTCCCCAAGGACTTCAATAAGTAGAGTACCAAGTCTATAGTTGTAATTCCTCCAGTCCTTTCCTCAGTTATACTGAATAGCTTTCTACTACCCCTGGTTGGCCAAAGCCTTAAATTACATTTCAAGTGTATCAAATAAATGTATTCATATCAGTATTTGTGTGCATCCCATACAACACACTAATCTTGAGGAATTCTCTGGTAGACAAAGAAAAAACACTTTAAAGATAGCATAAGATTAGCAACAACTGTGTAAACTAGTCTGTTGGAATATGCATTTTTTAATTTTAATTTTTACTTTATTTTACTTTACAGTACTGTATTGGTTTTGGCATACATTGACATGAATCCGTCATGGGTGTACATGAATTTTAAATACTCTGAGAAATCTGGCTGTTTCAAAATTATTTGACTAAAAAAACCCACTTCACCTTCTTGTTTAACTAACACTTCTGCAAATTCTGAGCAACTACTGATTTAGAGAAGATCTGTCTAGAAACAGTGATCTACATCCAGGTTCAGTGAAAAACTCTGTTTGTACTTTTTTTTTCCCCCAACAGCAACAGTGATGGTTTCATTTTTCAGTATTCTATAATCAAGACTTCCTGGTATATGAGAAGTCATATATTTTACCTGATAAGAAATGCAGCTGCAAAGTTCTAAATAAATCAGAAATGATTCTAAATACAGCCATTAATGCATAGCAAAAAGTAGTCCAGGATAAAATATAACTACTTAAGCATTCCATCTGGTTTGTGTTTTGTCTATATCCATGTATATCCCAAACACAAAAATAAAATAGAAGTTATTTATGACACTATAAGTTCACCTCTGTCTAGACTGCATGCAATATAGGTGAATCTGAAATCTCATCTATATTAATACATGACACTTGATCAGACAAATCAGTTGGCATATTGAATTAACTGTNACTATGTTTTTATTTTATTTAGCAACCATTTAAATATCACTTTCCATGTGCCAGAACTGTTTAAAGTACTTTACCCATATTAACTCATTTAATGAGTTCTATTCAGCTTTCTGTTCAATTATTCTACAATTATCTCTTTCTTTCTTCATGATTATAAAATATAGTAGCAATCTGCTTCAAACATATCCTTAACTCAAGTATTTGTTTACCATGGAATGCACTTTATGTCCGATTCCTTACTATACTATAATCTATGTACATGTTGGCATCCAAGGAACTTCTCTGTGGAGCACTGACCTTGCTTGGGGAAGTCCCCAAGGACTTCAATAAGTAGAGTACCAAGTCTATAGTTGTAATTCCTCCAGTCCTTTCCTCAGTTATACTGAATAGCTTTCTACTACCCCTGGTTGGCCAAAGCCTTAAATTACATTTCAAGTGTATCAAATAAATGTATTCATATCAGTATTTGTGTGCATCCCATACAACACACTAATCTTGAGGAATTCTCTGGTAGACAAAGAAAAAACACTTTAAAGATAGCATAAGATTAGCAACAACTGTGTAAACTAGTCTGTTGGAATATGCATTTTTTAATTTTAATTTTTACTTTATTTTACTTTACAGTACTGTATTGGTTTTGGCATACATTGACATGAATCCGTCATGGGTGTACATGAATTTTAAATACTCTGAGAAATCTGGCTGTTTCAAAATTATTTGACTAAAAAAACCCACTTCACCTTCTTGTTTAACTAACACTTCTGCAAATTCTGAGCAACTACTGATTTAGAGAAGATCTGTCTAGAAACAGTGATCTACATCCAGGTTCAGTGAAAAACTCTGGTTTGTTGTTTGTACTTTTTTTTTCCCCCAACAGCAACAGTGATGGTTTCATTTTTCAGTATTCTATAATCAAGACTTCCTGGTATATGAGAAGTCATATATTTTACCTGATAAGAAATGCAGCTGCAAAGTTCTAAATAAATCAGAAATGATTCTAAATACAGCCATTAATGCATAGCAAAAAGTAGTCCAGGATAAAATATAACTACTTAAGCATTCCATCTGGTTTGTGTTTTGTCTATATCCATGTATATCCCAAACACAAAAATAAAATAGAAGTTATTTATGACACTATAAGTTCACCTCTGTCTAGACTGCATGCAATATAGGTGAATCTGAAATCTCATCTATATTAATACATGACACTTGATCAGACAAATCAGTTGGCATATTGAATTAACTGTCTTGATCTTCATAACAATATTCAGTTTTAATTTAAAGTATCAGCTAAAACACATGTTTTTTCTTTTACATTGTGAACTCATAGAACTTTCTAATTATTTCTGTGATTAGTGTGTTAAAGTTTATTAAAATGTATTATCTTATCTATCTAGCTATAATTTTTATTCACACCTCTATGAAAAACTAGTTTCTTCTTCCAATTAAATCAATACAAATTTTTAATCTAGGCTTTTTTGTAATATTTTTATGCTTGACAAAATATTCTTTGGTTCTGCATGTAATCCATTTTGCCACAAATAAAACTTAACTCACAACTCATATTGTGCATATTTTTAGTAGACAAAAGAAAGTTAAAGTTTAAAGAAATATGTGTATGTGTGTGTGTATAAGTTTTCACTAAATAAAACAATAATGATAGAATTCAGGGTACTAATAATCTGAACATAAGAGAAGATTTTCAATGGGGAAAAGTTTAGCCACAATACATGATGGAAACATTAAGGAAATTTAAAATGCTGTCAGTTTCAGACCCTGCTACTTGAAGATGCATTCTGTCAAACTTGTTAAGCTTTTGTCATAAGAAACAATCTTTAGGCTAATTAACAAATAACACCATTAGAAAAGAGTTTATTAATCTGCCTAAAAAAGCAAGTGCTTTAAAAAATTACAGCCAGCTCATTAAAATAATAATGGCTAATTTGCAGTGCATTGAAGAGTTCTTGGTAGCTTTGCAGTGATTCTGTGTGTCCCTGCCCTTGAGGGGACATCCTTTTTTTCCTTCTGGGTTATTTGGGCAGAGATGCTTCTGTTCTAAATGTGTATTGCATAACTGATTTTATAATATTATTCTATGACCTCTGTGGTCCTTGTTGCATAGGTAATCAGGGTTTTATTTAGAGGATGTAATGCAACAGATAGAACATTCATTTTCACACTATGAAATGTGAGCCTCTGGAAGGTTGATTGTCCAGATATTATTTAGTCTCTCAGCCTACAAAATAAGAGTTAGTAATATATACTGAAAATGAACATAAATAAGCCAGTGGAGCGACATCATAATTTTAACTGTAACATCTATTTTCTTATCATCTTGGAAAATTTTAGATAAAGCATTCTTTTTTTTTTTCCTAGCAAACTGCCTGCCATTATTTTAGACCTAAATGCAGGGTTTTCTTTATCTCTTCAAGTGTTGCTTAGTCAGATCTGACTCTTTGCAACCCTATGGACTGTAGCCTATCAGGATCCTCTGCCAATGGGCTTCTCCAGGCAAGAGTACTGGAGTGGGTTGCCATTTCATTTTCAGGGCATCTTTCCGACCCAAGGATCGAACCTGGATCTCCTGCACTGCAGGCAGATTCTTTACCATATGAGCCTCCAGGAAACTCTGCTATCTCTTCAGAGTATGTGTATAATTGATAAATTCATTCATTTCACTGATTACACTTTATTTAGAAAGCACATTTTACAAGGTTTTGATTTTAATCATCTACTGGAGAATACCAGAGAGCTGTAAGCCACACAAACAAATAAACCATAGAGAAAAGGAAAGTGGACCTTTAAGCTAATAATTAGAAATTTAATTAGAAATTGAAGTTTATATGAAATCAATGAATTTCTACCTAAATCTTTCTCAGTTCAGTTCAGTTCAGTCGCTCAGTCATGTCCGACTCTTTGCAATCCCATGAATTGCAGCACGCCAGGCCTCCCTGTCCATCACCAACTCCCGGAGTTGACTCAGACTCACGATCATTGAATCAGTGATGCCATCAAGCCATCTCATCCTCGGTCGTCCCCTTCTCCTCCTGCCCCCAATCCCTCCCAGCATCAGAGTCTTTTCCAATGAGTCAACTCTTCGCATGAGGTGGCCAAAGTACTGGAGTTTCAGCTTTAGCNAAAAAAAAAAAAAAAAAAAAGTATTGCTACATCTAAATGAGCATTGATTACAAAATATCAACCTAAAACTAAAATCATATATGGTATCGATGTTATATAACATTATGAAACATGCAGCAGAGAGTGGCTTACTGTGGAAACATTATTCACAGCTTTTTTTGCCTTTACTCTTTATTCATGGGCTTAAACATGGTCTCATTTTTCCTGGGATGATAGAGTGATCCTTACTTCTCTGAAATCCTATGGTAGATAGCATCCCATTTTATTTATTCCTCTTTATCTAGTATAAGATAAATTATAGATTCCTTCAAGGAAGAGAGTTTATCAATTTGTTGACATCAGTAGATGTTAATGACCAGTAATTTGAAAGTGTTAGTTAGATTAAAAAATATACTACCATTTTCTGTACTGGCTGGTGCAAAACGTACTGTGGAATCAGTTAGGAGCAGAAATAATTTTACTAAACCAAGAATCATACAAATGGGTTATATTTTTATAACAATTTGTATGGTGTGGGGGAAAAGAGAACACTTACAATACAAAATGCACAGATGCCTATCTCTGTTAGCTGAGAGAATTGTCTTTAGCAGACACTCAAACACAAAAATATTCAATGTACAAAAAATGTCAACTCTAGCAGAAAAAGGCTGTGGACCTTCAGTTGCCAAAGGGGCACCCCGAAAATATCTGACACAAGACAAATTCACATTCTTCAGTGATGATGATAAAAAAAAAGAAGTACACAGAAACACATTGCAAGACTAAGAAGAAGAAAAAAAAAGACTACAAAAAAGGGCAGCCAAGATGTAGATATAAAAGGAAAACAAAATATTTCATCATTGCTGGATAAGATATTATGTCCAACTCTGCTTTGAAGAAGACAATAACAATACATTAAAGGGCATGCTAGTGGGGCAAGAGTGAAACATGGATATCATGAGTTGAAATAGGTCAGGAAAAAGTAGAATAAAAAATAAAAAATAGTCACAGAAATGTAGGGGAAATAAAAGCAATACAAATAGAACATACTAAGTACCATAACACATAGGCATGAAAAATACAAGCAATATGAAATCGAAATAGCAGACTTACAAAAAAGGACAGGAAATAGATATTCAGCATACATAAAACAGTATTCTGAAAGGAAAAATTTTAAAAGAAATATAAAAACCAATTACTGAAATATTAACCTCAAAATTAGTTTTTTACATATGGAAAGAAACAATCTGTGGCAGAAAATAATAAGAATGAGCAAATGAAACTCATCATAGTAAAAACACTGATATTCAATCATTTTTAAAAAAAAAAGCACACTTAGGGTATCTTGAGAAATAAGTTCTTCATATGTACAAGGGAAGAAAACAGAAGCAAATTGGCCATGTCTTTTCCACAGAAACTCTCAACACAAGAAGAGCACCAGGCAGTACCTGGAAATTTCTTAAAGATAGAAAGCAACCTAAGATTTGTATATCTGAAGAAAATGCCAATTGATAAAATGGAGAAACAAATGGTTTTAGGAAGCAAGAACTCAAGAAAGATTTTCTCTCTCTTTTTATTGAAGACTAGTTGATTTACAATATTAGTTGCAGGCATACAGCATAGTGATTCAAAATTTTTATAAATTATACTCCATTTATAGTTGTAATAAATGTTAGCTTTATCCTCCTCCCTCCATGCTATACAATATATCCTTACTTTGCTGTGCTGTGCTTAGTTGCTGAGTAGCATCCAGCTCTTTGCAACCCCATGGACTGTAGCCTGCCAGGCTCCTATGTCTACAGGGATTCTCCAGCCAAGAATACTGGAGTGGGTTACCATGCCCTCCTAAAGGGAGTGACATCACTTTTATGGCAGCAAATGAAGAGAAACTAAAGAGCCTCTTGATAAAAGTGAAAGAGGAGAGTAAGAAACCTGGCTTAAAACTCAACATTCAGAGAACTAAGATCATGGCATCTGGCCCCATCACTTCATGGCAAATAGATGGGGAAACGATGGAAACAGTGACAGGGTTTACTTCCTTGGGCTCCAAAATCACTGCAGATGATGACTTCAACCATTAAATTAAAAGATGCTTGCTCCTTGGAAGAAAAGCTATGATCAACTTAGACGGTATGTTAAAAAGCAGAGATATCACTTTTCCAACAAAGGTAATGTAGTCAAAGCCATGGTTTTTCTGGTAGTCATGTATGGATGTGAGACTTGGACTAGAAAGAAAGCTGAGCACTGAAGAACTGATGCTTTTGAACTGTGGTCTTGGAGATGATTCCTGAGAGTCCCTTGGACTGCAAGATCAAACCTGGCAATCCTAAAGGAAATCAATCCTGAATATTCATTGGAAGGACTGATGCTGAAGTTGAAGCAATACTTTGGCCACCTGATATGAAGAACTGACTCATTGGAAAAGAACCTGATGCTGGGAAAGATTGAAGGTAGAAGGAGATGGGAATGACAGAATGAGATAGTTGGATAGCATCACTGACTTGATAGACGTGAGTTTAAGCAAGCTCCAGGAGTTGGTGATGGACAGGGAAGCCTGGCGAGGGAGATGGACAGGGAAGACTGGTGTGCTTCAGAGCATGAGGCAACAAAATGTCAGATGTGACTGAGTGACTGAACTGAACAGAACTGAAACTCCAGGGATCGTCTCCACACAGGGATCAAAGCCAGGTCTCTCCCTCATTGCAGAAGGATTCTTTACCCAGAGAAGCCTGTATATCCTTATATTTTATGTATTTCATGCCTAGTCATTTGTACCTGTTAATTCCCTACCCTTATCTTGCCCCTGCCCTTCATCCCTTTATCACCAGAAACCATTAATTTGTTCTCTATATGAATCTGTTTATTGTTTGTTATATTCAGTAGTTTGTTCTGTTTCTTAGATTCCACATGTAAGTGAAAACATACAGTATTTGTCTATGTCTGAATTATTTCACTAAGCTTAATACCTTCTAGGTCCTATTGAAAATTTTTATTATTTTCATGACTGAATAGCGTTATATTGTGTTCAGTTCAGTTCAGTTGCTCAGTCATGTCCGACTCTTTGAGACCCCATGAATCACAGCACTCCAGGCCTCCCTGTCCATCATCAACTACCAGAATTCACTCAAACTCATGTCCACTGAGTCAGTGATGCCACCCAACCATGACATCCTCTGTCGTCCCCTTCTCCTCTTGCCTATAATCCCTCCTAGAATCAGGGTCTTTTCCAATGAGACAACACTTTGCATGAGGCAGCCAAAGTATTGGAGTTTCAGCTTTAGCATCGGTCCTTCCAATGAACACTCAGAACTGATCTCCTTTAGAATGAACTGGTTGGATCTCCTTGCAGTCCAGGGGATGCTCAAGAGTCTTTTCCAACACAACAGTTCAAAAGCATCAATTCTTTGACACTCAGCTTTCTTCACATTCCAATTCTCACGTCCATACATGACCACTGGAAAAACCATAGCCTTGACTAGACGGACCTTTGTTGGCAATGTCTCTGCTTTTGAATATGCTATCTGGTTGGTCATANCTCAGCCTTCTTCACAGTCCAATTCTCACATCCATACATGACCATTGGAAAAACCATAGCCTTTACTAGATGGACCTTAGTCGGCAAATTAATGTCTCTGCTTTTGAATATGCTATCTAGGTTGATCATAACTTTCCTTCCAAGGAGTAAGCGTCTTTTAATTTCATGGCTGCAATCACCATCTGCAGTGATTTTGGAGCCCCCCAAAATAAAGTCTGACACTGTTTCCACTGTTTCCCCATCTATTTCCCATGAAGTGATGGGACTGGATGCCATGATCTTCGTTTTCTGAATGTTGAGCTTCAAGCCAATTTTTTCGCTCTCCTCTTTCACTGTCATCAAGAGGCTTTTTAGTTCCTCTTCACTTTCTGCCATAAGGGTGGTGTCGTCTGCATATCTGAGGTTATTGATTTTCTCCCAGCAATCTTGATTCCAGCTTGTGTTTCTTCCAGTCCAGCGTTTCTCATGATGTACTCTGCATATAAGTTAAATAAGCAGGGTGACAATATACAGCCTTGACATACTCCTTTTCCTATTTGGAACCAGTCTGTTGTTCCATGTCCAATTCTAACTGTTGCTTCCTGACCTGCATAAGATTTCTCAAGAGGCAGGTCAGGTGGTCTATATGCACACAGATTCATTTACTACCATGTAGAGATAACATTTTAACTGCATTTATTCACATTTATGTGAACACCTCCTCTTGCCTTCAATTTTCCCAGCATCAGGGTCTTTTCAATGAGTCAGTTCTTTGCATCAGTTGGCCAAAGTATTGGAGCTTCAGCTTTGGAGAGGGGGACAACCGAGGATGAAATAGTCAAATGGCATCACTGACTCGATGGACATGAGTCTGAGTAAGCTCCGGGAGTTGGTGATATACAGGAAAGCATGGTGTGTTGCAGCCCTTGGGGTTGCAAAGAATTGGACACAACTGAGCGACTGAACTGAACTGATGTGGCCACCTATACATTTTGCTCTCTATAAAATACTTTTTAACAGTTTTCTGTCCTTAATAATGATCTGTTCTATATATTTGAACTTGATTATGCTATTTTAGTATTGTTTTTGTATTGGCTAGATGTCATTATTTACACAATTTCACTGTTCTCCCTCGTTAGCATTTCAAACAGCTCTCATTTTCCACCTTTAAGAGGTTTTAATAGTAAAAAATCCATGATTTGTGTTTAAGCTATCCAGTAGTGTACAAAATGGCAGACTAATATGCAAATGATCTTCAGTGTAAGTCCACTTGTAGAAATAATACTGGATTTTTTTTTCATCGTAAAGGTTTCTATAACAAAAAAAAAAAAAACACTGTCTCAGAAAAATTCCCTTAAGTGCATTCTGTAAAAAGTCACATTGAGGCCCAAAACCAATCTGACCCCAATATTTATTCCCATGAATATTCATAAAGAGAAATCTCTGTGAATATGATACTCTCATTCCTGAAGGACTCAAAGTGGGGCATAGCTCACAGTTATTTTTCATAATGTTATTTGCCTTAAGTGACAAATTTTTTAGTTTGAAATGAAGCAGAAAGTAATAATAAATGTAATATATTTTTAATATTAAAATGAGTGGATGCCAAAGCACCAAAGGGAGAAACATTTAATTAAAACACTTGTACTTTGAGAGAAGGGAAAAAGACAATCCACGTTTTTTAAAGAGGAAAACAAAGGACTCAAATATTGAATTAGATTTTAAAATTATCAGAGAAATATTGGCCTGCTTGTGATATAAAGAAAATATTCAGGAAAGAATTTTAAATTGTGCTTATATGATAGACTGTGAATCCTAACTTTCAAATAATTATATAACAATTTTTCATCAATTTTATTGACTAAAGATCAAAATAAGTAGGGAAAAATCTACTTATTATCTGAGTACAAAGAGCTTATACCATATTTAGTATATGGTGAGAAGAGTTTATACCATATTTAGTCCACTACTTATTTTAAGTAACTTATTGTGTTGTATCTATAGTTCTTAAGCAGACTCACTTACGTACTCACTTACATACCTTAAACCAGATACATAACTTCTCCAAGTCACAAAATCACAACCTAAGAACTTTTAAGAAGTACTGCATGCATTCATCTAAGTTGTTGCAAGTCATGTCTGACTCAGTGTGACCGTGTCTGACTCGGTGTGACCCTATGGACTCTAGCCTGCCAGGCTCCTGTCCATGGGATTTTCCAGTCAAGAATACTGGAATGGGTTGCCATTATATCTAATTTGCCTAAACCTACTTGTTTGCTACCAGTCACTTGGGTACTTATTATTCAGTCAACAGTATAAACTTATAAAGAAAACTAATTTCAAATAATAATTTAAGGATACAGTGCCTTTGAAAGAGTTAAAATTTATTAGAGTAGTGCTAGTGCTGATGTAGGATTTCATGATTGGGCCAATGCTTGTTGCTAAGTTCCCATATCTCTTATCCACTGTGCACCTGGGAATGCATTAGATAACATAGTGAGAATGTAAGAAAAACAAGTGTAACCTTGAATTTAACCATATCAGACTTTTGAGCTAACTGGTTCTTTCTTGTAACTCACTGCACCTTTGCTCTGTGAAAAACATAACTCTGTTTTGCATTTTTCTGAGGCTGACATAGATTAGATATATAAAGAAAAACACTTTGAGGGAAAATAAGTTTTCTGGTTGAGCAGCCTTTATCAAAGAGGGTCATAAAATGTTCACAGGCCTCCAAAGCCAGAAGATACTGTACACAACATCACTTGTGGAAAAGGTATGCAAAAAAAAATCCTGGTTTCGATAAGGGCAAAACTGCTGGAATGCTGGGCTGACTCTGTATGACCTTGCATCTTTCATTTCCCTCTATGTACAAAAAACGTATATAAATACCATTTAAAAATAAAGCTATGGATCTTGCTCATCAAAGCAGTTTGATCTCCTCGTGTCAATCATTTTCTCCTCTTACTCTCTCTTTCTGGCTAATTCCCTTCTGGAGTACAGAGGTCCGCCATGTCTACTTATTTGCCTGGGTTTCTAAGACCTGAACGGGAAGGTGTCCTGCACCTTCCAAGAGGGCACCTGTGGCCTTATGTAGACAGTACAAGTCTCTTGTGTTGAGACTTTATTGATTTTCTGTATAAACCAAGGAATATTAGCCTCTTTTCTTTCTCTCCTCTATTTTCTTATCTGCAACATTCTTATCTATCTCTTTCTCTAAATCAATCACAATCGCTGACGCCATTTCTCCTTCGGGTTTCCCTGGATCCTGCGGGGGCTGGACCCCGGCATGTGAGGGCAAATGATGACAATAAATACAAAAACTTAGAAATTAGTTCAGTAGCACTCCATGATAGTCTAATCAGACTCATATTATTCTTTTAATAATAATTGTGGTAAATTCACCCCTTACCATCTTGAAAGGAAATTCACTCCCCTCAGTTCAGTTCAGTTCAGTCCCTCAGTCATGTCTGACTCTTTGTGACCCCATGTACTGTAGCAGGCCACGGTCCCCTGCCCATCACCAACTCCCTGAGCTTACTCAAACTTATGTCCATTGAGTCTGTGATGCCATCCAGCCATCTTGTCCCCTGTTATCCCCTTCTCCTCCTGCCTTCAATCTTTCCCAGAATCAGTATCTTTTCAAATAAGTCAGTTCTTCATATCAGGTGGCCAAAGTATTGGAATTTCAGCTTCAGCATCAGTCCTTCCAAATGAATATTCAGGACTGATTTCCTTTAGGATGGACTGGTTGGATCTCCTTGCAATCCAAGGGACTCTCAAGAATTTTCTCCAACACCACAGTTTGTTCAAAAGCGTCAATTCTTTGGCAGCACTCAGCTTTCTTTACAGTCCAACTCTCACATCCATACATGACTGTGGAAAAAACCATAGCTTTGACTAGATGGACCTTTGTTGGCAAAGTAATGTCTCTGTTTTTTAATATGCTTTCTAGATTGGTCACAACTTTTCTTCCAAGGAGCAATCGTCTTTTCATTTCATGGCTACAGTCACCATCTGCAGTGATTTTGGAGCCCAAGAAAATAAAGTCTGACACTGTTTTCATTGTTTCCCCATCTATTTGCTGTGAAGTGATGGGTCCAGAAGCCATGGTCTTATTTTTGTTAATGTTGAGTTTTAAGCCAACTTTATCATCCCCACCTCCTACAAAGAAAAATATGATGTCCCTGACTATAATGCAAAAAGAGAACTGTATTAAATGTATTTATTTTAACGTCTTAAATGCTCAACTTATCACCAACTTAAGACCTCAAGTTTTGAATCTAAATGAAGAATATTTGAATTATGCATGTGTGCTCAGTTGTTTTGGTCCTGTCTGAACTGGTGTAACCCTGTGGACTACAGCCTGCATGACTGAAAACCTTTCTGTTGGTGAATATATGGAGATTTGGGGAGCGTGTTGGGCTGGAAAGGGCCTGCAAGCCTGAGCCCTTTTCACACACCTTGAGCTTTGCATGACTTCCATCTGGCTATTCCTGAATTATCATTTTTGAAATAAACCAGACAGATAATGAGATTGTTGAATGGCATCACCAATTCAATGGATATGGGTTTGAGCAAACTCCGGAAGTTGGGGAAGGACAGGGAAGCCTGGCGTGCTGCAGTCCACGGGGTCGCAGAGTTGGACAAGATTTAGCAATTGAACAACAAGTGATCTAAGTAAATAAAATGTTTATCTGAGTCCTATAAGCCACACTAGCTGATTAATGGACCCCAAGGAGGGGGCTATGGGAACTCTGGTTTACAGCCAGTCAGTCAGAATTACAGATAACAGCTGAGACTTGAGACTTGGAAACCCCAGTCTGCTGACTGCTGAGAAGCATAGATAACTACCAGGGCTTGAAATTGACATTTGAAGTGGTAGGGTAGGCAGCCTTAGAAGATTGAGCTCTTTTATGGGATCTCATGCTATCTCTGGATTGAGAATATCAGAATTGAGTTGAATTGTAGGACACCCAGATAATGTCCCAGAATTTATTGCAGATATGGGGGAACTCTCCCTTACACACACACACACACACACACACACACACACATTGAAATTGGGTCCAGGAACCCCCCCCCCCAAAAGGTGGGCTACTAATATGATAGGATTGGTGGATTTCTGAGATGAGGATATGAGAAATCTCTCTCTGTGTCCTCACCATGTGATGACACAGTGAGAAGATGTCATCTACAAGTCTGAACATGATGGCACCTTGATCTTGGACTTCAACTCTCCAGAACTGTGAGAAAAAAATATTCTATGTTTTACGACATCAAGTATTTTGTTATGTAGCCCAAGCTATGATGCTACCATAAGAAAACAGGATAAAATTGTCCTGTTGCAACTGGATTCATTGAGAATCAGGAACTGTAATTACAAATCACCAGACAGGTGGTGTGTGGGTGATTCCAATTTCACAGGAACATCTGTGCTGTGGTTTTCTGCCTTGAATATTAATAATGCCCCTGTATCATTGTGAAAACAAAATCTGTCCCTCCAAAATGTGTAGAATGATACCTAAAGAGTGGTTCTATCTCTGTGGAGAACCACTGACAAAGCATATTCTAAATAATGTGGGCTTTGGAACTGAGTAGCCAGGAGCCTAAATTTTTCTTTTCTATCACTTTGGGACTGTGTAACCTAAGGCAAATAAGTAAAACTCTCTGGACTTCAGTTTTTTGATCTTTAAAATGTGGAGATTGGGAACATATATATCTAATAGGACACCTAAGGGAATTATATAAAAGCATGTTTGCTAAGAGTTAAGCAATGTAACTGGGCCCAGAACAGTTATTGCTAAGTAATTGTCAAGTCTCTAATAGGTAAATGTTAAGTCATTTGCCCTTTCTAATTGTTTTTCCTGAAGGCTTGCAAAACCTTCTACTGCTAACTTTATCCTTAAACTTTCTTAAGATTCATATCGCTACTTTATTGTTACACTTACTGTGGTATTTAGTGTTTTGCTTTCTTCCTCTTGCTGTCACTCTTTCCTGTCTTTCCAGTCTCCCCACAGTCTCGCTCTCTCTCCCTCACCGCTGCATATTGTACTTACCTTCTTCATCAACTCTTCTCTCAATTCTCACTCATGATTGAGACAACTCAAATTTCCCTAAGGAAATCACATGGTTTGCATCAGAGTCCAACAAGAATCCTTTAAAATTACATTATACCTCTGACACTCAATGGATTTGGGGAACAAAACCAGTAGTTTACTTTATGCTACAGTGTTCCTTGCTATTGCTTAAAAGCAGTAGATCAATAAAGTGACCGGTATGAAAGGTCACCAGATCTTCAAACTGACAGCAGACTCATTTATTTGGTAACTGGAAGCTTGTACTTCTTAATCTCCTTCACCTATTTCATTCATCCCCCACCCCATCCCCTCTGGAAACTACTTATTTGTTCTCTGTATCTATGAGTTTCTGTTTTGCTGTATCTGGTAGTTTTGTTTGTTAAGATTTCATACACAAGTGAAGTCATGTGGTATTTATCTTGACATTTCACTTAGCATGATACCTTCTAAGTCTATCCATGTTCTTTCAAATTGCAAAATTTCATTCATTTTTATGGTTGAGTAATATTCCATTGTATATACCTTCTTTATCCATTCATTTATGATTGGCCACTTAGGTTGCCTCCATAGCTTGGCTATTGTAAACTGTGCTGCAATGAATGTAGTAATCCTGTATACTCTTAAATAAGTCTTTTTCTTAAAAAAATATTTGGAGATTAATAAAAATAAAAACACAAGATACCAAAATTTATGAAATGAAGCTAAAGAATGCTTAGAAGGAAATTTATAGCTGTAAATGCCTATTTAAAAAGAATATCTCAAATAAGCAATGTAACATATCACTTTAATAAATTTTAAAAAAGAGAAAATCAACAATATTGCAAACAAAATGAAGAGAAAATTAAGACCTGTGAAATAATAAATGAGATAGAACATTTAAAAACTGAGAAATTCAACAAAGCCAAAAGTTGGATTTTTAAAGTTTTCTTCTTCTTCTTTTTTTTTTTTTAATGATAATGTGTTGCCTAGACTAATCAAGTGAAAAAGAAAGAATTGGGACTTCTTTGGTGGTCCAAGGAAGGGGCTTCCCTGGTGGCTCAGATGGTAAAGTGTCTGCCTGCAATGCCAGAGACCTGGGTTCCATCCCTGGGTTGGGAAGATCCCCTGGAGAAGGAAACGGCAACCCACTCCAGTATTTTTGCNAAGAAAGAATTGGGACTTCTTTGGTGGTCCAAGGAAGGGGCTTCCCTGGTGGCTCAGATGGTAAAGTGTCTGCCTGCAATGCCAGAGACCTGGGTTCCATCCCTGGGTTGGGAAGATCCCCTGGAGAAGGAAACGGCAACCCACTCCAGTATTTTTGCCTGGAAAATTTCCATGGACAGAGGAGCCTGGTAGGCTACAGTTCATGGAGTCTCAAAGAGTCGAACACGACTGAGCAACTTCACTTTCACTTTTGCTAGGTGGTCCACTAGCTAAGACTCCATGCTCCCAATACAGAGGGATTGGGTTCAATCCCTGATCAGGTAATTAGATCCCACACGACTAATGATCCCACATGAGCAACCATAAGGAACCTGAATGCTACATGCTAAAATCAAAGATCCTACATGCTAAAACTAAGACTTGGCACAGTCAAATAAAAAAAATTTTTTTTAATTAAAAAAAATTTTAAAAAGAAAGAAGAATCAAAGTACTAGATTTGAGAATAAAAGAAGAAGAATTCATATCACTATTATAGACACCTGGAGAAGGAAATGGCAACCCACTCCAGTATTCTTGCCTGGAGAATCCTATGGACGGAGGACCCTGGTGGGCTGCCGTCTATGGGGTCGCACAGAGTCAAACACGACTGAAGTGACTTAGCATAGCATTATAGACATAAAGAGTTTATGAGCGAATATTATGAACAATCATATTATCAACAAATTATATAGCATACAAGAAATGGGCAAGTTTCTAGAAACATACAATCTACTGACAGTGACTCAAGAAGAAATTAAAAAATTTAGTAGACTCATAATAAGAGACTCAGTTAGTATGATCAAGTAAGATTTATCCTAGGAATATGAAGTTAACATATGGAACTCAATTTAATACACCATATTAATAGGACAAAATATAAAAAATGTAATGCTTTCAACTGATTAATAAAAATTATTTGACAAAATACAACATGTTTTCCTGATAAAACTATCCAATAAACCAGGAATAGAGAGACCATCCTCAATCCAATAAGTTATCTATGAGAAACCCACAATTAATATCATGATGGTAAAGTTTTGAATGTTTTCCCTCTAGGATCAGGTGCAAGATAAGATATACATGATTTCCATTTATATTGAACATTCTCTTGGACATTCTAACTAGAAAAAAATAAATAGGACAAAAATACAAAACATCCCAATGGGAAGGGAATAAGTAAAATCATCTCTTTGAAGATGTCTTGATTATAAATAGGAATCTATTAAAAAAATCTATCATAATTAATAAATTAATTCATCAAGGTTTCAGAATATAAGATCAGTAGATAAAAGTGAAAAAAAAATCCACTGCATTTCTATACACTGATAATCATAATCTGGAAAGAAAATTAATTTCATTTATAATAGCATCAAAAATACTTAGATTTAAATTTAACAAAGTAATAACTACAAAATATATTTTGCCAAGTAAAAACTGAAAAATGTATAACATCATTTAAAGAAATTAAGAAAACCCAAATAAATGAAATGATGTTACACTCATGGATTGTAAAACTTAATATTATGGAGATGGTAATACTCTCCAAATTGATCTAAAGATATAGCACAATCCTTGTCAAAGCTAGCTGCTTTTCTGTAGAAATTGACAAAATTATCTTAAAACTTAAATAGAAAGGCAAGGGACCAAAATAACCAAAAAATATTGAGAAGAAGAACAAATGTGGAGTATTCACACTTCCAAATTTCAAAACTGACTTTAAAGCTACAGTAATTAAGACAGAATAATACTGGCATAAGAATAAACATATAGGTCAATGTGATATAATTGATAGTCTAGAAAAAAGCCCTAATATTTATGGTAAATTAATCTTCCTCAAGAGTTTCAGGAAAATTAATGGGGGAAGAGTAGTCTTTTCAACTAATAATGTTAGGACAACTGAATATTCCCCTGCAATAAAAGAGTGACTTAAAATGGATTGTAACTTAAAATGGATTATAACTTTTGTAACACCGTGGATTATAGCCCTCCAGTTTTTTAGCCCTCCAGTATTTTGCAGGCAAGAATACTGGAGTTGATTGTCATTTCCTTCTCCAGTGGATCTTTATCTCCTACTTGGCAGGGGGATTCCTTGCCATTTAGCCACCAGAGAAGCCATAAATGGATCATCAGTTCAGTTCAGTCACTTAGTCATGTCTGACTCTTTGCGACCCCATGAATCACAGCACGCCAGGCTTCCCTGTCCATCACCAACTCCCGGAGTTCACTCAGACTCACGTCCATAGAGTCAGTGATGCCATCCAGCCATCTCATCCTCGGTCGTCCCCTTCTCCTCCTGCCCCCAATCCCTCCCAGCATCAGAGTCTTTTCCAATGAGTCAACACTTCTCATGAGGTGGCCAAAGTACTGGAGTTTCAGCTTTAGCATAATTCCTTCCCAAGAAATCCCAGGGCTGATCTCCTTCAGAATGGACTGGTTGGATCTCCTTGCATATGGACTCTGAGGGAGAAGGAGAGGGAGAGGGAGAGGGAGGGATGATTTGGGAGAATAGCATTGAAATATGTATACTATCATGTAAGAAATGAATTGCCAGTCTATGTTCAATGCAGGATGCAGGATGCTTGGGGCTGGTGTATGGGGATGATCTGGAGGGAAGATGTGGGGTGGGAGGTGGGAGGGGGGTTCATGTTTGGGAGTTCGTGTAAAAAAATAAATAAATACAAATATATATATATAATAAAATAAATAAATAAATAAATAAAATATCAAGCTATAAAACAAACAAACAAAAAAAAAGAGTCTGTTCCAACACCACAGTTCAAAAGCATCAATTCTTCAGTGCTCAGCCTTCTTCACAGTCCAACTCTCACATCCATACATGACCACAGGAAAAACCATAGCCTTAACTAGACAGACCTTAGTCGGCAAAGTAATGTCTCTGTTTTTGAATATGCTGTCTAGGTTGATCTTAACTTTCCTTCCAAGGAGTAAGCATTTTTTTATTTCATGGCTGCAGTCACCATCTGCAGTGATTTTGGAGTCTCCCAAAATAAAGTCTGACACTGTTTCCCCATCTATTTCCCATGAAGTGATGGGACCGGATGCCATGATCTTCGTTTCCTGAATGTTGAGCTTCAAGCCAACTTTTTCACTCTCCTCTTTCACTTTCATCAAAAGGCTTTTGAGTTCCTCTTCACTTTCTGCCATAAGGGTGGTGTCATCTGCATATCTGAGGTTATTGATATTTCTCCTGGCAATCTTGATTCCAGCTTGTGTTTCTTCCAGTCCAGCATTTCTCATAATGTACTCCGCATATAAGTTAAATAAGCAGGGTGACAATATACAGCTTTGACGTACTCTTTTTCTTATTTGAAACCAGTCTGTTGTTCCTAGGTGTATGTAAAAGAGCTAAACCTATTAAACTCTCAGAAGAAAACTTAGGCATAAATTCTTTTGCCCTTAAATTAGTTAATGAATTTTTTGATATGATATCAAACACATAAGTGACACAAGGTAAAAAAAAGTAAACCATTTTTCATCAAATTAAAATTTGATGATTTCATCGAGCTACCATACAATGCTGCAATCCCACTCCTGGATAAATATCTAGAGAAAAACCTGATCTGAAAGGACATATACACCCCAATATCATTGCAGCACTGTTTACGATAGCCAAGACATGGAAGCAACCTAAATGTTCATCTGCAGAGAAATGGATAAAGAAAATGCGGTACACACATACAGTGGAATTACTCAACCTTTGAAAAAAATGAAATAATGCCATTTGCAGCAACATAGATGGATCTAGAGATGTCATACTGAATGAAGTAAGTCAGACAGAAAAGGGAAATTATCATATGAAATCCCTTATATGTGAAATCTCAAAAGAAATGCTATGAAAAAAGAAGAAAAGAAAAAACACAGATAAACTTAGTTATGAAACAAAACTCACAGACTTAGAAAACAAATATGTGGTTGCAGATTATACAGTGGAAGTGAGAAATCGATTTAAGGGACTAGCTCTGATAGCAGAGAGGCGATGGCACCCCACTCCAGTACTCTTGCCTGGAAAAATCCTATGGACGGAGGAACCTGGTGGGCTGCAGTCCATGGGGTTGCTAAGAGTTGGACACGACTGAGCAACTTCACTTTCATGCATTGGAGAAGGAAATGGCAACCCCACTCCAGTGTTCTTGCCTGGAGAATCCCAGGGACAGGGAAGCCTGGTGGGCTGCAGTCTCTGGGTTTGCACAGAGTCAGGCACAACTAAAGCGACTTAGCAGCAGCAACAGCAGCAGCTCTGATAGACAGAGTGCCTGATGAACTATAGATGGAGGTTCGTGACATTGTACAGGAGGCAAGGATCAAGACCATCACCAAGAAGAAATAATGCAAAAAAGCAAAATGGCTGTCTGAGGAGGCCTTACAATAGCTGTGAAAAGAAGAGACGTGAAAAACAAAGGAGAAAAGGAAAGATATAAGCATCTGAATGCAGAGTTCCAAAGAATAGCAAGGAGAGATAAGAAAGCCTTCTTCAGTGATCAATGCAAAGAAATAGAGGAAAAGAACAGAATGGGAAAGACTAGAGATCTCTTCAAGAAAATTAGAGATACCAAGGGAGGATTTCATGCAAAGATGGGCTCAATAAAGGACAGAAATGATATGGACTTAACAGAAACAGAAGATATTAAGAAAAGGTGGCAAGAATACATAGAAGAACTGTACAAAAAAGATCTTCATGACCCAGATGATCATGATGGTGTGATCACTCACCTAGAGCCAGACATCCTGGAATGTGAAGTCAAGTGGACCTTAGGAAGCATCACTAGGAACAAAGCTACTGGAGGTGATTGAATTCCAGTTAAACTATTTCAAATCTTAAAATATGATGTTGTGAAAGTGCTCAATATGCCAGCAAATTTAGAAAACTCAGGAGTGGCCACAGGACTGGAAAAGGTCAGTTTTCATTCCAATTCCAAAGAAAGGCAATGCCAAAGAATACTCAAACTACCGCACAATTGCACTCATCTCACACGCTAGTAAAGTAATGCTCAAAATTCTCCAAGCCAGGCTTCAGCAATATGTGAACCGTGAACTCCCTGATGTTCAAGTTGGTTTTAGAAAAGGGAGAGGAACCAGGGGTCAAATTGCCAACATCTGCTGGATCATGGAAAAAGCAAGAGTTCCAGAAAAACATCTATTTCTGCTTTATTGACTATGCCAAAGCCTTTGACTGTGTGGATCACAAAAAACTGTGGAAACTTCTGAAAGAGATGGGAATACCAGACCACCTGACCTGCCTCTTGAGAAATATNAGTGGCCACAGGACTGGAAAAGGTCAGTTTTCATTCCAATTCCAAAGAAAGGCAATGCCAAAGAATACTCAAACTACCGCACAATTGCACTCATCTCACACGCTAGTAAAGTAATGCTCAAAATTCTCCAAGCCAGGCTTCAGCAATATGTGAACCGTGAACTCCCTGATGTTCAAGTTGGTTTTAGAAAAGGGAGAGGAACCAGGGGTCAAATTGCCAACATCTGCTGGATCATGGAAAAAGCAAGAGTTCCAGAAAAACATCTATTTCTGCTTTATTGACTATGCCAAAGCCTTTGACTGTGTGGATCACAAAAAACTGTGGAAACTTCTGAAAGAGATGGGAATACCAGACCACCTGACCTGCCTCTTGAGAAATATGGAGGGCAGGAAGCAACAGTTGGAACTGGACATGGAACAGCAGACTAGTTCCAAATAGGAAAAGGAGTACATCAAGGCTGTATATTGTCACCCTACTTATTTAACTTATATGCAGAGTACATTATGAGAAACGTTGGGCTGGAAGAAGCACAAGGTGGAATTAAGACTGCTGGGAGAAATATCAATAACCTCAGATATGCAGATGACACCACCCTTATGGCAGAAAGTGAAGAGGAACTAAAGAGCCTCTTGATGAAAGTCAAAGAGGAGAGTGAGACAGTTGGTTTACAGTTCAACATTCAGAAAACTAAGATCATAACATCTGGTCCCATCACTTCATGGGAAAGAGATGGGGAAACAGTAGAAACAGTGGCTGACTTTGTTTTTTGGGTGCTCCAAAATCACTGCTGATGGTGACTGCAGCCATGAAATTAAAGGACGCTTACTCCTTGGAAGGAAAATTATCATCAACCTAGATAGCATATTAAAAAGCAAAGACATTATTTTGCCAGCAAAGGTCTGTCTCATCAAGGCTATGTTTTTTCCAGTGGTTATGTATGGATGTGAGATTTGGACTATACAGAAAGCTGAGGGCCAAAGAACTGATGCTTTTGAACTGTGGTGTTGGAGAAGACTCTTGAGATTCCCTTGGACTGCAAGAAGGTCCAACCAGTCCATCCTAAAGGATATCAGCCCTGAGTGTTCATTGGAAGGACTGATGTTGAAGCTGAAACTCCAGTACTTTGGCCACCTGATGCAAAAAGCTGACTCATTTGAAAAGACCCCGTGCTGGGAAAGATTGATGTCTGGAGGAGAAGGGGACGACAGAGGATGAGATGGTTGGATTGCATCGCCAACTCAATGGACATGAGTTTGGGTAAACTCTGGGAGTTGGTGATGGACAGGGAGACCTGGCGGCTGCAATTCGTGGGGTCACAAAGATTCGGACAGGACTGAGCAACTGAACTGAACTGAAAGGAAAGATGAAGGGAAGTGATAGTTAGGTAGTTCACAATGGACAGGTACACACTGCTATGTTTAAGTGGTTAACCAACAAGAACCTGCCCTCTAGCACAGGGAACTCTACTCAGTGTTATGTGGTTGGCTGGATGGGAGGGAAGTTTTGGGGGGAATGGATACATGTATATGTATAGCTGTGTTCCTTTGCTATCCATTTGAAACTATTGATAATTGGATAGACTCCAGTACACATAAAAAATTAAAAAAAAGAAAAAACACTTGTACATCAAGAGCACCATCAAGAATGTGGGAAAAAAACAACCACCACAAAGAGGAGACAATATTTTAAAATCATATATCTGAGAAAGGTTTGGTATCCAGAATCTAATGTAAGACTCTATCAAATTAACAATTTTAGAATTTCAGTGGAGAAAGAAATGGCAACCCACTACAGTATTCTTGCCTGGAGAATCCCATGGACAGAAGAGCCTGGTGGGCTGCTGTCCATAGGGTCACACACAGTTGGACATGACTGAAGCAACTTAGCATGCATGCATGCATGCATTGGAGAAGGAAATGGCAACCTACTCCAGTGTTCTTGCCTGGAGACTCCCAGGGATGGAGAAGCTTAATTGGCTGCCATCTATGGGTGCCATGGGCGGAGTTGCCGGGGGCCAGCGTGAGGAACTCTGCCCATGGCATATGGGGTCAGACAGAGTCGGACACGACTGAAGTGGCTTAGCAGCAGAAGAAGAATTTCAGCAATGAGGTAATGATCGGTGTCTGAGATAGCCAAGAAATAATCACAAAACAGTAATGCTCGGATTAGGAGAGAGGGAGAAATACAGAGGAAAGGAAGATTCCAAGCAAGGTAACTCTGCATTATTCATTGTCCTTTTGGCCAACCTTGTTATGTTACATGTATGTTTCTAACCAATTATCTCTTGACAACATTGGAAGTGGTACTGTATAATATTATATTGTACCCCTTATAGTATTTGGCCCATCATATATTCTCATCCTTTTCAGTGACTGATTAGACAAGAATGGGAGAGATAATTTGTATGTAATAACCACTTTCATGCATATGGGGGTTGTTTTGAAGTAACAAACACTTTTGTTCAAATGATATAATTATAAAATATGTTATTTGCACAATGAAGCCTTTGACTGTGTGGCTCAAAATCAACTGTGGGAAATTCTTACAGAGATGGGAATACCAGACCACCTTAACTGTTTCCTGAGCCTCCTGTATGCAGGACAAGAAGCAATAGTTAGATCCAGACATAATACAAAGGACTGAATCAAAATCAGGAAAGAAAATACATCAAGACTGTATATTGTCCCCCTGCTTATTAAACTTATACACAGAGGATATCACATGAAATGCCAGTTGGAAGACTCACAAGCTGGAATAAAAATTGCCAGGAGAAATATCAACTACCTCGGATATGTAGATGATACCACTCTAATTGTAGAAAGGGAAGAGGAACTAAAGAGCCTCTTGATGAGGGTGAAAGAGCAGAGTGCAAAAACTGGCTTAAAACTCAGCATTCAAAATATGAAGATCATGGCATCCGGTCCAATCTTCATGGCAAATAGAAGGGGAAAAAGTGGAAACAGTGACAGATGGTGACAGCAGCCATGAAATTAAAAGACACTTGTTCCTTGGAAGAAAAGTTATGACAAACCTAAACAGCATACTAAAAGGCAGAGACATCACTTTACTAATAGAGGTTCATATAGTCAAATCTACGTTTTTTCCAGTAGTCATGTATAGCTGTGAGAGTTGGACCATAAAGAAGGCTGAACACTGAAAAATTGATGCTTTCGATTTGTGGTGCTAGAGAAGACTCTGAGAGTCCCTTGAGGGGAGATCCTTAAGGAAATCAACACTGAATATTCATTGGAAGGACTGATACTGAAGCTGAAGCTCCAATACTTTGGCCACCTTATGCGAAGAGCTGACTCATTGGAAAAGACCCTGATGCTGGGAAAGATTGAGGGCAGGAGGAGAAGGGGATGACAGAGGATGAGATGGTTGGATGGCATCAATGACTCAGTGGGCCACATGAGTTTGAGCAAACTCTATAATATAGTAAAGGACAGGGAAGCCTGGTGTGCTGCAACTCATGGTATCATGAAGAGTTGGGCACAACTTAGCGATTGAACAACATTATTTCCTGGGTTTATAGGTTCTTTTTAACAATGGCAACTATATTTTCTGAAACAAAAGCAGGACGTATGATCTGACATGTAGAAGATAAGAAGATATTTGAAATCGGAGCAGACTGTGGATATGAGCCAAATGCTCAATGTATAATAAATCAAAATTAAGGAATTTTGGCACCACGGAGGCCTGGCTTCTGGACTTATTCCCACTCTTATTAGCTACTTTATCATTGAGTAAGTTACTTAATCTTCCAATTTCCCATTTTTCCAGTCTACAAAGTAGAAAAAATGACTGATTCAACATCATTAAGGCTGTGGTAAGAAAATTAAAACAGAAAATCCTAACCAAGTGCATTGGATGTGTTGTTTACAAAGTAAATGCTGAATAGAATTTTCTCTCTCATTATTGTGTGTCTCAGATGCTCAATTTTATCTGACTCTTTTGTGACCCAGTGGATTGAGGCCACCAGCCTCTTCTGTCCGTCCATGTGATTCCCCTGGCAAGGATGCTGGAGTGGGTTGCCATTTCCTTCTCCAGGGTGTCTTCCCCAAAATTAAAACTAAGTGATGAAATTCGTATCTCATGTCTGCTGCTTTGGCAGGCAGATTCTTTATCACTGAGCCACCTGGGAAGCCCTATAGAGGAGAATATGTAGTGGCTTAGTCACTAACTTTTGTCCTATCCTTGCAACCCCATTGAATGTAGCCAGCCAGGCTTCTCTGTCCATAGAATTTTCCAGACAAGAATACTGGAGTGGGTTACCATTTCCTTCTCCAAGGGATCTTCCTGACCTAGGGATTGAACCTGGGTGTTCTGCACTAGCAGGCAGTTTCTTTACCGAGTGAGCCATCAGGGAAGGCAATAGAGGAGAATACTATCTCTTAAAGATGATAAATAAAAAAGTGGGAATGAGAACCAGGCTATAGCTTGAGCTACAAGGGGTCGAAAACTTTAGAAGAGGCTTTTACTGCCCCCTAGTGTTAACTCTCCTCCAGTTTTTGTTTTTGTTTTGTTTCTAAGTGGTATTTTACTAAGCAATTCAAAGTTTAAAGCAAGTAAGTTTTGTTTAAATGATCTTTCATATTGGGTTACTTCCAAATCCACATACACACAATTGCTGTAAGACAGAAAAGCCTTATACTTTAAAGATATAAAGTTTGGTTATTTTTACCAAAGAGAAGCTAAAGTAGAAATGAGAGGGGATGTGTATCTAGTACAGGTAATCAAATTCTGTATTTAAATATGTCCATTAATTGAAGAACTCAGAGCATTAGGATACGTATATTTTAGTAAAGTATTTAGGCATTAGCAACTCTAACTGGAAGCAATAGAATGATAGAATCAAGTTAAACTCCTTACCTAGGCTATTTTTACTGGAAATGCTGACATCCTTAATACAGAGCTTTGGATACTTCCATTCTAGTAGTATATATAGCCCACAGACAAGTCTTACTAAAATGTGCTGAGTTAGCTTTTCAGGTTTGGGACTTTATTTTACAAGGGCATGGCATTCAATTCATGACATTCAAATATTCTAAATAATTGTAGATAACCACTAAATGAAATGACTGTTTTTATTTTGTAGTTATTAGTCACATAGAAGGAGATTCAAAATTATAGAGAATGGGAATTACTTTTGTAATTTAGTAAAAAAAAATTCTGGGTTTTTAGCTGATTCAACAACTTTGTAAAAGTGACAGGTGGAAATTTAAGCTACTTCAGACTATGAATAACTAGTTTAAATAAAACTGATATAGATCAGCATAAAGAAATACTTTTTTGGCTTGATTTCAGCCTGACTAATATTTCTGTCCATGTGTTTTTATTAGAAAAGATATTTATTCTTTGAAAAGAAAGACCTGTCTGATGTAAAGGTGGTCTTAAACTTTGAAGTAAGATGATTGATTGATTAATATACACCTTCCTGAACCCGAAGAAAAATACATTTCTGCTAGTTTTTAAAGTCTGTTTTTATATCTTAGTGTTTCTCTGGTAAGGATCATTCTCAAATTTTCATTAAAAACTTTAGCTCTAAACCTGTGAGAGAGGGGCTGATGAGTTGTCATTTAGAGAATTAGGTGATGAATTATTATTCATGATACATTCAAGTCATACTGTATATCTTCCCTATAATTTCTCAGTACAATTAGTTATAATGAACTGTACTTACTTGGCATGTTGACTCCTCTTCAAAACTCATTCTTGTGAGACACCTAATGTCTTTTTAATCTGGCTCTTCTAGTAATACATCCCTTGATTCAAATGCAGAAGAATTTATGGTTGTGATCATAATTGATGAGATTCTCCTGGCTGTTGAAATCAGTTAGTATAGTGATGTTGAAGTAATTGGTATACCTGAAAAATACCCTTTGTAAGAATGTTGACATATATACTAAAAAGAGTTATCAAGAACAGGTGCTTAGACTTGTAAAAGCCCAGTTACATTTTCCCTCTCCTTGTTTACATATGTAACATTTTTGCTTAATTAATCAAACAGGTACCATGATGATTCAGTTCAGTTCAGTTCAGTCACTCAGTTGCGTCCGACTCTTTGCGACCCAATGAATCGCAACACACCAGGCCTCCCTGTTCATCACCATCTCCCAGAGTTCACTCAGACTCACGTCCATCGAGTCCGTGATGCCATCCAGCCATCTCATCCTCGGTCGTCCCCTTCTCCTCCTGCCCCCAATCCCTCCCAGCATCAGAGTCTTTTCCAATGAGTCAACTCTTCGCATGAGGTGGCCAAAGTACTGGAGTT
>SJYX01024040.1:47814-68789 GCA_006410675.1 Oreotragus oreotragus
GTCTTTTCCAATGAGTCAACTCTTCGCATGAGATGGCCAAAGTACTGGAGTTTCAGCTTTAGCATCATTCCTTCCAAAGAAATCCCAGGGTTGATCTCCTTCAGAATGGACTGGTTGGATCTCCTTGCAGTCCAAGGGACTCTCAAGAGTCTTCTCCAACACCACAGTTCAAAAGCATCAATTCTTCAGCACTCAGCCTTCTTCACAGTTCAACTCTCACATCCATACATGACCACAGGAAAAACCATAGCCTTGACTAGACGGACCTTAGCCAGCAAGGTAATGTCTCTGCTTTTGAATATACTATCTAGGTTGGTCATTACTTTTCTTCCAAGGAGTAAGCATCTTCTAATTAGCCATGTGTATTACATAATTTTAGGTGATAACTTTTAAAATAAGATATCATAAAATATTTTCACAGTCAATAGGATCTACTATTACTTATTTTAAAGGACATTTTAAAGCAAAAATTAAGTATGGATAAGATGAGATGCTTTAGTAGATCAAAGACAGCAAATAATATGGAAAGAAAAGCAGATAGCAGGTGCAGTGGCTTTAGTCTCAATACAATGTAAGAATTAGAGGTTCCCATACATAGGAAAGATCTTCCCAGGTGGCACTATTTGTAAAGAACCTGGCTGTTAATGCAGAAGATTTAAAAGACATGAGTTTGATCCCTGGGTTGGGAAGCTCTCCTAGAGAAGGAAATGGCAAATATTCTTGCCTGGAGAATCCTATGGATAGTGGAGTCTGGTGGGCTATGATCCATAGTGTTGCAAAGAATTGGACATGACTAAAGTGACTTTCCACATAGCATGAAGGTGAAGGTGAAGTCGCTCAGTCGTGTCTGACTCTTTGCAACCCATGGACTATAGGCCACCAAGCTCCTCTGTCCATGGGACTCTCCAGGCAAAAATACTGTAGTGGGTTGCCATTTCCTTCTCCAGGGGATCTTCCTGACCCAGGGATCGAATTCAGGTCTCCCACATTGCAGGCAGATGCTTTAACCTCTGCACTACCAGGGAAGCCCCCATAGAGCATAGAAAGGTGTTCAAATCTTAAATACAGGTACAAAATCCATAATTCTTTTCTATTTTGCTTCTTTAGCCTGATTCTTTTCCAAGAGAGCACAATGGCCAAGTTAAACAAGGAACCTCATTGCCAGGGTAACACACAAACACCGTAGTACTAATTGGACCATGAAGTACCTATTCAAGCCATTGAATTGAGTTAATCATAGAATCACCTAAGTGTAACATGCTTATGAAAGTCCATAGTAATAAGAAAATACAAAAAATTAAAATAGTAAGCAATACCTCAAACAAATTGTCTCTGGTTTAAGAGTTGGAGACTCTTTTACTATTATCCACTAGCATGGAATAAACACATTTGAATATTTTGAGGATTCATTGAAAAAACAAAGCACACATAGTTTCTGCCTTTATGAGCTATAGACCAAATCAGCCATCATCCACATTGTGAACAGTCTATGTGGGGAATTTCCTGCAGAGGGTTTGGTTCACATTCAGCAGCTGGCTAAAGTGATTGGTCATAGCCTCACAGGCCCTGGAGTGGGGCTCAGTCTCTTATGAACCAGAAATTTTAGACTTGTCACCTCATTGTCACCACATAATTCCCCAGTCTAGGTCCTTTGGACTCTGATCCTTTTACTTTTCTGGACCCCTGATTGCTAATTCCTACAGCTTGCCTGCCTTGCCTTATTGACTCTTTTGGCCAGTTCAGGCCAGTTAACCTGACTCGCTGACCTGTCTTCCTAGATTGCCCCACTGCTGAATAAATCCTGGTGTGAATACTCTGAATTATCATAACAAGGTGGATCTAAATATCTCAGACTAAAGGATGCAAATACTATCTATCTATCAGTTACCAATTTATAATTTTCATTCATCATGTGGAAGTCACAACCAAAATGGTAGAAAATCATATAATGTCAGGTCAGATATTCCAAAGAGTAGCCATGGGAATTTCAAGTTTATCACTGAAAAACAAAATGTCAGGGAGGCACAAAAGTTTCTTAACCATGGTGAACTTTGTGGCCATGCAAGGAATCATTGTGTCCTGTATGCTAGATGAAAATATAAATTATAAATAATGTTTTACTTAATGCCTGGCACAGTGCTGGGGAGATAGCAAGGCCTCAGTAAATAAATCATGAGAGAGTAGCACTGACATGTATACTCTGCCATGTGTACAATATATAGCGAGTGAGAAGCTGCTGTTTAACCAGGGAGCTCAGCTTGGTGCTATGTGATCACCTAGATGGGAGAGGGGGGTTGGCTGGGATTTGGAAGGGAGGCTCAAGGAGGAAGGAATATATGTGTACTTATAGCTGGTTCATGTTGTTGTACAGCAGAAACTAACAGAACAGCATAATGCGATCATCCTTCAATTTAAAGTAAATAAATAATGAACATGGAAGAGAAAGGGAAGGAAGGACATAAATAATGAGGAAAGTAGAAAGGAAGGAAAAAAAAAGTGTCATGACTGGCCTAAGCCACGCTGGACAGTCTCTTTTTAAGTCAGTGTTTTGCTGACTTAAAAGTTCAACCTTTATCCCCAAATTAAGCCTGCCAAGTGATGAGAGGCAATGCAAACAAGGGTTAGACCAAATGCTGTGAAATTACAAATATTTATTAGCAAGCATGCAAAATATTATGCAAATAGCATCTGCTTCGATAAGGTCTGGAAAACTTTACTTCCTGTTCAGATAAGCTCCTTGCCTCAGAGGTTCAGTCTGAGTCAGACTGAACAAAAATAATCTCTAGTAGAAGTCCTTTTATCTGAGGTAGGCAAGAGTCGTCTTTGAGACTAGAATTTGCCTGATTTGTAAGCTTTATATGGAAGTGTGGCATCGACACAAAACTGCTACCCAACCATACATTTTAAACAACACTCATTATCATAAAAAAATTTTTTTTTCTAATGTATTTATGTTAGTTAATAAACCCCTTGATAGAGATTTTGGTCCTTCTCTTTAAATGTCTCCAAACTGTGCAATCTTGATTGGAGTATCCCAAATCCCAAATAAATCAATGGCCTTAAACTATAAACTGATACTCTACCACACACTCCAATGCATATTTCTGCTATAATATTTATAGTGAAATATTTCAAAGTAAATTATCATATAAAAAGTAAAGCAGGAAGCAAGAAGAAGGGAAAGGAGGGAAGGCGGGAGGGGAAAAAACGCTCCAACCACTCATCTGATATAGTCACTATTCCATCTATGTTTTATTACTGTTTCTAAATAAATTTTGCCAGTCTAAAGAATTTTTGGACAGTCTTTCTCTGGGAATTCTCTTATCATCCACTCCCTCAAATAATATAGTAATTTTGCCACGTTATAAAATTCTTGTTAATGTTCACATAAAAACTCAAATGTTTTAACATTTCAGGTAAAAATCAATTACTCTTTTCCCACTCCCCCCAAAACTTGGCTTATCAATCTTTTAGAAAGCATATCTGTGTGCGTGTTTATTTTTTATTAAGTATACTATGCGAAGAACTGACTCATTGGAAAGACCCTGATGCTGGGAAAGGGAGAAGGGGACAGCAGAGGATGAGATGGTTGGATGGCATCACTGATGCTATGGACATGAGTATGAGTATGCTCCAGGAGCTGGTGATGGACAGGGAAGACTGGCATGCTGCAGTCCATAGGGTTGCAAAGAGTTGGACATGACTGAGTGACTGAACAGAACAGATACTATGTTCCCTGGGTTATTCTGAGCCCTTCAGCCCTTTGGAATTCATTGATCCTAGTAAAGAGACTATATCATAAATTTTTCAGTGAATGTTTGAGTAATTTAGTTGAATTTTTGTATGAAAAAATGCCTTTTAGACTTTGGTCCTCTACAACATCAATTTTAAAATATTGCTTTCCCATTTAAGAATGAAATAAACTATTAGCTAATGAGAAAATGGTAGTGAGAAGGAAAAAGTATGAGCTAAATGGACATAGTAAAGAGATTGAGAATCATTTCAAAGTGATAAGAGAAAATAAAGCCAACGGTTTAAAATGGCAATTGATATGAGCAAATTGCTTTTTGAATTCAAATTGAAATATCCTTTCTAAATGTCTATTTCACTAAATGGCAAATTAATTTCTTGGAATATTTTCCAACTTCTAAAATATAAGCATAATACTTTAATTCATATTTTATACTAAATTATTCACATTTTATCCCCAAATTTTAGATATTTTAATTATTAAGTTGCCTTTAAGTTCAAGGTTCTAACATATCTGAACCATATAAAAATTATAGAATTTTCCCTATAGAATTCCTATTAGTGGCAAAACAGTCAGGATTTTTTTCTTAATTTTATATATGATTGAGCATTTAATCAGGTCAAGTTCATATTTAAGAATATATTAATAATACTTTCTGATTCTTATTCACAGAATACTGTTATGATCTAGGCAAGTTTGGGCTTCGAGTACAAAATGAAGCAGGGCAAAGGCTAACAGAGTTTTGCCAAGAAAACATACCAGGCATAGACACCTCTTCCAACAACACAAAAGACTCCACACATGGACATCAGCAGATGGTCAATACCAAAATCAGATTGATTATGTTCCTTGCAGTTGAAGATGGAGAAACTTTATATGATCAGCAAAAACAAGACCAGGAGCTGACTGAGACTCAGGTAATGAACTCCTTATTGTAAAATTCAGACTTAAATGGAAGAAAGTAGGGAGACCTATTAAGCCATTCAGGTATGACCTAAATCAAATCCCTTATGATTTACACAGTGGAAGTGACAAATAGATTCAAGGGATTAGATCTGATAGACAGAGCACCTGAGGAACTATGGATGGAGGTTTATGGCATTGTACAGGAGGCTGTGATCAAAACCGTTCCCAAGAAAAAGAAATGCAAAAAGGCAAAATGGTTGTCTGAGGAGGCCTTACAAATAGATGAGAAAAGAGGAGAAGTGAAAGGCAAAGAGAAAAGAAAAGGTATATGCATCTGAATGCAGAGTTCCAAAGAATAGCAAGGAAAGATAAGGAAGCCTTAGTAAGTGATCAATGCAAAGAAATAGAGGAAAACAATAGAATGGGAAAGACTAGAGCTCTCTTCAAGAAAATTATATATACCAAGGGAACATTTCATGCAAAGATGGGCACAATAAAGGACAGAAACAGTATGGACATAACAGAAGTAGAAAATATTAAGAAGAGGTAGCAAGAATACACAGAACTATATAAAAGAGTTCCAGATAACCACGATGGTGTGATCACTCACCCAGAGCGAGACATCCTGGAGTGTGAAGTCAAGTGGGCCTTAGGAAGCATCACAATGAACAAAACTAGTGGAGGTGATGGAATTCCAGTTGAACTATTTCAAATGATGCTATTAAAGTGCTGCACTCAATATGCCAGGAAATTGGAGAGCTCAGCAGTGGCCACAGGACTGGAAAAGGTCTGTTTTCATATGAGCCTAAAGAAGGGCAATGCCAAAGAATGCTCAGACTACCACATTATGACACTCATTTCACATGCTAACGAAGTAAATCTCAAAATTCTCTAGGCTAGGCTTCAATAGTATGTGAACTGAGAACTTCCATATGTTCAAGTTGGAATTAGAAATGGCAGAGGAACCAGAGATTAAATTGTTAACATCCGTTGGATCATCGAAAAAGCAAAAGCATTTCAGAAAAAATCTACTTCTGCTTCATTGACTATGCTAAAGCCTTTTACTATGTGGATCACAATAAACTATTAAACATTCTTAAAGAGATGGGAATACCAGACCACCTTACCTCCCTCCTGAGAAACCTGTATGCAGGTCAAGAAGCAACAGTTAGAAATGGACATGGAATAACAGATTGGTTCCAAATTGGGAAAGGAGTATGTCAAGGCTGTATATTTTCACCCTGCTTATTTAACTTAAATGCAGAGTACATTATGTGGAATGCCAGGCTGGATGAAACACAAGCTGGAATCAGGATTGCCAGGAGAAATATCAATAACCTCAGATACACAAATGACACCATCCTATGGCAGAAAGCAAAGAGAAACTAAAGAGCCTCTTGATGAAAGTAAAAAAGAAGAGTGAAAAAGCTGTCTTAAAATTCAACATTCAAAAAATGAAGATTATGGCATCTAGTCCCATCACTTCATGGCAAATATATGGGGAAAAAATGGAAACAGTGAGAGACTTTATTTTCTTGGGCTCCAAAATCACAGCTGATGGTGATTGCAGCCATGAAATTAAAAGACACTTGCTAAAGAAAAGCTATGACAAACCTAGTCAGCGTATTAAAAAGCAGAGACATTACTTTGCCAACAAACGTCCATATAGCTGAAGCTATGGTTTCCCAGTAGTCATGTTTGGATGTGAGAGTGGACCAAAAAGAAGGCTGAGGACCAAAGAACTGATGCTTTTGAATTGCATTGTTGGAGAAGACTCTCAAGAGTCCCTTGGACTGCAAGGAGATCAAAGCAGCCAACGCTAAAGGAAATCAGTCCTGAATATTCATTGGAAAGACTGATGCTAAAGCTGAAGCACCAATACTTTGGCTACTTGATGCAAAGAACCAGCTCATTGGAAAAGACTCTGATGCTGGGAAAGATTGAAACAGGAGGAGAAGGGGACAACAGAGAATGAGATGGTTGGATGCCATCACCAAATCGATGGACATGAGTTTGAGCAAGCTCTAAGAGATGGTGAAGGATAAGAAGCCTGGCATGCTGCTGTTCATGACATCACAAAAACTGGGACATGACTGAACTGAACAACAGCAATTAAAACATATATATTTCCCCAGAGGCAAATTGATGGGTGTCCCTGCAAATATGATGCTAAATTGCCATTCTACTTACCTGAATGTATTTTGAGAGAGTTTGAAACTGGCAAATTATAAATAACAGCAATTTGAGAAGATCTATAATATCCCTCCTTCCTTGTCATTCTGTTTGCAGTGGTTTTGAGGTCCATTGTGTATAAGAAGATCCTGGGGGCTTTTTGAAATCAGAGATGACCAACCTCCATCTCCACAGAATCTCGTTTGATTTGTCTGGTGAAAGGTTCAGGTATTAGTATTTTTGTAAAGCATCTATTGAGGTGGCCAAAATGTTCATCCAGATTTTTCCATGATGTGCAAAACCTGAAAACTTTTTTGGCCTATCCAAAATTTTTTCTTTATGTTGCAAATTAGAGAACCACTGTCCCTAAGGTTTATGCCAGAACTGGAATACAGTAGGACTATGAGTGAGTGAAGTCGCTCAGTTGTGTCTGACTCTTTGCGACCCCATAGACTGTAGCCTACCAGGCTCCTCTGCCCATGGGATTTTCCAGGCAATAGCACTGGAGTAAGTTGCCATTTCCTTCTCCAAGGAATCTTCCCAACCCGGGGCTCGAATCCGGGTCTTCTGCATTGTAGACAGACACTTTATCAGATATTAAACTGATAAGAACAGATACTACACTTGATCTTAGCCAAAAGGCCGAGAAGTGGACAGTAGGACGATATTTGACCTAATAGATATTCTTTAGGAGATTTTACTAATATACTTATGCCTTGGCTTTTATAATGAAATATCAGTCATCCAGATGTTATATTTTTAAAAAGAATACTTAGAAAATTACTACCTTTGTGGTATTTGGTTATTCCTTAATTATGCACAGAAAGACATCATCACCTCATTGAATATACTGAGCTATTAGAGGGTGAAGTGGGAAGTTACTGCTTATGCTGAAGCACTTGAGCTCTGTCTCTTACAATTTGATATCAATTACTGACTAATATGAATTTTCAATTTAACAAATATCTGATTATGACCATATTAAGAGCTAAACACATGGCAGGAGGAAATTATACTTAACAAACAAGAGAGTTCTGTATAAGTAGGATCTTTATTAAACAAATTGAAATAGAGAATTGAATAGTCACTAAGGGTCTCCTGAGAAAAGTTACTTTTACCAAATATCTTGGGGTGGGGGGAGGGAAACAAACTTCAACTGACAAGAAATTAAGTGGCCAGAATCATCAGTAAAATAGTGCTATTGCAATTCTTAGCTTTTAGAAGAAATTAATCAAGAGTTAATATAAATATCTCACAAATTCTAGTCATGGTACTCCCGATTTACCTTTTTAAAAAAGGGTTAATGAATGAGATTTGTTTTCACAGCATTTCCCCCCACTTTGAGACCTTCATACTGTCCCTTGGCTGACATATTAACATATCCCTGAAATCTTATCTTTATCCATTCTATTGTAAATAAGTGCCCCAGTTTTGTGTTCCTCTTCTTGTATGTTTGTTCTCTATATTTAATCAGATTTTCCATGATTAATAGAGTAGAGCCATTCCCTTTATCAGGTGAATTTGCATTTTAACCGGGAATTCTGAGGACAGACAGGTTCAGCGTTCAGGTCACTGAATCTGTATTCATTTGAGAATAGGATGCAAATGAGGAGGGAAATCTTAAATTATTCTAGTTAGATGTCCACCTTATCAATTCGTAGCTGTGGTCCTCTGGGTCTTAGGTAAATGATTAAAAATAAAAGAGATAGTTTATAAACTTAGCTACTCAATGAAAATATTAAATATAGAAGAGAGGTCTTAAATAAAGTATTCTATAAAATCAGGACTAGATTGACAGCAATGCCATTAAGCATTTATGTATTTGCATTGTTTGTAAAGAATGACCTTTGCCCAAGTCCCCCATTCTTTGTTGCTTTTGAAACAGTGCAAGTAGCTTAAAGCAGTTTGATGTTGAATACCACTTATTTGTAGTAGAAACCCATTAAAAAAATGGGAGAAAACTTTGTGCTTAACATCAGCTGGTGAGAAAATGTGTCTGATTCACAGGGTTATTTTTTACTATCTATTAACACAACACCTGTCATCAATTAGAATAGTCTTAGTAACAGTTTAAAACAGACTTCCTTCTCTTTTATATTAGAATAATTTCTCTCTAATAAGGCTGGCAGACTCAATTTATATTAATTTCATTCGGGGTAATTTGTGACTGCACGTCTGTTAAAAATCAATCTTACTCAAAATGAATCGACAAATTAGTGAAATTAGTTACAAGCACAAACAACTGCAAGCAAATCGTATGCATCAATGGCATTCTTAATCAATTCTAGATTCAAATGATAAATAACTCTTCCTTAAGATAATTTGACTATATAAATGTGGAAATCACTGTACCACATTTATGTGAATTGTTTCCTTTATACTGAAGATTTTAGGGAATATGATTTAGAGTTCAGATTATTATAACTGTAATATAATATCAAAATCTATTAAAATAACATTGTATTTCTTTAATTATTTTTTAAAATTAAAGTAAATGAAAAATTATCTTGATTTGAAAATTCATAGGATTGATCAACAATACACACACTGGTTAAAAATCTACCAAAATTAAAATTAGAAATATATTAAAAATGGAAATGATCATCATGGTATTGGTCCAGTAATTTTAAGGTTTTTTGATATATGAGAAATCTGTATTCAGGTCAGGAAGCAACAGTTAGAACTGGACACAGAACAACAGACTGATTCCAAATAGGCAAAGGAGTACATCAAGGCTGTATATTGTCACCCAGCTTATTTAACTTATATGCAGAGTACATCATAAGAAACGCTGGACTGGAAGAAACACAAGCTGGAATCAAGATTGCCGAGAGAAATATCAATAACCTCAGATATGCAGATGACACCACCCTTATGACAGAAAGTGAAGAGGAATTCAAAAGCCTCTTGATGAAAGTGAAAGAGGAGAGTGAAAATGTTGGTTTAAAGCTCAACATTCAGAAAATGAAGATCATGGCATCTGGTCCCATCACGGGAAATAGATGGGGAAACAGTAGAAAGTGTCAGACTTTATTTTGGGGGGGCTCCATAATCACTGCCGGGGAAGGCAATGGCACCCCACCCCAGTACTCTTGCCTGGAAAATCCAATGGACGGAGTAGCCTGGTGGGCTGCAGTCCATGGGGTCGCTAACAGTCGGACAGACTGAGCGACTTCACTTTCACTTTNTTTCTTTTCCTTGGGGATAGTCTTGATCCCTGTCTCCTGTACAGTGTCACAAACCTCCATCCATAGTTCATCAGGCACTCTGTCTATAGATCTTACTTCTCTTTGCCTCCACTGCTACCACTCTGGTAAACCTGGAGTATTGCAGTATCTCCCACTTTTGCCTTACTAAATTCAACCTATTCTCAATACAACTTCTTTTAAAACATAAGTAGAGTTCTGTCACTTGTCTCTGCTAAAAACTCTCCAATGGTTCCCTCATTCAGAATAAACAAAAAATGTGTACAACGGACTATATAGGCCCTAAAACCATAGCCAGCCCCCTGCCCCTTTGACCTCATCACCTACACCTCTACTCCAGCCACACTGGCCTCCTGGCTCTCCCTTGAACACATCTGACACTTTTTTACTCAAAACTTTCACACTTTTCCCAGATTCCTGAATGGCTACTTCCCTCACTCCCTAAAATCTTTGTTTAAATATTTTCTGGACTTCCCTGGTGACACAGTGGATACGAATCTGCCTGCCAACATGGGGGCATGGGTTTGCTCTGTGGTCTGGGAAGATTCATGTGCCTCGGAGCGACTAAGCCCATACACCACAACTACTGAGCCTGCATTATACAGTCCGAGAGCTCCAACAATTGAGCCTGCGTGCTACGTCTGCTGAAGCCTGTGCAGCCCAGAGGCTGTGCTCTGCAACGAGAGAAGCCACCACCATGAGAAGCCTGCACACTGTCATAAAGCAGCCCCTACTCATCGCATCTAGAAAAAGCCCCCACACAGCGACTCAGAGTCAGAGCAGTCAAACGTAAATAAATAAATACATTTTTTAAAAGCATACAGGGATTTCCCTGGTGGTGCAGTGGCTAAGACTTCATGTTCCCAATACCAGGCCCCGAGTTCAATCCCTGGTCAGGGAACTAGGACCACATGCTACAACTAAGACCCAGTGCAGTCAAATAAGTGAATTAAATAATTTTTTAAGTAATAATAAATATCTTCTTAGTAAAGTCTTGTCTGACTACCCTATCTAAAATTAGGACCTCGCTTCTGGTGCACGTTCATCTTCCATAAGAGTCTGGCAATGCACATGGTAAACCTTAGAACTCTGCATACGCATATTCTCTGATGTCTACCTTGAGAGTTTTACAAGGATGTTCACTGTAACACTGTAGAGAGCAAAACACTGGTGGGGGGGGGGCCACAGAGTGGGGCTCACTTTTCAAAAGGCAGTACAATCATACACACTAATACGTGTGGTCACTCAATAATACCTACTGTTCTAAACACTGAAGACACAGGAGAAAATCAAAGGTTTCTGTCCTGATGGAGTATACATTCTAGTTTAGAGACACAGGTAAATTTTAAAATGTATTATGTCAGGTAAGTACTATGAAAAAAAAAACTAGAGTAAAACTGGGAGTACTGAGGTAACATTTTAAAGAGAACATACATTGAGAATTACTCAACAATGATCCCCAAAAGTGGTGTAGGTTCTATGAAATCTTGGAGATGCAGAAAATAGAGTTGAAAGGTGCTTGGGAAAGGCCGTGTCTGCCCTCCTAGAGAAATCATGATTAACATAGAAGAGTCAAAATGCGACGATCCTGAGTGAGGAAGCGAGGATGAGGAATATGTTTATGACAAGTTGTGATAGTAAAGTCTGATGGAATGTGGCTCCTGAGTCTTGAACGTACCCAGAAGGCACTGATGCTGACAAATGGGCAGAAGAAGGGAAGAGGATGAGAGATCCATCTAGGGAACATCCAGGACAGGAATCTCAGGAATAAGGGTTGAATTGGCTACCATTTCTCTGGAGACACTGGGAAAGCCCAAAACCGATTTACAAAGCTAGAGGCCTGGGAGTGAAAGATGCTGCCATCAGATAGTCCCCCAACTCTTCTACTAGTTCCTCAGAGATACCCAGTGCCAAGTTACAAAACCTTATTAAAAGAAAGAAAGCCTAAGCTGTTGATACCTGATTTTCAGTTATCTTTTACCTTAAATTCAGGATAAGTTCATCTTAATGACACTATGCTAAGAAAACTACAATGAAATTAATGCTCTACTCTTCTTAATCTCTTTTGCACACTTAAAAGACATCATGCCTGAGTCCTGTCTCAGAGACTCTGACAGAACTGCTCTCGGGCAAGACTTGGGTATTTGTGATACCTTTTAATCTGCCAAAGTGATTCTCATATGCTGCCAAGACTGAGAACTTGAAACTAACTTTCACCATGAAGCATGTACCATCTAAAGCTTTCCCAGAATGTTATAGAACACGAGAGGCTACAAAAAATGGTTTCCTAAAAACTCATGTTTACTGATTGCTTCATACTGCTAATATAGAAACATATTAACTGTTAGATGTTGACCTTATATACAGTTATCTTTCTAAATTATTTCCTAAAATTTTTTAATTGTTTGGATTTTCTATGTGGACAACCATATCTGCTTAAAATAATGACAGTTTTATTTCTTCTTTTCTAATATTTAAAGTTTTTTATTTCTTTAATGTGTTGTTAAGCATATAAATCAGTGGGATTTTTTTCATATAGTCACACACTTAAGCATAAACTCAGAGAAGGCAATGGCACCCCACTCCAGTACTCTTGCCTGGAAAATCCCATGGACGGAGGAGCTTGAGAGGAATTGCTGGCTTATATAGTAACTGTATTTAATGTAGAATGTTGAAGTTTTAACACTACTCCACTAGCTTCCACTACAGGAAAGAACCTCAGCAAAGTTTTCAGCTTTGTTCTTAAAATGCTCATACATTGCTAATGTTTTCTCTTTAATTGAAAGTAAGGTGTCTCCAACAGTTCCTTTTGTCTTCAATCTATATGCTTAATTTCTTTGGTCTGTTTCTCCTATTTCCATCTTTCTACTATTTGCTGATACCTTCTCAGAGCGTTCTTTGAGCTGACCTTCCAGTTCATTAATTCACCATCAGCTGTATTGATTCTGATGCTTAATGTCACTGTTGAATATGTCATCTAATCTAAAAATACATGTTTCAGAAACCAAAGTGGAATCAGATTTTTCGTCACCACAGGACCTGTCATCTATGGCACGTATGACCTAGAATCAACCAAGCAGAGGCTCTTGGCCAGGATTTTAGACCTTGGTACTATAATTCTAAGGGACATGTTTACAGAGGCAGTGGCAGTGTCAAAGACACAATGCTGACAGTTGAAATGTGAATGGTGGTGCCAGCATCAGTCCCTCAAGAATGATTTAGTTGTGTTCTCAGTTGTTTAAACCCCCTTCATTATCTTTCTGATATTGATTCTCCAGACTTCCCTTTGATTCCAAGAGATAGCCAATTCCCTTCCAATAAATTAAATTTATTCTTAAGTCATATCAAGTTGGACACATGAGCTGGAAGGCGGGGAGAGTACAGGAGAGTTAAAGAACAAATTTCTTCCTTCTACATAGTTCAGATTCTGTAGACACTGTCATAAGTTAAGATTTTTAAAAGCAAAGTAAAAAATATATTATTTAAAGTCATAAAAGGTAGTGACCAGAAGAATATGACAAGTAAATAAAAATAATCAAATATTGGAGAGGGGAATAACTTTGAGGTGAAGTGAGACAATCCCCAAACTTTGATGAATGGGGTTCAAAAGTTACAGTTCAAAGTTAATAAACCAAGTAAGAGAGGCAGAATATTTAGAGTTGTGAAAGTCATCAGCAGAAGAATGAAGACAAAAGGTAAAATGTGACTACATCTGGGACTAACTTCAGGGCATGGAATGGGAAAACGCTGCTGTACATTTTCTACCTTTCTGTACTGTTCACATCTCTTCCTAGTTCCCCTCTAGGCTGCACCATTAGAGATCTCAGTCCATAAGAGAAAGGAAGGTTAGCTGAACACCCCCCAACACACACACACACACACACACACATACACGCACGCACATGCACATGGACCAGCTGCAGCTCTGAGAATGCAAACTATAAAAGATTTAATTACACAAGATTTAACTCAAGAGCACCGATTTGCCTCCAGATTTGTTTCCTTGGGTAAAACACAAAGTAGCCTCACATCCATCATGAGCTAAATCACATCCAGAAGAGGAAGGAAATTCAATCCCCAAAGATGAAAATGCAAGCGTTCTGTCCCTGAGAAAAGCAAGTCACAGAAACTTCAGTCTGTCATGATTTTGGATCTTGGCTCCCAAGCATCCCACTAACACCAAACTTGAAAGATTAGCTGCTTATTTCACCTGTTTAAAAATACTCAAAAACTTGAGCATGCCACAGGCTAATCCCAGAATGAAGTCTCACAAGTATGAACAAGAGGAACTTAAGGTTTACTGGAAAAAGCACAAGATTTGGGGTTCAAACATCTAGGACTGTCTTATTAGCTGATGATCTTGAGCAAATCATCACTCCAGCCTAAGTTTTGTCATCTACATAATTGGAAAACAATTACCACTTGCATAGTGTTGCTATTCCAATCAAATGAGATAACAGACTACATATAAGAAGAATACTTGATATACAGCCCAAAACAAATGTTAGGTAATTACCATCATTACAACAATTAGTCACAACAGACAGCTGTATAGGCATGGCATAATGGAAAATCTCTCCTACTATAAAAATACAGCCAGAGAGAGGTATCTCTCTACTTGGAAAGGATGACTGTTACCATTTCCAGAAGACTAATGTGGTGCTGACCTCACACAGCTCACAGTGGCATCAGTGGAGCCATGCCTCCCTTGAACGATGACCAGCATCCACATGTGCCTAGCACAGTCCTCAGTTCACAGTTTTGGATAAGGAAGAGACATGTGTTAGAGCATGGTAATGCAAGTAGACTAGCACGGTTAGTAAGAAATGAAAACAACGTAAGTATATCAAGTACTGTTCTTTAGACTACAGAGGGGAAATGTGTTCAAATAAGCCTAAAAAGAAGGCTGAGGAAGTATATACAAAGGACACGAAGCTAACTCCTTAGGAAAGTAGTGTGATATAAAGAAAGCCTGGGATAGGAGTCAGGAAGGTTAGCTCTGGCTCTCTGTGAAACTCTGGAGCAGCCCACTGCCCTCCCTGAGCCTCATTTTGTCTATAATATATAAAAGGAGTTAAAGGCTACTTCACACAGCAAATCAATCATTTAGAAACTGTTTCTTATAGGCCAGGTAATATTCCAGGCTCCAAGAACCTAAGCAGGAAACAAAAACAGGCACAGCTCCTGCTGTCAGGGATGTGCTGGATGATCTCTATTAAACTCAAAGCCCCCACATGCTAAGACTCTGCCTTTAGGCTGTGCAGAGGCCAGAGTGGACAGCCAGGATGACTAAATGACCAAGAAAATAAGGTTTGACCTCTGAAGGGAGCAGTGTTCTTTTGGGGAGTAGAAGCAAGTGCCCCTTGCTCCCATCTTGCTTCCCCCAGATCCTGGGCATCAGAACTTAATACCAATTATGGCAGCCAATTGACTTTTATCCTAAAAGGCAGGTCTAGGGCTCAAAGAAACTTCCAGAAATAGAAATATATTTTGCTTTGTTTTTCAGTTAGATAACTAGAGAAATCGGAAAATCCATTGATACTTTTATTAAACTTATCTAAAATGACTAACATTAACAGATAGATGGAATTTCACAAAAATTAATGATCACTATATTAATTGTTCCTAACCTCTATTTCATAAAACACAACTTACATATGTAAATCTAAAAGAAATGAATTATTTGTTATATATAAACAATATAACACTTCTTTTACCAAACATGAAGCTCCAGCCTTGATTTCTATAATGCATGAAAATAATGTACTTCATATTGTCAAGAGAGAAACACTACTGATTTTTATTCTGTATTTTCTACTTCCCGTTTGTTGATTTAGTGTTAAAGAAGGAAAGTTTTCACTCAGCCATTAAAAAGGGTGAAATATTCACACTATAAAATAGATAATAAGAACCTACTGTATAGCACAGGGAAATCTACCCAATACTCTGTGACGGCTATATGAGAAAAGAATCTGCAAAAAGAGTGGATATGTGAATATATGTATCTGATTCACTTTGCTGTACACCTGACACTAACATAACATTGTAAATCAACTATACTCCAATAAAAATTTTTTCAGGAAGAATGAGGTAACAACATTTGCAGCAACAGGGATGGACCTAGAGAGTGTCATACTAAGTGGAATAAATCAGGCAGAGAAAGACACATATATGATACCACTTATAAAAAGTGAAAGTGAAAGTCAGTCATGTCCAACTCTTTGTGACCCCACGAACTATACAGTCCATGGAATTTTCCAGGCCAGAATACTGGAATGGGCAGCCTTTCCTTTCTCCAGGGGATCTTCCCAACCCAGGGATCAAACCCAGGTCTCCTGCATTGCAGGAGGATTCTTAGCTGAGCCACCAGGGAAGCCCAAGAATACTAGAATAGGTAGCCTATCCCTTCTCCAGTGGATCTTCCTGACCCAGGAATTGGACTGGGGTCTCCTGCATTGCAGGTGGATTCTTTACCAGCTGAGGTAGTAAGCAGAATCTAAAAAGAAAAAATTGATACAAACGAACTTATTTACAAAAGGGACACAGACTCACAGACTTAAGAGAATAAATTTATGGTTACCAGGGGGAAAGAGTTTGGGGGAGGGACAGATTGGGAGTTTAGGATTGACATGTACACACTGGTAAATTTAAAACAGATAACCAGCAAGGACCTAAAGTATAGCACAAGGAATTATGCTCAATATTGTGTAATAGCCTGAATGGGAAAAGAATTTAAAAGAGAATAGATACATATATATGTATACCTGAAACTAACACAACATTGTTAATCAACTATACTCCAATATAAAATTAAAAAAAAATTTTTACGTCAGTCCTCTTTGAGAGAGCTATCAAAAAATTATCTCAAAACAGTCTCCTGACCACTCCTCTCTCTCCAGCTCACAGGCCCTGGGCTCTTCAAGCACATACAGTCTTCCACAGGATTCTCTGACATGTCTGCTTCATCCTGAGGTTCCCCATGATCAGAATGACAGAATGAAGAGAAGGGTAGGCAGCCATGAGTGTCTCAGAGATGAAGAGAGTGATGAGATCCACAGGAAAAGTCTTGGAGCTGATGGAGAAGGGGCTGGCTAGGGTGTAGACCATGTAAAGTACAAGGAAACAGCCCAAGGACTTGAGGACAGTGATGTGAGCCTTGGCCTGAGCATCTCTTCTGCCGGCTGTATGAACCTTCATCTTCCTGTGATGTCTATACAAAGAGACAATCAGCAGCCCAGAGGAAACAGGAAACATCATGAAAGGCATCATACTTCCTGTATTGAGCTGTAATATACATATATAGTGCCAGCTTGAAATGGGGAATAAGATGCTGCTATTTCCTTGGGAAGGACTGGAGAGGTCTAAGCTACCCCTGACTGTAAGTAACAAATGGATCGTGAAGTACACCAGAAAGCACCAGCAACTCAGGTAACAGGCCCTCTGCTTCAGCCAAAAGGAGACAGGGTGTTCAACGGTCATGATCTGCCTACAAGAGAACACACTGAGAAAACTCGCAAACCACAGGCTGGCCTGGCTTACCAGAGCTCTGAAGACACTGAGACGGGGAAGCCAATGGCTGGTCTGGAAAAGCAGGAACAGACTTGAGTGCACCATAATCAACCACTGCAGAAGCAACTGACAGACTGCCAGGCCCAGGACAATGAGGTTACACGAGGACTCCCTGAACATTCGGAGACGTTCTCCGAAACTCCAGACCACAAGAACTCCATTTCTAGTGAGGCCAATGAGAAATTCAGCCACTGCCACCAGCATCAGCAGTCCTGGGACAGAAGTCGGCATGGCTGGAGAAGTCTCTCACTGCTGTCGCAGGTGCTCTGCTTTAGTGCAGATAAGTGTATACAGCTCCTGGCTATGCTGCAGATTCCCTGAAGGTGATACCACACTGAAGGTAAATTCTTAGATCACAAAATCTGGATTTGGTCTTACCCTTCTGCAATCTGTTCTCAAGCATGGACTGAACAGCTCTGACCAGGAGCAAAGAGTTTAGAAGTTACAAATCTCTGTATTTGCATTCACATGAATGAACACGGACAAACCCTGAAACAAGACATTTGAAAGATCACAGATACCAAGTCTACCTCTCAAGGATACTGGGTTAACATTCGATACTAACACATCATATAAGGGCTTCCCCGGTGGCACTAGTGGTAAAGAACATAAGAGACATAAGAGACGCGGGTCTGATCCCTGGAGTAGGAAATGGCAACCCACTCCAGTATTCTTGCCTGGAGAATCCCATGCATAGTGGAGCCTGACGGGCTACAGTCCATGGGGTCACAATGAGTTGGACACAACTGAAGCAACTTAGCATATATGCACATCAACAAGAGAGACCAAATCAAAACATTCTTAGGTTCTATACCATGCCAGATGTGAGCTTGTTCATATAAAAAATAAAATCTATTTTCATAAAAAGAACTTTGAACATGTAAGCACGAAAGCTGAATAAACTCAGAACTTCAAAATATATTTTATTATTAAAGATAGAATTAGGGGAGTCTGGGGAAAGAAAACAATCAGAGAACCAGAACATATTTCACTTAAGTGGCAAATAACTTAAAAATATATAGAAGATAGGGTACAGAAACCATTACTATTAATCAAGATCTCTGGGGTCATCTGCCCTCATGATCAATTAGCCACACACACTTGACTTAGTGTATATCTCACATCAAAATCTTAAGAGAAAGGAGATGGGCTCGAAGAAGGGGAAAAAAGACTAGCACAGTTATCATGAAATACAGGAAAAGTGCTTCATTTATTGTTCAGATTCCAACTTCCTTGGGACCAGCCAAAAGCAAATGTGTTTCTGAGAGGCCGAATTGTAAACTGGTCTCCAAAGTTCCCACCCCTTGGTGTACACACCCTGAATAATCCTTGAGCAGGTGTAGGGCTATGAATAATGGGATGTCACTCCTGTGATTAGGTAATATAACATGGCAAAGACAGAGGGCTTTTGCAGATGTAATTAAGGCCCTAATCAGTCAAGTTTGAGTTAATCAAAAAGGAGATTCACCTGATTTAATCAGTTAATGTCTTAGAGGAGGAACGGAGCCCTTCTGCTGGCCCTGAAGGGTCCAGCTGCCATGTTATGAGAGTGTTACATGTTGAGGAACTATGGGAGACCCCAAGATGCTTAGACTTGACACCCCCACCTGACAGCTGGCAAGAAAATGGGACCTCATCCCACAAATGCAAAGAACTGAATCCTGCCAATAACCAAGAGCTTGGAAGAGCACCCTGAGCTCCAGAAGGACCACAGCCCAACCAACATCTTAACTGTGGTTTTTGAGAAGCCTGCACAGAGCCCACTTGGGCTATGCTGGAAGCCTAATCTACAGAAGCCATGACACCATAAAAGTATGCTGTTTTAAGCTGCCAAACTTGTCTTGCTCTGCAGAGAACAGAAAGCCAGTATGGTATTTGATACAGGCTAGAAACAACTATAAAGTAAATGAGAAGACAGTGGAATTGGATTGGAGAGAAGGGGAAAGGCCAGGCTGGCTTCTTAGGAGGGCAGCACGGTGTAGGGAAAAGAGTTCTGTTCCATGTCCCAGCAGTGCCCAGGGCACTCTATGAAGCTGCAAGTGAGCCACCACCCTCTCGAGGGCTCAGCTGTTCCACTAAAAATATAATGGATTGTAGGACTGGATTTAAGTTCACTTAGGTCAGATACACAGAGCATTCATCGTCTGCCAGGCGGTGTAGCAGGCACAGGAACACAGCAGTGAGCAGTCCCTGCGTCCGGGGTGCACGCATTGTACCTCACCCCACCCACCTGAGGGCCTGGCACCTGAGAGCTCCTCCTGCAGCTGTGGAGAGGCAAAGGGGAAGACCACAGCTGCCACCGGTCAGAGAGCTGGGAGAAGGCATGAACCTCCCCAAGAGCAAGGCTTCCGTGGTGACTTTACAGGCAGCAGGTGCAACTGTCCTCTCCTGCCGGCGCACTCGAGGTCTTGGGCAGTGGAACCTCAGGCAAAGCAGGGTAGCCACTGACATGTATCCAGAAAGCCCAGTCTCGCCTCAAAAGAAAAAAAAATCATCAGAAACAAAAACATGGCTTCTTGACAAATTATGAGTGGTATTAAGAAAGGCTATAAACCACATATCAAACACCCTCTTCCAACAACACGAGAAGACTCTACAATGGACATCACCAGATGGTCAACACCGAAATCAGATTTATTATATTCTCTGCAGCCAAGGATGGAGAAGCTCCATACAGTCAGCAAAAACAAGACCAGGAGCTGACTGTGGCTCAGATCATGAACTCCTTATTACCAAATTCAGACTCAAATTGAAAAAAGTAGGGAAAACCGCTAGACCATTAGGTATGACCTAAATCAAATCCCTTATGATTATACAGTGGAAGTGAGAAATAGATTTAAGGGCCTAGATCCGATAGATAGAGTGCCTGATGAACTACGGTATGAGGTTCGTGACATTGTACAGGAGACAGGGATTAAGACCATCCCCATGGAAAAGAAATGCAAAAAAGCAAAATGGCTGTCTGGGGAGGCCTTACAAATAGCTGTGAAAAGAAGAGAGGCAAAAAGCAAAGGAGAAATGGAAAGATATAAGCATCTGAATGCAGAGTTTCAAAGAATAGCAAGAAGAGATAAGAAAGCCTTCTTCAGCGATCAATGCAAAGAAATAGAGGAAAACAACAGAATGGGAAAGACTAGAGATCTCTTCAAGAAAATTAGAGATATCAAGGGAACATTTCATGCAAAGATGGGCTTGTTAAAGGACAGAAACGGTATGGACCTAACAGAAGCAGAAGATATTAAGAAGAGGTGGCAAGAATACACAGAAGAACTATACAGAAAAGATCTTCACGACCCAGATAATCACAATGGTGTGATCACTCATCTAGAGCCAGACATCTTGGAATGTGAAGTCAAGTGGGCCTTAGAAAG
>SJYX01024040.1:71195-86862 GCA_006410675.1 Oreotragus oreotragus
TGAAGAAGGCTGAGCACCAAAGAATTGATGCTTTTGAACTGTGCTGTTAGAGAAGACTCTTGAGAGTCCCTTGGACTGCAAGGAGATCCAACCAGTCCATTCTAAAGGAGATCAACCCTGGGATTTCTTTGGAAGGAATGATGCTAAAGCTGAAAGTCCAGTACTTTTTTGCCTACCTCATGCGAAGAGTTGACTCACTGGAAAAGACTCTGATGCTTGGAGCGATTGGGGGCAGGAGGAGAAGGGGACGACAGAGGATGAGATGGCTGGATGGCATCACCGACTCGATGGACGTGAGTCTGAGTGAACTCCGGGAGTTGGTGATGGACAGGGAGGCCTGGTGTGCTGCAATTCATGGGGTCGCAAAGAGTCGGACATGACTGAGTGACTGAACTGAACTGAAACCACACAGAGAACTGAGATAATTAGTTAACTCTAATAAGAAAAATGTTTGTCTAAAAAACATCTAGCAACTAACACAAGGTTCAAGTCTTTTTAATACTCATTATTTCAATATTACAGCTATTTTTTTTTTACTTCCTTTCATCAGGGGATACATAGTCTACATTGGCAAAGACAATTGGATTACCTATAATAATTTAGAAAAATGTGATCCTTTCCATGCAAAACATGAAAACTCAGTTTTGACATCTGGAGTTTAACAAAACAAGCACTTAGCATTGCTTAGAGAGCAATGGTTTCTATTCTGCTTTTCACATTACTTTCTCATTTTATTTCAAACTTAAAGAATAAATAAGAAAAAGAGTTGAGAACAGAAATTTCATTAACTCTACAGTAAGTTAATTATAATAAGTTAATTTTACAGTAAGTGAATTTTACTATTGGCAGTTTTCTAGATGAAGGGCTGACTCGATCTCCCTCCCATGTCATGGACACCTTCCATAGAATTCTTCAACAGGTCTGATTCCTCCTAACCATCATAATCTAAATTTCCTTAGTCACTCAGTCATGTCCAACTCTTTGTGACCCCATGGACTATAGCCTGCCAGGCTCCTCTGTCCATGGGGATTCTCCAGNTCCCATGTCATGGACACCTTCCATAGAATTCTTCAACAGGTCTGATTCCTCCTAACCATCATAATCTAAATTTCCTTAGTCACTCAGTCATGTCCAACTCTTTGTGACCCCATGGACTATAGCCTGCCAGGCTCCTCTGTCCATGGGGATTCTCCAGGCAAGAATACTGGAGTGGGCTGCCATACCCTCTTCTAGGGGATCTTCCCAACCCAGGGATTGAACCCAGGTCTCACCACATTACAGCCAAATTCTTCACTGTCTGAGCCACCAGTGGAAGCTCATGAATACTAGAGAGGGTAGCCTACCCCTTCTCCAGGGACCTTCCCAACCCAGGAATCAAACCACGGTTTCCTGCATTGCAGGTGGATTCTTTACCAGCTGAGCTACCAGGGAAGCCCAATACATGAAGGCAGCCATGAGTATCTCAGAGATGAGCCAGTGGTGGGTTCAGCAGAGGAAGAGCTGGAGATGATGGCAGAGAGGCTAGCCACGGCATGAAAGCCACGTGAAGAAGGAAGAAGCAGCTAAGAGACTTTGGTTTCAAAGGCTCAAGTCTGACACTTTCATCCAAAAAATGCCTTCAGCCTGCAAACTACCAGACTCAGTCCAGCTCCATCTTCTACATCTGACATATCTTGGGGACTCAACCATTCCGTACTCCTGCACACAGCCTTTTTCAATGCTTCCCAGAACTGTGCCCGCATCGCCTTAGAAGGCATCTAGAAGGCAACTTGCCAATAGCAGCTGTTCACCTGAGCAAATTAATTCTTCTCTTAATACACTGTATGAGTCTAAACATTCAGAAATTGAGCAGATTAAGCATGTTATTAATAAGCATGTGTAACAAAAACTATCGTTATACATATATTTGTTGTCTTTCCAGCTTCTTTTCCACCACTTTATGAAAAGGTAGAGTTCTTGCTCTCTTGGGTTGGAACCATGTCTTGGGTACTAGAATTCTGGTGTTTGCAGGCAGAAGGAATTGCCAAACTACATCATCCTCCATGGCTTGTGTGCAGCAAGGATCAGTGTAAAGATACAAGCAGCAGCAGCAATGCTGGGGCAGAAAAAGTTAATGGTAATGAGGGGACCTGGCAGATAGGAGAGCTGCTGCTGCTGCTGCTGCTGCTGCTGCTAAATCGCTTCAGTCGTGGCCGACTCTGTGCAACCCCACAGACAGCAGCCCACCAGGCTCCCCCGTCCCTGGGATTCTCCAGGCAAGAACACTGGAGTGGGTTGCCATTTCCTTCTCCAATGCATGAAAGTGAAAAGTGAAAGTGAAGTCGCTCAGTCATGCCCAACTCTTAGCAACCCCATGGACTGCAGCCTACCAGGCTCTTCCATCCATGGGACTCTCCAGGCAAGAGTACTGGAGTGGGGTGCCGTTGCCTTCTACAAGATAGGAGAGCAGAAGCTATTTTCTTTGGTTCCAAAAGTATGAAAATTTGGGAGGAGAAATAAGTAAGATGGACAAGATTTGGGAGACGCTCTAGAAAGCACAGCTTAATGCTGCTTCCCTTGAGAGTGAACTGGATGTAGAGACTTATCTCTAAACTAGAATGTCTGGAAAGGGAAGCAGAGTAAGCAGGCAGTGGAGAAACCTCCAGACACTACGTTAACCAAGCAATCCAGGTTAACAGGACCAATGAATAGTCATCACAACATCATGTACCCCTGATGTGATGTGATGTGATGAGAAGGGTGCTTCACCTCTGTTGTACTCTTCCCCAAAGGCATTCAAACCCAGTCTAACTGTGAGCAAAACATCAGACAAACTCAGGTGAAGAGACATTTTACAAAATGCCCAAACAGTAACCCTCTAAGCTGTCAAGGTCATGAAAAACAAGGAAAGACTGAGAAACATCATAGACTAGAGGAGATCAACACTATCTGCAAGGTGATATCCTGGATTGGATCTTGGAACAGATAAAGAACATGTATGAGAAAACCAGTAAAATTTGGATGAAGTCTGTAGTGTAGTTAACAGTGTATGAATGCTGGTTTCCTGGTTTCAACAAATGTATCGGGTTATGTAAGGTATTAACATCAGAAAAGCTGAGAGAAGAGAATATAAGAATGCTACATACTCTTTGCAACTTTTCTGCAAAATAAAATTAAAACTTTATTTTTGAAAAGTTACATAAAACCCAGTTACAGAAGGCTGTTCGCATGACAATCACATTTTTAACACTTTGGGACTTGTGCTTTTCCAGAGGAAATTAGGGAGGTGGAGGTTTTCCCCTTGCAAGATCATGCTAAGAAAAGAGTTGAGCGACAGAAATGGCAGACAGGACGTTCTGGAAATCCACTCATCCAAAGTAAAGTGTCCACAGTCCCGTGCTAGTGCTAACCTTCAATGGGACACAAATCTCTTGACCAGCTCCTTGTAAGGGGAATTTAAAGAGGGGCGCTTGGGGCCACTCACAGAAGGCCACCATGCTTCAAAATCTGACAGGTTTGGGTGCACCTCCCCGCTCAACCAGTCAGAAACCATGTTCTTAGACAAGCTCTCATAGCTCCTGGTTCCTCCTTATAAGGAAAGTTTTGATAATAATGCTTACCTCACAGGGACATTGTGATGATAAAAGGACATATGAATTTACCTAGCCTGGTTCCTACAAATTAATGTCAGTATTTTTCTTTCCTTCCTTGGTGATTTCTCTCCATACTCACTCCTGTTAACAAAGTAGGGGAACATCTGAAGTCTGCTGGTATTCACAGTACGCAAATATAAGAACTGGGGTGGTGCTTCTAAAAAGGTGATCAGCTCTACACAATTTTAGAATTTCTGGACAGTAAGAGTGATGACAGGAGACAGGCCTTTAAAAACAGCCAGAAAAGTCAAAGATATAGAGGAACAAGTCGGAATTGGAGAAATTTTTCTGAGTAATATCAATATATTTGATTATTTCTTGAGAGCCCTGAATTCAGGTCATTATATAGTCATTGTCGCAACTATGAAAGCAGCAAAACTGAAACAAATAATTTTCTGTATTTAAAATAGGTCAGCACAACGTTATAAAACAATTATACTCTAATTAAAAAGACATATATATATACATAATAGGACTTCCCTGGTGGCTCAAATGGTAAAGCATCTGTCTACAATGCAGGAGACCTGGGTTCAACCCCTGGGTCAGGAAGATTCCCTGGAGAAGGAAATGGCAACCCACTCCAGTACTATTGCCTGGAAAATCCTATGGATGGAGGAGCCTGGTAGACTACAGTCCATGGGATCACAAACAGTCAGACACAACAGAGCAACTTCACTTTATATATAAAATAGGTCAGAAAATCATGAAACAAATCATGTACCTGTGTTTAGACACCTCATTTGCAAGCGAGTTGGACACACATGGAGCCATCACCCAGGGCCTCAAGCCCCTTCCTCCTGACATGGAGTTACATTCCTGCCTTTTCCCAGATCCTATCCAGCCCTCAGCCATCATCCAGAAAGCCAGCTGTTCTGATGTGAAGTTCCTACTTGGCATGCCCCAAGAAGACTGACCTTACACCCACCCCAGCCGCCTGGGGAGGTTGGTGCGCAGTCTGTGCCCCTCCCCCTGCTGTGGTCCTTACCCTCTGACCCCTCTCCTCCTCCCTCCCCTCCCTAACCTCCATTAACCTCTATCACCTGCCTGTTGCAAATTTCCATGCCAGGCAAATTCTCACACATCCATGGAGTTTCTTTTCTCCCTTTTTCACTTAAGGAATCAAACTGGCCAAGGGTCAGTTATCTAAATCCTTAGGGAGTTTTATCAAATTACCACTTCCACCTTCTACTCACTCAGGAAGAACAGGAAGCAAGCATACAGAATTTGAAACAAAGTCCCAGCTTCTCCAGTGCTCTCTGAGAAGCAGTGGGCAGATGAGAGGATACATCTCCAGCCTGAGCTTATAAAAAAGAACATTAGTGGGAAACCTACTCTAATGCTTTCAGTAAGCTTCAGTTTTGCTGGAAAACCCTAGCATTTGAGGCTATCTTAACAAATGGCACCCCACTCCAGTATTCCTGCCTGGAGAATCCCATGGACGGAGGAGCCTGGTAGGCTACAGTCCACAGGGTCGCAAAGAGTCGGACACGACTGAGCGACTTCACCTTCACCTTCACCTTAACAGTTACATTCAATTTACGCTTTCAAACACTACTGTCTTCTTCCTCTTAATCCCTTCTTTCTTTTGTTAGTGTTTTTTGTTTCCTTTTTTAACTGAAACAACTGAAAAAAGCTGGTAACAACGATCAGGGAAACCCAAAGTCACATATGTTTAAGTGAAATCTCAGCAATATAGAGAAACCTTCAAAATACTTGAAAAGGCTAAGAATCTCATTTAGTTCTTCCATGAATTCTATCTACCTTCCCACCCTCTTTCTATTGGCCTATTCCTTCCCAAGTAGTGGCATTCAAAAGAAATTGTAAAATGGTTTCTTCTTTAATGTTCCTACTTGTTGGTTTAAAAAAACATATCTCATATAAATTCCAGGGCCTAAAAATCCAGTTATCTACAGGATCCCATAATACTTATTTTGGAAGGAAACTAAGCACCCACAATATTTCATATCTCCCCTACCTCTCTCAGATAAATAGACAGATACAGATAAATAGATAAATAGAAATTCTAGCAGCCTTAGGGTGAGATTTTCAGGTTGGATACATCCTGCTTCAGACATCATTTGGAATACTTTTTTCTTGTCCTAGAAAATAAAGCTTTATAATTGAACATTTTTCTACTCTATCACTATGTCTTCCCACTCATCTTGTGATACAGGGGAAAAATAACTGGATTTTAGAATCAGAAGATGAATTGGAGCCTTGGGTCTACCCTCTCCTAGTTTTACTGTTATGATGGGCATAATGATACCTATATTACCAAAGAAATTGTGAGGAACCAATAAAATAGCATGTGAAAATGTAGCCCAGAGAATATTTGGACTTGTAGCAGTTAAAAGTTAAGTAACAAATCCCCTTGTTATAGTTACCACAGTGAACATTTCATGATGTTATACAGACATTGTCCTGGTGCCTGCCATTCATTTCAGAAAGTGACTCTTCTCAAGAAAGAGTTTGAAGAAAGAGTCTCAGGTTGAAGGAAGGTTCTAGACTTTCTTCAAATAGCAAAACCTAATTTTAAAAATTCCTAATACAAAACCAATACATCCAGTCCAAATAGGAAATAAATGAATACAATATAAGACAATCAAGAAATGAATTAGCAGAACTTTGTCAATACTAGAAAAAGAATCCAGATAAACCCGAAGAATAGTTATTCACACAGCCTTTCTTAGTGAGGAAAATTAGAATTTTGACATCAGAAGACTCCATAGCTCCTCTAGATAGACAGATAGATAATTTCTTACTGTTTATATTTTAAAGTATGTAGTTTGTTCTGATTACCAAAGAAATATATGTTCATCATAGAAAACTTGGAAACTTGCGGGGGCGAGGGGGATGGCGGTGGGACGGGAGTGCAGGGGGCAGTGGAATTACTCAAAACTTCTGAAAGTGCAAGTGTTGGTTGCTCAGTCGTGTCCAGCTTTTTGTGACCCCATGGACTGTAGCCACCAGGCTCCTCTGTCCATGGAATTCTCCAGGCAAGAATACTGGAGTGGGCTGCCAGTCCCTTCTCCAGGGGATCTTCCTGACCCAGGGATCAAACCTGGGTCTCCTGCATTGCAGCCAGATTCTTTACCATCTAAGCCACCAGGGAAGCAAAACTCAAAACTTTCTACCTAAAAATAACTGTTTTCAATTTTTTTGCATATGCATTACTTTATTTCACTTAGTTTAAGTATTTTATCAGATCATATAAAAATGTTCCTTGACTATAAAATGGTAAATAGCTACACACTACTTCATCATAAAGATATATGCTATTGTACATACTTACAGTATAGCATAAGTTATTTGAGTAAGGCAATAGAAACATCAAACTACAGAGTCGAAAAGAATGGAGATGTTTATTTTTCATAAGCAGTCCTGGAGTTAACGTAAGGCAGTTCCACAGTGTTAGGAACCAAACAGCCAAGTCTAGGATGAAAATCTGCTCCACTATCGCCAGGCCGTCACCTCATCTGTGATGCAAGACGGCCAATCCCTGTATCAGCGTTCCAGCCCACAGGAAAGAAGAGAAAAGAGGAAGGCCAGGCACCTATTAATACCCGTTCTGGGGGCACCACCTAGAAATCATATACACAGCTTCTGCTCATACTGTATTGGCAGAACTCAATCATATGGCAATACCTAATTACAAGAGGAAGCTACCAGAATTCTAAGTAGCTAAAAACTCCGTAACTATGAATTTATGGGGGAAAAGAAAAGATGTTGGGGTCCATCAGGGTTTCCGCTATTCCTTTAGCGTTCTGATGTCATAGTGTACCTTAATCACTCTCAGCAATCCTTTTATCTCCTAATCTTCAGATTCTAATCTAACAGATACCTCCAGGTTTTGGAGTATAAAATATTGGTTTCGGTAATCTTACTGAATACTCTAGTCAAGATTCTGGTGGCTGGGATGAGAAATATCAGGTAGACTGTAAAATTTGGCGATTTCTTGGGATAATTTTTAATAAGGAAAATGTTATTTTAATAAGATTATTTTGAGATGTGTAAATATTACATATCCTGTAAACACACAAAAAAACTATATAAATCATTATTTCCAAAATCCCATTTCAAAACATCAGTATTTCAACTTCAGATTTCTGTTCCTCTGTAGCCATAGTCCTGCTGTTCCAAACAAACAAACAGAAAGTGCAGCATTCTGGAGAATTATGCAGTGCCCGTAAAATTCAGTGCATAAATTCACACAGAGATGACAGAAGTTCACCAAAGGTCAGGTGTTTCCACCACCAGTCCAGTGACTCCTCTCAGCTTTCTACTGAATTCCGTATCATATGATAGGGTCAAATCTTTTGTAAAGTGGCACTCAGAATGTGTTTTCACTCTGTGGCACATGCTTTTGAACCTGGCTTCCCAGATTTGAAGATCCTTAAAGCCATCCTGGATTGGGCTTCTTTAATGCTGGTCACTTCCCTCCACCCATCAATTCTGGCCCTTCCCTTTTTTCCAGAACAAAAGTAGAAATTCAGCCCTGAGTTTCCTGGCAGTTACCGTCCCTCAGCAAGTCGAGGACCCTTTTTCTCTACATTTAACATAATGTGCACCCATCTCCTTTGATGTTTCTCTTTCCTCTCTTTTCTCTCTGAAACTTTCCCTTCCTCTTTTTCTCGCTGCACCCTCTTGCTATGCCTAAGCCAGCTGAGTGGCTCCTGGTGACCATTTACCCATTGCTGATCCCTTACCCAGGGTTCCTCAGCTAAACTTCAAAAATTTAACTAATGAAGTGACCTCTAGTATATTGCTTAATTTGGGGGAACTACCCATTACACTTCAGTAGCCAGGGGAACAGTGTGGTGATTTCCATGATCCAGGGATGTGATGCCCATGCAAAACACACGATAAGCAATGCCTCCAACAAGTTCCTTATAGAAAGTGCCTGATTTTAGAATATTACTAAACAATATATTGTAGAATAAACTGAAATATGGGCACTTAAAGGTTTATGGAGTCAGATCAGTAATTACAAAAATGAATTTCTCAGATCACTGGGAAAACTACCAACAAAGAAACTCTTGCTCCCCCTAAGGTGACTTTAGCACCATTTATTATTGAAATCCCACTATTTATTGAAACAAAGAATATTCTTTGCTTTTGTTTTCAGTTTAGGATGTGTGAGAATAATAAGAAGAGAATGTCCTGGAGGGTAAATGGTGGACATAATAACATAAATAGACTTGGTTCTCAAATCCATCCCTATAGAAGAAGGGAGATAATGGAGCAAGGTAGCAACTGAATATGGAATGTAGAGTATGAGGAAACAGATCATCAGCTTCATAGCGCCCACATGAGCTTCAGTCTGGGGATTCCAAAGAACAGTGGCACTTCTCTGCATCTTCCGTATATGCCTCTTCAAGGAATTGATTAACAAAGATGCAGAAGTCACGTTAATGATGAATTGGAGAAATGAGCTCAAGACCAAAGGAGTCACCAAAGACAGGAGTCCCTCATTGATGTCAAACACTGTGCCATTTCTCACAGTCACAAATTCAAGACAGGGTGCCAACTGTCTGAGCATAACATACAGGAGAGTGGTGAAGACAGAAAGGAACATACAGACCAGCAGCAGCCGGGGCGTCTTGGTGGAGAGATTTCGTTTCAGCAGGAGAAACACGGAGTGCTGGTAGTTAGCAATCTTCACACAATACAAGACATTGAGCAAGGTTACAAACCAAAGACTGCTAGAGTCCAAAAACATCCAACATGACAGGAAGAAAGAGGATAAGGAGACTGACCTTTCCACATTTGGAGAGATGATGACAACAACATTCAGTAACAGTATAAAAAATCTGGTGATGCCCAAACTGAATAGGAGTCTGTCAGAAGAAGAGATCCTGTGGCTTTTGATGCAAGTCTTGTAACTGACCACTACGATGAAGAGATTCACAATGAGTCCTACAAAAGTTAAAATTTCAGAGACAACGATAGAAGAAAAAAAGACTATCCGAAGCATCTTTACTCATTGAGGACTCAGGAGATGCGGTGCTGATGCTGGGAGCAGGGAAAATATTGTAATGTACAAGTAGGCACCAGTACCAAGCCAGAAAAGATATTTCCTATTTTAATTTCCCCAATGTGGCAAATGAACCATTAGTGGTCTAAGAGCCAGCTGCTTTTACTGAGATGCAAATCTTCCAAGGATTGCATTACTATTTCTTCATTCATATCCTGTTTTCCTTAGAAATGCCTAATTAAAACCACCAAAGTGAACCTGGGAGTCCACTTCTCCGGGAGAAGGAAAGCTAGAGGGAAAAATTACAGCAGACTCCAAGGTTATCAGAATCAAATGACTGAATTCTGGTCCAGCATGTCTGGACTTCTCTTCATAGCAACCTCAGAATATGGTGGGAATTCCCATGCCTCGTTCCTACACACACACACACACACACACAACACACAAAGCCACAGGTGGCCACATCAAACAGACAACAGTGAGCAAGCAAGGCAACAATTAAAGGAAAGGTTGTATCAGAGCACATATTTCCACTTAACTATCTACAAAATTGATTATTACATTGAAGTAATTACATTGAAATATTATACCTACCACATTTAAACAGAATAAACAATATAGAGTAAGATACAAGAATTACATCTTAATTATATCACCAGCTCCGGGAGTTGGTGATGGACAGGGAAGCGTGGCATGCTGCAGTCCATGGGATCACAAAGAGTAGGACACGACTGAGCAACTGAACTGAACTGATAAGAATTAATGTTCAATATTTGAAAACCAAGGTTTGTAGTTATAAATCAAAAACATACAATGGATTCACAAACACAAAAACAAGAGAACTCAAGCATGATACAAAGAAAACCTTCAAACCACAAAAAGGAAAAACAAAAAAGAAAAAGAAAGGAACAAAAAGAAATACAAAATCAACTGGAAAACAAGTTTTAAAGCAGCAATAAATACATATCTATCAATTGTTTTTGTTCACTCAGTCATTTCAGACTCTTTGCAACCCTGTGGACTGCAGCACACCAAGCTTCCCTGTCCTTCAATATCTCTTGGAGTTTGCTCAAACTCATGTCCATTGAGTCAGTGATGCCATCCAACCATCTCATCCTCTGTCGCCCCTTCTCCTCCTCCCCTTAATCTTCCATAGCATCAGGATCTCTTCCAATGAGTTGGCTCTGCACCTCAGGTGGCCAAAGACTGGAGCTTCAGCATCAGTCCTTCCAATGAATATTCAGGGTTGATTTCCTTTAGGATGGACTGGTTTGATCTCCTTGCTGTCCAAGGAACGCTCAAGAGTCTTCTCCAGCACCACAGTTCAAAAGCATCAATTCTTTGGCATTCAACTTTATGGTCCAACTCACACATCCATACATGACTACTGGAAAAACCATAGCTTTGACTATATGACCTTTGTCAGCAAAGTGATGTCTCTGCTTTTGAATACACTGTCGAGGTTTGTCACAGCTCTTCTTCCAAGGAGCAAGCATCTTTTTATTTCATGGCTGTAGTAACCATCCCCAGTGAATTTGGAGCCCAAGAAAAAAAAGTCTGTGACAGTTTTCATTTCTTCCCCATTTATTTGTCATGAAGTGATGGGATCAGGAGCCATGATCTTTGTTTTTTGAATGTTGACTTTTAAAACAGTTTTTTCACTCTCCTCTTTCACCTTCATCAAAAGGCTCTTTAGTTCCTCTTCACTTTTTGCCATTAAGGTGGTATTATCAGCACATCTGAGGCTGTTGATATTTCTCCAAGCAACCATGATTCCCACTTGAGCTTCACCCAGCCCAGCATTTCACATGATGTATTCTGCAATAAGTCAAATAAGCAGAGTGACAATATATAAACTTGACATACTGCTTTCCCAATTTTGAACTAGTTTGTTATTCCATGTCCAGTTCTGATGTTTCTTGACCTACATACAGGTTTCTCAGGAGGCAGGTAAGGTGGTCTGGTACTCCCATCTCTTTAAGAATTTTCCATAGTTTGTCGTGATCCACACAGTCAAAGGTTTTAGCATAGTCAGTGAAGCAGAAATAGATGTTTTTCTGAATTCCCTTGTTTTCTCTATGATCCAGTGAATGCTTGCAACTTGATCTCTGGTTCCTCTGCCTTTATTAAATCCAGCTTGTAAATCTGGATTTCTCAGTTCACATACTGCTGAAGCCTAGCTTAAAGGATTTTGAGCATAACCTAGCTGGCATGTGAAATGAGTGCAATTGTATGGTAGTTGGAACATTCTTTGGCATTGCCCTTCTTTGGGACTGGAATGAAAACTGATCTTTTCCACTTCTGTGGCCAATGATGAGTTTCTAAGTTTTCTGGCATATTAAGTACAGCACTTTAACAGCATCCTCCTTTAGGACTGTAAATAGCTCATCTGGAATTCCATCACCTCCACTAGCATTGTTCATAATAATGCCTCCTAAGGCCCACTTGATTTCCACTCCAGGATGTCTGGCTCCAAGTGAGTGACCATGCCACTGTGGTTATCCAGGTCATTAAGATCTTTCTTGCATAGTTCTTCTGTGTATTCTTGGTACGTCTTCTCAATCTCTTCTGCTTCTGTTAGGTCCTTGCCATTTCTGACCTTTATCGTGCCCACCCTTGCATGAAATGTTCCCTTGATATCTCCAATTTTCTTGACGAGATCTCTAGTCTTTCCCATTCTATTGCTTTCCTCTGTTTATTTACATTTCACCTAAGAAGGCTTTCTTATCTCTCCTTGCTATTCTTTGGAACTCTGCATTTGGTTGGGTATATCCTTCTCTTTTCCCCTTGCCTTTTGCTTCTCTTCTTTCCTCAGCTATTTGTAAAGCTTCCTCAGACAATCATTTTCCCTTCTTGCATTTCTTTTTCTTTGGGATGGTTTTAGTCACCATGTCCTGTACAGCGTTATGAACCTCCATCCATAGTTCTTCAGGCACTCTGTCTGCCTGATCTGATCTCTTGAATCTATTTATCACCTCTAGTGTGTAATCACAAGGTTTTTGATTTAGGTTATATTTGAATGGTCTAGTGGTTTTCCCTACTTTGTTCAATTTAAGCCTGAATTTTGTAATAAGGAGCTCATGATCTGAGCCACAATCAGCTCCAGATCTTGCTTTTTGCTTACTCTATAGAGCTTTTCCATCTTTGGCTGCAAAGAATATAATCAGTCTGATTTCAGTATTGACCACCTGGCGATGTCCATGTGTAGAGTCATCTCTTGTGTTGTTGGAAGAGGGTATTGCTATGACCAGTGTGTTCTCTTGACAAAACTTTGTTAGCTTTTGCAAGGATCATACACCATGATCAAGCTGGATTTGTTCCCAGTCACAAGGATGGTTAAACATATGGAAATTGATCAATGTGATACACCACATTAAGAAAAGAAAACAAAAACTACATGACCACCTCAATAGATACTGAAAAGACATTTGATAAAATTTAACATCCATTCATTGTCAGGGTCCAGCCCCAGTGGATCCAGGGTAATTTGAAGCAGGGACGGCATGGTTAGGAAAAACTTATTTATTTAGAAATATAAAAGAGATTAGGAAGAAGTAGTATAGTAGGAAAATTTAGTGGAGAAAAGAGACTGAATAACTTGGTTTACGTGGAAAACCAATAAAGTTCCAGACAAGGAACTTGCCCCATCTACGTTAGGCCACCAGCGCCCGTTTGAATAGCGGAGGGTGCCCCACCTTAGGCTCCCTCTCTCGTGGGTCTTAGAAGCCAGGGCAAGTAACTAGACTCGGCCCCAGATGGGAATTCAGCCTGAAAAGAAGAGGGAGGGAGAGGGAGAAAGAGAGAGAGAGCCGACACAGGGGGAGCCAGATTTCCAAGAAACCAGTTCAAGAACCTGGTCTGAGAAACTGGTCCATCCTTTATTGTACAAAAACGCCTTTTATACTTTTGATTGTACATAGAGATCAATGGGTAATACAAAATTATGCAGCATTAGCAGCCCTGACTCTTATCGAGACCAGGCTTTCTCTCCGCATTATCTAGTTGTATACACAGTCTTAGGTGATTTACATCACCTTCTGGCCAGAAGGCCAATTAACATTTTACAGCCCTTTTCTGATAAGGGTTTGTCAACCAGAAGACTTATTTGTGTTGTTCTTCCCAAAGTCAGGTGCCATTCTCAGAAAGCACTAAATAAGGTTACATTCTTACATAGCAAAAACACAATTTATAACAATGAAAGAATTACAGAGATTTATAACAAAGAGAAAGTTAATTAACGCAAAAGTCTAGTGTTGCTAACATCAAAAACTACTGTATTCCTTTTTCTATATCCCAATTACATTGATTAATATCCTCCAGGTGCCTAAAAGATAAAGAATATGGAGGCCTAGCAGCAGTCATTGACTCAACAGTGAAACCCATCACCAATATAATCTTTAGCTCTTTAGAAAAGGCTCTGTATCTTTAAGATGCTTTAAGCTTCGTGCCTCTCCCGGTAGGGGGCTGTAAACAATTCACAAGTTGTAAAAGTCCCGGCAGACCTGTCAGGTAAGTTAGAAAGCCATCAAAGGAGTTTAAACCGAGACATTCTTTTTATATGCAGGAGACTGTTAACTGAAGCCCTGAGTTAACTTTTTCCAGAGAATGTCAGAAGAGTGGAAAGCACAGTACAATAAAGCAGGCAGACTCTGGTTTTGGGGGGTAGATGTTCAGGAAAACCCAGGGGGAACCCCTGAAGCCAGATCATGCCTTTGCGTTTTGTCAGGCTTCCTTCCTCATGACCTTTGCCATGGGCAGGATTCCTCATGCTGGCTCCCAGCAATTCATGATACAAAAATTCTTACCAAAGTGGATATCAAGGGAACTTAACATAATAAAAGCTATTTATGACAAATACATAACCAACATAACACTCAAAAGTGAAAAGCTCAAAACCTTCCCACTGAATCCAGAACAAGAAAAGAATGTCCCCTCTCACCACTTCGATTCAACATATTATTGAAAGTCCTAGCCACAGCGATCCAACAAGAAAAAGAAATGAAGAGTATCCAAATTGGAAGGGAATAGGTAAAATCATCTTTATATGTAGATGACATGATACTATATATAGAAAACCCTAAGGACTCCACATAGAAACTATTAGAACTGATAAATTCAGAAAGGTAGCAGTATAGGAGATTAGTATACAGAAATAAATTGCATTTCTTTATACCAACAACGAAATATCAGAAAGGGAAAGTGAAAAAAAATCCATTTTAAAATCACATCTAAAAAACTACTTAATAAAACTAACAAATGAGATGAAAGACTTATATACTGTGAACTATAAAACACCAATAAAGGAAACTGAAGATGATACAAACACGTGGAAAGTGAAGTCAACTGGGCCTCAGAATGCATCACTATGAACAAAGCTGGTGGAGGTGATAGAATTCCAGTTGAGCTGGAAAGTGCTGCACTCAATATGCCAGCAAATTTGGAAAACTCAGCAGTGGCCAAAGGACTAGAAAAGGTCAATTTTCATTCCAATTCCAAAGAAAGGCAATGCAAAAGAATGCTCTAACTACTGCACAATTGCACTCATCTCACAAGCTAGTAAAGTAATGCTCAAAATTCTCCAAGCCAGGCTCCAGCAATACGTGAACCGTGAACTCCCTGATGTTCAAGCTAGTTTTTGAAAAGGCAGAGGAACCAGAGATCAAATTGCCAACATCCGCCGGAAGGCAATGGCACCCCAACCCAGTACTCTTGCCTGGAAAATCCAATGGACAGAGGAGCCTGGTGGGCTGCAGTCCATGGGGTCGCTAACAGTCGGACAGACTGACCGACTTCACTTTCACTTTTCTCTTTCATGCATTGGAGAAGGAAATGGCAACCCACTCCACTATTCTTGCCTGGAGAATCCCAGGGATGGGGGAGCCTGGTGGGCTGCTGTCCATGGGGTCACATAGAGTCGGACACGACTGAAGTGACTTAGCAGCAGCAGCAGCAGCTGGATCATGGAAAAAGCAAGAGAGTTCCAGGAAAAGATCTATTTCTGCTTCATTGACTATGCCAAAGCCTTTGACTGTGTGGATCACAATAAACTGTGGAAAATTCT
>SJYX01024040.1:91506-117331 GCA_006410675.1 Oreotragus oreotragus
CTAAGGTCCGTCTAGTCAAGGCTATGGTTTTTCCTGTGGTCATGTATGGATGTGAGAATTGGACTGTGAAGAAGGCTGAGCACCAAAGAATTGATGCTTTTGAACTGTGGTGTTGGAGAAGACTCTTGAGAGTCCCTTGGACCGCAAGGAGATCCAACCAGTCCATTCTGAAGGAGATCAACCCTGGGATTTCTTTGGAAGGAATGATGCTAAAGCTGAAACTCCAGTACTTTGGCCACCTCATGCGAATAGTTGACTCATTGGAGAAGGCTCTGATGCTTGGAGGGATTTGGGGCAGGAGGAGAAGGGGACGACAGAGGATGAGATGGCTGGATGGCATCATGGACTCAATGGACATGAGTCTGAGTGAACTCCGGGAGATGGTGATGAACAGGGAGGCCTGGCATGCTGCAATTCATGGGGTCACAAAGAGTTGGAACGACTGAGCAACTGAACTGAACTGATTATGTTCCCAGGCATTATAAACCTCAGTTCATCTTTAAAACAGTTCTAAGAGGGAAATCTGGTTATTCCTACTTCCAGATGAGGAAAATTTAGATCAAAGAGCGTAAGTGACTGCCAAATGTCACAGAAAATCAGTGGCTAATTTGGAAGGTGTTTTGAGACTGAGCTCTGTCCAGTACACTAGGCAGCTCCTCATTGGTTCATTCATTCAGTAAATTGTTATTATCAGCCAGTCACTTATACATTAGGTGCTAAGAAAACAGGAACAATCACCCACAGTACACCCTGCCTTCAAAGAACATACAGAATAGTGGGAGAGACAGACAAACAGACAATTAGATCATGTATTAGGTATTATAACAAGGAAAAACAAAGGGTACACTGGGAGTGTTCCAGAGGAGCCTTTAACACAGCTTTGAGGATTCACAAAAGGCACCCTTAAGGAGGCATATAAATTAACTATTGAAGATGCAAAGGGCTTATCCAAGCAAAAGACTGGAGTGAGCAATGGAGAGTCACTGCAGGATTTTAAGAGAAGAGCACTGTGACTGTATGTTCACTGCATGAAGCCCACAACCCAGTAATGTGGAAATGCTTTGCTGGAAGGATGGAATTGGAAAAGGAAACTAGTTAAACTAAATCATGCTTAAGGTGCTTCCCTGGTGATCCAGTGGCTAAGACGCTGAGCTCCCAGTGCAGCGGGCCGGGGTTCGATACCTGGTCGGGGAACTAGATCCCACACACTGTAACTAGGACCCAGTGACGCGAAATAAACAAACAGGTACTAAAATAAATAAATAAATCCTGCTGCAGTCACTCTTAAGGAATGAAAAGAGTTTGAATAGAGACTAGCAGGGCATTTGAGAGAAAAATTTTTAGAGTAAAACCAAACAGATTTAGTGACCAAATGAATAACAAAACTGAAGGAATAGGAAGAATCTGGGATGATTTTCAAAATTTTAGTTCACTTGAAAAAACACAACACATGTATCTCTTACACAAGAAACACAGGCAGAAATAGGATTAGACATGCAAGAGATTTTAGGTGGCAGAGAGCGAAGGAAGGTGAATATTCAGATAGCAATATAGGTCTGATACGTATAAAAAGGGAGGGAGAAGAAAGAATTGGGTAAGAAGAGCTCTAGACTGCAGCACAGTTCCAGAAAAGGGTCACCCAAGCTGACGGAGAGCCCTTGGGCCAAAACTGCCTGTTGGAAGAGTCTCATGTCTCAGTGGAGCAGACCTACCTTAGTATTCCAGTCTCTATCACTGGCTGGGAGCAGTCTGCAGGAAGGGTGGCCTCAGTAGCTGGAGACCCCAGTCAGCTCTGCTCCCCAGGGCAAGAGAAATGAACAGTACATTTTTTTTTAATTTATTTATTTTAATTGGAGGCTAATTACTTAACAATATTCTAACAGTACCTTTAATAGCTGTCAGAAAGAGCGAGCTAAAGATCACCTGGGCCAGAACCCTCTGATAATGACAGGATCCTTTCATCATACCTGAAGCATCTGTTTCAGTGATGGAGAGATGGAATACTAATTTCTGCATCTTTATTGCCCACTACATGCAATGCTTCTGAGAATAATGATTCATCTAGTACACTGGGGCAGAGAGAGTGTTAAATAAGTGTCTGTAGTATGAAAGAATGAAGTAGAATCAAGATAAGCCAGAGAGGTCAGAGAGTATCAAAAACGAGTAGTTCCATGAGACACAGGATATACAGGGGGCCCTGGTGGAATGTTTCATGAGGTACTGTCATAATTTACCATGGATTCATGTGTTAAAGACCCCTCCGCCATCACCAAAGAACAGATGTGCTTGTGGAGACACATGGCCTCAGGAAGAGGCTCTAGCTTGTAACTGGACTCCAAATGCAAGGACAATTCTTGTTCTCATCCTTTGACTCTGAGAACCTGGTCACAGTGGGGGAAAGATATGCTTTGGTCCTTTGTGCCTAAAACGGCCAGATGTAAGAGTCTTAAGGGATTTAGCAACTAAACCTAATTTAATGAAAACAAAACAAATAAGATGGCCACTTCCAGGGTTTCTCAAAAATGGGAGTGAGGTATTAGGTAATTCTCCCCTATGGCCTTGGACTCAGTTAGGAGAAGGCGGATTACGTATTTTCCCTGGTGGGTTCAGAAGACCATATCCTCTCCAAAAGAGCTAAACTCCCCTTCAGTGTGCCTCTAGCCACAAGTAAGACTGCTTTCCTCAGCAAATCACCCACTACTCAGACTCACGTCCCCACTCCCACCCCAGTCTTTGATTAAGGGCAGCCAACATATTGTTGAAGTCACATAACAAAGTCTGAGCTTTCCCAGGAGTCACCTCCAGATTTCTCTGAAAGAGGAAACGGGAGGGGCTGGGAATGCCACACCTATGAATCTGATTTCATTTGCTCCCAGGGAGCGAAACTCTACACTCAGCCAACTAACGACAACAGACTCCCTACTGGGGAATTCTACATTTTCCATCCATACTCCGGCTCCAGTGGAATGAACATTAGTGGTAGCCTGAGCAAGTTTACTGGACCCACCCATCTGAATCTGTTAGACTGGGGTAGGATTTAATGAAACCTCAGTAGAAAGAGGAGGAGGAAACATCCAGGAGTTAGCCAAAGGCACCAAGAAACAAACAACAGGCAAGCCAAAATCTCTAATAAAATGCTATGTTCAATTAAAAGAGAAGAAAATCCCCACACCCAAGGCAGAAGGCAGGATTAGAAATTCCGGTAAGGACTGCTGCTGCTGCTGCTGCTGCTGAGTCACTTCAGTTGTGCCCGACTCTATGTGACCCCATAGACGGCAGCCCACCAGGCTACCCCGTCCCTGGGATTCTCCAGGCAAGAACACTGGAGTGGGTTGCCATTTTCAAGAGCCAGAAAGTCAGGGCTAGGTGGAGAAGCTGTCAAAATGATAAGAAGTAAGAACAAGTGTTCAAGAGTCAGAGAGGATAAATCCTAGAGTAGGGTTCAAGGTGATCAAAGCACGTATCAGTTGAGACTGCAGTTTTTCCACAGTTAAACTTCCTTGTGTTGAAAAGAAGCACAGATTTTTTTAATTACAGAAGTTCTCCTTTTAGAATCCTTCTATGTTAGTGAATTATGCATGAATATTAAATCATTATTTCCACTGATGATTTTTCTCTATATATTTTTAGCTTTTTTTCCCCATTTCTCTCTGTGTGTCTACACCCTCTTGGAAAATTCCTTCTTCCTCCAAATTAGATTTTCATTAAGAAAAAAATCATTATTTTAAGTTTCAAGAGATACCTTTTTGAAAGAGAACTTTATGTCAGAATTAGGAATTTTCCTAGCACCTCCAAGAGGCAAATATAAATTTGAAAACAGACAATACAGAACAAAAGCCATTTTATTTCTATAATTTTGAAAATGAATGTATAAATCAGAACAACCTGAAAACTCACTTTGGGCTACATCTGACAAAGTGCTAAGAAATGTGTTAATTCTTCATGCTACGTCAGAATGTAACCTCTTTCACAAAACAAGAACAAGAACAATAATAATAGCAATATTTACTGATTTACTCCATGTAGGACTCTAGTTTCCATGTGTTGATTCACTCATTGTTTTCAACAATCTATCAAGAAAATACTATTCCTATTTTACAAACTGTTATTCAGTTGCTAAGTCACATCCAACTCTATATGATCCCAGGGGCTGCAACACGCCAGGCTTCCCTGTTCTTCACTATCTTTCGGAGTTTGCTCAAATTCATCCACTGAGTTGGTGATACCATTCAAACATCTCATCCTGTCACTCCCTTCTCTTCCTGCCCTCAATATTTTCCAGCATCAGGATCTTTTCCAATGAGTCAGCTCTTCGAATCAGGTGTGTCAAAGTACTGAAGCTTCAGCTTCAGCATCAGTCCTTCCAATGAATATTCAGGGTTGATTTCCTTTAGGATTGACTGGTTCGATCTCCTTGCAGTCCAAGGGATGCTCAAGAGTCTTCTCCAGCACCACAGTTCACAGTTCAAAAGCATCAATTCTTCAGTGCTCATTCTTCTTTCAAGTCCAACTCTCACATCTGCACATGACTTCTGGAAAAACCATACCTTTGACTATATGAGGAAAGTGAAATAAAGAGAGGTTAAGAAACATCCCCAAGGTCACTCAATTTGTTAAGGTCTGAGTCAGGATTTGAGCTCAGGCCATCTGGTCTACGTTTTTAGCCACAAAACTTTATATCTGAGAGGTCCATTAGTGACAGAAATCCAGATTTAGAGTTGCCATGTGTCCTAAATATGTTTACAAGTTTGAGATCTCAAGCAATAATATTCTCACTGACTGCTCGGTGACAGGAAGGACATCAAAGCCTATATAATTTCATTAAAATAAAACATTACATTTAGAAAAACCACTTATTTTGCATAAAACTGATATTTTTAAAAACAGATATGCATCTTGGATAATTTTTTTTAAATGCTTGGACATTTTGACCAATCTAAAAAATTAAAAATTACTTGAAAATTTGCTTCAGCAAAATGATAAAGAAAAGCAAAGGACTATTGAATTATTAACCAGCAGACTGGATTGGAACCTAGTATCCAAGGGTCTTGACTTGCATTTCTCTGCTTGTCAGCACATAACGGATTTGTGGAAGCAGGTGTCCTGCGGTGACTGCTGCGGCGGCACACTTCACTGTTACAGTAACAGCTTCACCGCCTGCAGATTTCCTTCTTGGCCAGTCACTCAGTATGTCTGACTCTTTGTGACCCCATGGACTGCAGCACGACAGACTTTGCAGTCCATCACTATCTTCCTGAGTTTTCTCAAACTCATGTCTGTGGAGTCAGTGATGCCATTCAACTGCCCCCTTCTCCTCTAATTCTGATATAACCCTGACACAATGCACTGTGCTGAAATGACAGCTCACATTGTCTTCTGAATCTCTAAAACCCTGTGAAGTCAGTATCACAGTCTGCATTTTAAAATGGGGAAAGACAGAATCAAACAGGTAATTAAAGTAACTCCCCTAAGGCCAAAAAAAAGTCTTGAAAAATGGACTGAATCAGAATTCAACCCGAGCCTGTGGGACTACAATGCTTTTTTTGCTCTCTCCCCTCTAATTCACTACATCACTGTCAGTATAAACTTGAACTTAAAGCTAGTAATCAGCTCATTATGTTGATACTTATTAAAATACAACTCCTTGTCTACATGTTCCAAAGACTCTTCAAAGCAACCACAAAAGGACAGGCCGTGAGAAGCGTCCCCGAGGGGGACAGGATGAAGCAATCGTTACAGAATTAGTGCCACAGGATGGTGAGGAAGAGCCCTGGGATCCTGGCTAAGGACTCCCAGGTCTAAGGACTCCCAGGCTCCCTCCCACACCCTGCGATGCTCTATGGATAAACAGATCCCTTGGATCCAGGCTTCAGACAACCAGGCTTACACCGGAGCATCGCCTCAAACACCTGCTTCAGCTTGCTATTTCCCAGAATGAGAACATAGGAGTGGCCAGCAAGATAGAACATTGTAATTACTACTCCAATCTTCGCAATCATCTTAGTTGCTGGTAGGAAATAACTGGATGTTAAAACCAAAAAGGAAAGATAGTAGAGTAGGAAGAGAAAGAGGAAGGAGAGGATGACTCTGATGGCCCTCCTGTGGGCCTCAGTACTGGGATCTCTGGAGCTGGCACAGTCTTGATGCATCTGTCGCATATGCCTCCCTAGGGAGAGGATAAGCAGAAAGTAGGAGATTAGAGACATGACTAGGGGAGGGAGGTTCCACAGAGTCCCAAGAACATGGATCAGTTTATATTCTTTTTCTTTCTTTCTAAAGAGCTCAGTCATATTCCCAGTTCTATCAATTCCACCGAGAACAGAATAGATCTTAAATTCCTGGATCAGAGAGATGGCACTGCAACATGATAACAGCAGGGTACTCAACAACATCCATACAACCACCCTGGAAACTCTCCATTTGAGCCATAGGAACATAGGATGGGAGAGACTGGCCACTTTCAGGCAGTAGAAGACACTGAGACAGGTGGTAAGCCAAATGCTCAGATGGTTTGTAAATGTCCAGAAAACATCAATAATTTGCATGATTATCCCTTCATCATGTAGTTTGGGAGAGAACACCAGTAAAACACCATCGATGAAGAGAATCCACAGCAAAACAATCCTGGAGACAGCCAGGTTAGTGATAACGAAGTCATGCAAAGAGATCCTCTTGCTCTTGAACCAGCTGCTGCCAATGGCCCACGCTATGAAACCATTCCCCAGCATTCCCAGGATGAACTGAATGGCGGTCAGAACCAGAAACCCCAAATTGATGAGTCTCAACATGTTAGCTGTTCAGCAAATCTGATCTTTGTTCTTTCCATTGAGAAACATTCTCTTCCTGATCTGAAATTCCTGTTAACCACCTCTACCTGCCGCTTCTCTGTACCTGTCTCTTATCTCTGCCCAGTTTGGTCTGTTGTAGACACAACACAGCAAACCTTCTTCTGGCTCTTTCAGGTTAGTCTGTCCTCTTCAGAGGACGACTTGGTTTGTCATATTCCATCTACGATCTACACTCAGAAGCTCTTTGCCAAAATGCAAATAAGAGTAGTGTCCAGTGTTACGCAGAGAAGGAAGAGATGAGTCACAAAAAAGATGGAGGATTTGGACTCCATTTCAAAGGTAGTAGGGCTCTCAGTGGAAAGTGGAGTGGAAACCCAGAGTGGAAAGGTGGGTCACCAGAAGGGTCACACAGAATCACTCAGGAGGAACGACTCAGGGACACATACAAAAGGGGGAAATACCAGAATTTCACCATATAGCACTATCACAATCATCCTGAAGGGAGGTTTACATTCATCAAACAGGAAAAATTCAGAGTCAGTGGTCCTGGATCAGAGTTAAATGGAGTGGCTCTCAGTGCCTGTTTCCTTGTTTTCTTAGAGTATGCCTCACATGAAGGGGCTACAAGCTCATCTCTAGGGAGCCATGACATCAGAAATTCTCACATGAAAGGGCTACAAGCTCATCTCTAGGGAGCCATGACATTGGAAATTCTTAAGTGCCTGAATGTTTAAATGATAACAATAATGAAGTATCATAAAAGCTGCTCAAAGGATGGATTCTTTTCAGAGGGCCTGCACTGTATTGACATGTCAGTAATAATTCAGGCTGACCAAAAAAACATACAGACACTCTCTGTGAACCAAAACAATGCCTTACAAATTTCCCAGGACAGTGTGCTTCCATGTATATCTCATTAGCTGGTGACCAGAATTCAATTTCTCAAATGACTTTGTTGAATATCATCATTATCACTGCCATCATTCCATCAGGTATCAGTGATATGAATTATGAGCCCACAGTTATAACTATTCTCATTTCTTAACATAAATAGTAGAACCATCATACTATAACTAAAACCACAGCATTACTAAAGGCTGCTTCCAAAATATACATTGACCACGGTCTACCAAGTATTTCCATTCTATTAAGCCTGCAGTTTGTTGGAGAAATCAATACTGGAGCTGTGATACTGTGGCAACCCAGGCTGCAGATACCTAGAAAGAATACTAAGATCACACACTTGCTCTCAACCATTCTTTTCAGTAAAAGACTAAAGTAAGTAAGGTAAGTCAGGGCACTGGCAAAAATAATTTGCGGACTAGGTCATTCCACAAGTGTTTTAAAAAGGGATTATTTTTTAAATGAAGTCAGAGTATTAGGGAAACTATAAACAGATAGTTTAGGACTCCAGGGCAGGAAGAGGGCACTACAATATGATACCACTCCCAGAGAGCGAGCTGTGTGTAGAGGGGACCTCCAGACCGTTAGCTGAGATGTTTTCACCTGGGAGACCCTGAAGAGAGTCAGCTGAGAGAATACAGGTCAGCAGACTAACAAAGCATTCTCAGATCATCTTCCACCCTTTCATTATTCTTGGCACTTTCTCCCCAATGACTTAGACATCATTGTCCAAGTCTCTGCATCATTCCTGCTTCTGATACTACTCTACATGACAACTGTGTGGATAAATGTTAGTAGTACACTCAGACTGACATCAAGACAAATCTTAGACAATATGCATTTATACTGATCAAAGTTCACTAATCTGAAGAACACAGAAGGAAATCAGCAGAGTTGAGTGTACACAGCAGAGAGATCAGCAATACATATCAAATGATAAGTGGTCTGCAGCCTTGCAGGGCCTTTAAAGTCCTGACCTGAAGAATGCACCACGTCCAGTAATAAGTCTACTTCAGTTCAGTCGCTCAGTTGTGTCTGGCTCTTTGCGATCCCATGGACTGCAGCATGCCAGGATTCCCTGTCCATCACCAACTCCCAGGGCTTACTCAAACTCTTGTCCATCGAGTTGGTGACGCCATCCAACCATCTCATCCTCTGTCGTCCCCTCCTCCTCTCACTTCAATCTTTCCCAGCATCAGGGTCTTTTCAAATGAGTCATTTCTTCACATCAGGTGGCCAAAGTATTGGAGTTTCAGCTTCAGTGTCAGTCCTTTCAATGAATATTCAGGACTGATTTCCTTTAGGATGGACTGGTTGGATCTCCTTGCAGTCCAAGGAACTCTCAAGATTCTTCTCCAACACCACAGTTCAAAAGCATCAATTCTTCAGTGCTCAGCTTTCTTTATAGTCCAACTTTCACATCCATACGTTACTGGAAAATCCACAGCTTTAACTAGCTTTATTGCCATAGTAATGTCTCTGCTTTTTAATATGCTGTCTAGGCTTGTCATAACTTCTCTTTCAAGGAGTAAGTATTAAATTAAAAGATTTCATGGCTGCAGTCATCATCTGCAGTGATTTTGGAGCCCCCCAAAATAAAGTCTCTCACTGTTTCCATTGTTTCCCCATCTATTTGCCAGGAAGTGATGGGACCAGATGCCATGATCTTAATTTTCTGAATGTTGAGTTTTAAGCCAATGTTTTTAACTCTCCCCTTTCACTTTCATCAAGAAGCTCTTTAGTTTTTCTTTGCTTTCTGCCATAAGGGTGGTGTCATCTGCATATCTGAGGTTATTGATATTTCCCCCGGCAATCTTGATTTCAGCTTGTGCTTCATCCAGCCTGGCATTTCACATGATGTACTCTGCATATAAGTTAAACAAGCAGGGTGACAGTACACAGCCTTGGCATACTCCTTTCCCGATATTGTAGTCAGTCTGTTGTTCCAGGTCCAGTTCTAACTGTTATTTCCTGACCTACATACAGATTTCTCAGGAGGCAGGTCAGGTGGTCTGGTATTCCCATCTCTCGATGAATTTGCTATAGTTTGTTGTGATCCACACAAGGCTTTGGGCGTAGTCAATAAAGCAGAAATAGAAATTTTTCTGGAACTCTCTTGCTTTTTTGATGATCCAACAGATGTTGACAATTTGATCTCTTTGCCTTTTCAAAATCTAGCATGAACAACTGGAAGTTCAAATACTGTTGAAGACTGGCTTGGAGAACTTTGAGCATTACTTTACTAGCTGTGAGATGAGTGCAATTGTACAGTAGTTTGAGCATTCTTTGAAATTGCCTTTGGGATTGGAATGAAAACTGACCTTTTCCAGTCCTGTGGCCACTGCTGAGTTTTCCAAATGTGCTGGCATATTGAGTGCAGCACTTTCACAGCATCATGTTTTAGGATTTGAAATAGCTCAGCTGGAATTCCATCACTTCCACTAGCTTTGTTCACAGAGATGCTCCCTAAGGCCCACTTGACTTCTCATTCCAGGATGTCTGGCTCTAGGTGAGTGACCATGCCACTGTGGTAATTTGAGTTATGAAGATCTTTTTTGTATAGTTCTTCTGTGCATTCTTGCCACCTCTTCTTAATATCTTCTGCTTCTGTTAGGTTCATACTATTTCTGTCCTTTATTGTGCCCATCTTTGCATGAAATGTTCCCTTGCTATCTCTAATTTTCTTGAAGAGATCTCTAGTCTTTCCCACTCTACTGTTTTCCTCTATTTCTTTGCATTGATCACTAAGGCTTTCTTATCTCTCCTATTCTTCGGAATTCTGCATTCAAATGGGTATATCTTTCCTTCTCTCCTTTGCCTTTAGCTTTTCTTCTTTTCACAGCTATTTGTAAGACCTCCTCAGACAACCATTTTGCCTTTTTGCATTTCTTTTTCTGGGGATGGTCTTGATCACCGCCTACTGTATAATGTCACAAACCTCCGTCCATAGTTCTTCAGGCACTCTATCAGATCTAATCCCTTGAATCTGTTTGTCACTTCCACTGTATAATCATAAGGGATTTGATTTAGGTGATACCTGAATGGTCTAGTGGTTTTCCCTACTTTCTTCAATTGAAGTCTGAATTTGGCAATAAGGAGTCATGATCTGAGCCACATTCAGCTCCCAGTCTTGTTTTTGCTGACTGTATAGAGCTTCTCCAAGGAATATAATCAATCTGATTTTGGTATTGACCATCTGGTGATGTCCACGTGTAGAGTTTTCTCTTTGTTGTTGGAAGACGGTGTTTGCTATAACCAGTATGTTCTCTTGGCAAAACTCTTGTTAGTCTTTGCCCTGCTTCATTTTGTACTCCAAGGCCAAATTTGCTTGTTACTCCAGGTATCTCTTGACTTTCTACTTTTGCATTCCAGTCCCTTATGATGAAAAGGACATCTTTTTTGGGTGTTAGTTCTAGAAGATCTTGTAGGTCTTCATAGAACTGTTCAATTTCAGCTTCTTCAACATTACTGGTTGGGGCATAGACTTGGATTAGTGTGATTATTGAATGTTTTGCCTTGGAAACGAACAGAGATCATTCTGTCGTTTTTAAGACTGAACCCAAATACTGCATTTTGGACTCTTTTGTTGACTATGAGGGCTACTCCATTTCTTCTAAGGGATTCTTGCCCACTAGTAGATATAATGGTCATCTGAGTTAAATTCACCCATTCTAGTCCATTTTAATTCACCAATTTTAAAACATCCAATGTTCACTCTTGCCATCTCGTTTGACCACTTCCAACTTGCCTTGCTTCATGGACCTGACATTCCAGGTTCCTATGCAATATTGCTCTTTACAGCGTTGGACTTTACTACCATCACCAGTCACATTAACAACTGGGTGTTGTTTTTGCTTTGGCTCTGTCTCTTCATTCTTTCTGGAGTTATTTCTCCACTGATCTCCTGTAGCATATTGGGCACCTACTGACCTGGGGAGTTCATCTTTCAGTGTCCTTTTTGCCTTTTCATATTATTCATGGGGTTCTCAAGGCAAGAATGCTGAAGTGGTTTGCCATTCCCTTCTCCAGTGGACCACGTTTTATCAGAACTCTCCACCATGACCCATCCATCTTGGGTGGCCCTACACATCATGGCTCATAGTTTCATTGAGTTAGACAAGGCTGTGGTCCATTTGATCAGATTGGTTAGTTTTCTGTGATTGTGGTTTTCAGTCTGTCTGCCCTCTGATGGAGAAGGATGAGGCTTATGGAAGCTTCCTGATGGGAGAGACTGACTGAGGGGGAAACGGTCTTGTTCTAATGGGCGGGGCCATGCTCAGTAAATCTTTAGTCCAACTTTCTGTTGATGGGTAAGACTGTGTTCCCTCCCTGCTATTTACCTGGGGCCAAACTATGGTGGAGGTAATGAAGAAAATGGCGACCTCCTTCAAAAGGACCTGTGCATTCACTGCCACACTCAGTGCCCCCAACCCTGCAGCAGGCCATGGCTGACCCACGCCTCCACCAGAGACTCCTAGACATTCACAGGCAAGTCTGGGTCAGTCTCTTGTGGGGTCACTGTTCCTTTCTCCTGGGTCCTGGTGCACACAAGGTTCTGTTTGTGCCCTCCCAGAGACTGTTTCCCCTGTCCTGTGTAAGTTCTGGTGGCTCTATGGTGGGGTTAATGGTGACTTCCTCCAAGAGGGCTTATGACATACCCAGGTCTACTGCACCCAGAGCGCCTGCCCCTGCAGCAGGTCACTGCTGACCTTCCCTCCCACAGGAGATGTTCAAACACGCAAAAGGCAGGTCTGGCTCAGTCTCGGTGGGGTTTCCCAGTGTGCACAAGGCTTTGTTGGAGCCCTCCGAGCATCTTTAGCGGGTATGGAGTTTGAGTCTAAACATGATTTTGTCCCTACCGTCTTGCTGGGGCTTCTCCTTTGCCCTTGAACATGGGGTATCTTTTTTTTGGTGGGATCCAACATTCTCCTACTGATGGTTGTTCAACAGCAAGTTCTAATTTTGGAGCTCTCACAGGAGAAGATGAGCACACGTCCTTCTCCTCCACTATCTTGTAATCCAGCTAATAAATCTAAGTGAGCATTTAATTAGGATCCTGAAGGCCCACCTTCAAACCTTACATGCATAAATACATTCTGAATGTGGCTAGCATAATTAACACAGATAATTTTCCATTTCCACTGCCCCTATCCTGGTGCAGACTTCCAAGATCTCTCCTGTAAACTGCTTCATGGCCTCTTAACTCATTTCTCTACTTCTAATCTTTTCCCCCATAATATATTCTCCACACAGCCACAAGAATGATCCTCTGAACATGTAAATTAGATCATTCCACTCCACTACTTAAAACACTTCCCTGGTTTCCCAGTACAACTACACAAACCATAAACTCCTCATATGTTGAGGTCCTTTAATGGACCGGAACCTGGTGGTCTGGAGTCGATGATAAGAAAGTAAAAGAGATAGAGAAAGAGACTGATATTCCTTGTTTTACACAGAAAACCAATAAAGCTCTTGACACAGAGCTTGCGTCACTCAGGAAGGCACCGGGCGCCCTCTCGAGGAGGTGAAGGCACAGTGCACCTTCTCGAGTGAGCACGATGGGTTTCTACACTCCAGGAAGAGAGAGAGAGAGAGAGAGAAAGAGAGAGAGAGAGAGAGAGAAAGAGAGAAAGAAAGAAAGACTTGGGGACCCAAGTTCTGATGGAGCAAAGGTATTTTATTCAACATAGTGTGAGTATATATACTGTCTTACAAGGTAGCTATTTTCAGCAAAGATAAAATCAAATGTCCAGACTTACAAATTATCATAAGGCAATCCATATCAAAGAGAGAGAGTTGTAAATAATCACTTTTACTGTATGGTTCATAAAGAGGATCATAAATAGTTACTTATCACCATATGGAAAAACAGAGGAAATGCATGCATTCCTCAGCCCTGGGAGCGGTTTGCCAACTCCTAATTCCTGAATATTCAGGAATTAATAAGGGACAGAGGATTCATGACAGATCCAAAACAGCACACAGGAAGCCTCCTGTTAAATGCTTCCTGACACACATAGTGACTGAGAACCTCTTCTAAATAACCTTCTGCATTCAACAGAATTCAAAATAAATTGTCTAATACCACATGGTCTGAGTTAAGAAACAGGTTTTACTGGAGTAAGAGGAACCTTCTAGGTAACAACAGAAATGAAACCCTGGCTCCTCCTCATTCTCCTCGGACTACACCCAGTGATCTGGGCACTGCTAGGTCAGCAGTGGACATATGTATGCCAAAGAGATACCTCATCCTCTCTGTTGGTCTCACTTCTTGTAATCAAAGTGTGAAAGCAATCACCACTAGGGAAATAAGCAGTCTGCTTAATGTCAGAAAAATCTGAATTTAGGAAGCCAGCTACTACAGTGGTCAGGAAGGCCACCTGATCAACACCTGAGGGCCTTGATGTTCTTGTTCCCAGTGTTAGAAGGAGAAAGTCATCAATTATGAGGGAACTGAGCTTATGTGAAATACATAAGTGCTTCATGTAAGTTCAAGAGACTCTCTTTGCCCAGATAATGAGTTGTCCAAGCAACCTACATTGAACTGCAAGGGTTATTTCTGGACAACCTTCCTCTTTACAGTATAAATTTCCTGTAATAAGAGTAATCATATAATCCCACTTGTCTAGGGAAATCATGGTTATGTAACTGTCACTCCAAGTAACTATTAATAATGCCCCCTTTTGAAGTTTTCCTCACTGAACACTCGGGCCCTAAGCTCAGTCCTGGAAATACAGCAGAACCTCGATAAATACATATTGAATAAATAAATTTGTCAGAAGTTTGATCACTGTTTTTATCTCAAGCTTTAGATTCATTGTCTTGATCACCGCCTACTGTATAATGTCACAAACCTCCGTCCATAGTTCTTCAGGCACTCTATCAGATCTAATCCCTTGAATCTGTTTGTCACTTCCACTGTATAATCATAAGGGATTTGATTTAGGTGATACCTGAATGGTCTAGTGGTTTTCCCTACTTTCTTCAATTGAAGTCTGAATTTGGCAATAAGGAGTCATGATCTGAGCCACATTCAGCTCCCAGTCTTGTTTTTGCTGACTGTATAGAGCTTCTCCAAGGAATATAATCAATCTGATTTTGGTATTGACCATCTGGTGATGTCCACGTGTAGAGTTTTCTCTTTGTTGTTGGAAGACGGTGTTTGCTATAACCAGTATGTTCTCTTGGCAAAACTCTTGTTAGTCTTTGCCCTGCTTCATTTTGTACTCCAAGGCCAAATTTGCTTGTTACTCCAGGTATCTCTTGACTTTCTACTTTTGCATTCCAGTCCCTTATGATGAAAAGGACATCTTTTTTGGGTGTTAGTTCTAGAAGATCTTGTAGGTCTTCATAGAACTGTTCAATTTCAGCTTCTTCAACATTACTGGTTGGGGCATAGACTTGGATTAGTGTGATTATTGAATGTTTTGCCTTGGAAACGAACAGAGATCATTCTGTCGTTTTTAAGACTGAACCCAAATACTGCATTTTGGACTCTTTTGTTGACTATGAGGGCTACTCCATTTCTTCTAAGGGATTCTTGCCCACTAGTAGATATAATGGTCATCTGAGTTAAATTCACCCATTCTAGTCCATTTTAATTCACCAATTTTAAAACATCCAATGTTCACTCTTGCCATCTCGTTTGACCACTTCCAACTTGCCTTGCTTCATGGACCTGACATTCCAGGTTCCTATGCAATATTGCTCTTTACAGCGTTGGACTTTACTACCATCACCAGTCACATTAACAACTGGGTGTTGTTTTTGCTTTGGCTCTGTCTCTTCATTCTTTCTGGAGTTATTTCTCCACTGATCTCCTGTAGCATATTGGGCACCTACTGACCTGGGGAGTTCATCTTTCAGTGTCCTTTTTGCCTTTTCATATTATTCATGGGGTTCTCAAGGCAAGAATGCTGAAGTGGTTTGCCATTCCCTTCTCCAGTGGACCACGTTTTATCAGAACTCTCCACCATGACCCATCCATCTTGGGTGGCCCTACACATCATGGCTCATAGTTTCATTGAGTTAGACAAGGCTGTGGTCCATTTGATCAGATTGGTTAGTTTTCTGTGATTGTGGTTTTCAGTCTGTCTGCCCTCTGATGGAGAAGGATGAGGCTTATGGAAGCTTCCTGATGGGAGAGACTGACTGAGGGGGAAACGGTCTTGTTCTAATGGGCGGGGCCATGCTCAGTAAATCTTTAGTCCAACTTTCTGTTGATGGGTAAGACTGTGTTCCCTCCCTGCTATTTACCTGGGGCCAAACTATGGTGGAGGTAATGAAGAAAATGGCGACCTCCTTCAAAAGGACCTGTGCATTCACTGCCACACTCAGTGCCCCCAACCCTGCAGCAGGCCATGGCTGACCCACGCCTCCACCAGAGACTCCTAGACATTCACAGGCAAGTCTGGGTCAGTCTCTTGTGGGGTCACTGTTCCTTTCTCCTGGGTCCTGGTGCACACAAGGTTCTGTTTGTGCCCTCCCAGAGACTGTTTCCCCTGTCCTGTGTAAGTTCTGGTGGCTCTATGGTGGGGTTAATGGTGACTTCCTCCAAGAGGGCTTATGACATACCCAGGTCTACTGCACCCAGAGCGCCTGCCCCTGCAGCAGGTCACTGCTGACCTTCCCTCCCACAGGAGATGTTCAAACACGCAAAAGGCAGGTCTGGCTCAGTCTCGGTGGGGTTTCCCAGTGTGCACAAGGCTTTGTTGGAGCCCTCCGAGCATCTTTAGCGGGTATGGAGTTTGAGTCTAAACATGATTTTGTCCCTACCGTCTTGCTGGGGCTTCTCCTTTGCCCTTGAACATGGGGTATCTTTTTTTTGGTGGGATCCAACATTCTCCTATTGATGGTTGTTCAACAGCAAGTTCTAATTTTGGAGCTCTCACAGGAGAAGATGAGCACACGTCCTTCTCCTCCACTATCTTGTAATCCAGCTAATAAATCTAAGTGAGCATTTAATTAGGATCCTGAAGGCCCACCTTCAAACCTTACATGCATAAATACATTCTGAATGTGGCTAGCATAATTAACACAGATAATTTTCCATTTCCACTGCCCCTATCCTGGTGCAGACTTCCAAGATCTCTCCTGTAAACTGCTTCATGGCCTCTTAACTCATTTCTCTACTTCTAATCTTTTCCCCCATAATATATTCTCCACACAGCCACAAGAATGATCCTCTGAACATGTAAATTAGATCATTCCACTCCACTACTTAAAACACTTCCCTGGTTTCCCAGTACAACTACACAAACCATAAACTCCTCATATGTTGAGGTCCTTTAATGGACCGGAACCTGGTGGTCTGGAGTCGATGATAAGAAAGTAAAAGAGATAGAGAAAGAGACTGATATTCCTTGTTTTACACAGAAAACCAATAAAGCTCTTGACACAGAGCTTGCGTCACTCAGGAAGGCACCGGGCGCCCTCTCGAGGAGGTGAAGGCACAGTGCACCTTCTCGAGTGAGCACGATGGGTTTCTACACTCCAGGAAGAGAGAGAGAGAGAGAGAGAAAGAGAGAGAGAGAGAGAGAGAAAGAGAGAAAGAAAGAAAGACTTGGGGACCCAAGTTCTGATGGAGCAAAGGTATTTTATTCAACATAGTGTGAGTATATATACTGTCTTACAAGGTAGCTATTTTCAGCAAAGATAAAATCAAATGTCCAGACTTACAAATTATCATAAGGCAATCCATATCAAAGAGAGAGAGTTGTAAATAATCACTTTTACTGTATGGTTCATAAAGAGGATCATAAATAGTTACTTATCACCATATGGAAAAACAGAGGAAATGCATGCATTCCTCAGCCCTGGGAGTGGTTTGCCAACTCCTAATTCCAGAATATTCAGGAATTAATAAGGGACAGAGGATTCATGACAGATCCAAAACAGCACACAGGAAGCCTCCTGTTAAATGCTTCCTGACACACATAGTGACTGAGAACCTCTTCTAAATAACCTTCTGCATTCAACAGAATTCAAAATAAATTGTCTAATACCACATGGTCTGAGTTAAGAAACAGGTTTTACTGGAGTAAGAGGAACCTTCTAGGTAACAACAGAAATGAAACCCTGGCTCCTCCTCATTCTCCTCGGACTACACCCAGTGATCTGGGCACTGCTAGGTCAGCAGTGGACATATGTATGCCAAAGAGATACCTCATCCTCTCTGTTGGTCTCACTTCTTGTAATCAAAGTGTGAAAGCAATCACCACTAGGGAAATAAGCAGTCTGCTTAATGTCAGAAAAACCTGAATTTAGGAAGCCAGCTACTACAGTGGTCAGGAAGGCCACCTGATCAACACCTGAGGGCCTTGATGTTCTTGTTCCCAGTGTTAGAAGGAGAAAGTCATCAATTATGAGGGAACTGAGCTTATGTGAAATACATAAGTGCTTCATGTAAGTTCAAGAGACTCTCTTTGCCCAGATAATGAGTTGTCCAAGCAACCTACATTGAACTGCAAGGGTTATTTCTGGACAACCTTCCTCTTTACAGTATAAATTTCCTGTAATAAGAGTAATCATATAATCCCACTTGTCTAGGGAAATCATGGTTATGTAACTGTCACTCCAAGTAACTATTAATAATGCCCCCTTTTGAAGTTTTCCTCACTGAACACTCGGGCCCTAAGCTCAGTCCTGGAAATACAGCAGAACCTCGATAAATACATATTGAATAAATAAATTTGTCAGAAGTTTGATCACTGTTTTTATCTCAAGCTTTAGATTCATTTTCTAATATTGGATTCATTTTGTTGGATTTCAGGAAAAACAATGGAAAATAGATGAACTCGAAGTTAAACCTCATTTCTGTACTGCCATTCACTCATCTAACATTTCTTGAGAATCTACGAATGTGACAGGCAGTGTACTAGGTACCAGAATTCATGGAATAGTAAGCAAGAGAGACATATCTACAAAATAAGATGTAATGATGTGACCAATGCTGTAAAAGATAGATACAAAGTATACATGTTTGCACAGACAAGGGAACAAATTTTCCCTGGAATAGTCACAGGCTTGAAAGAAGAGATGACATTTGAGATACATCTCTTACAACAAATGGGAGTTTCACCTGGCAGGCAAGGTAAAGAAAAGGGAATTCCATGCACCTCAAAAACAGAAGCGATAATGGTGGTGATGATTTATTTGCCAATATATCCACAGATATATCCAATATACAATACATATCAAATAGTAATGGGCTTCCTCAATGGCTCAGTGGGTAAAGAATTTGCCTGCAATGCAGGAGACGTGGGTTCAATCCCTGTCAGGAAGATCCCTTGGAGGAGGAAATGGCAACTCACTCCAGTATTCTTGCCTGGAAAATCCCATGGACAGAGGAGCCTGGCAGGCTTCAGTCCAAACGGTCTCAAAGAGCTGGGCAAAACTGAGCAACTAACCATGCACTCGTAAAATAATAAATACACATAGCACTTAATTACATGCTACAAATTGTTTTAAGGTAACTGGAGCAAGCCATTTAATTTTCAAGACATGAGGTGAGTTCTATTACTGTCCTCATTTTTAAAGAGGATAAAACTAAGGCTCAGAGATTCTCATAGAGCTAGTAAGCAACAGAGCAAGGATTCTGACTCAGGCAGTCTGGCTTCAGAATCCACTGCCTTAACTAAAGATCTCAAAAACCACCTATTGGTGACACCTCAATAAATATGAGGGAAAAAAATAGGGCCTGGAGCAGTAATGTTAGGCAGGGACAAGATCTTAGAGCCCCTTTCTTTTATATCACACTGCTTCATTTGCTCTGGTTCCTAACGATCCCTGCTGCTGCTGCTAAGTCGCTCCAGTCATGTCCTACTCTGTGCAACCCCATAGACGGCAGCCCACCAGGCTCCCCCGTCCCTGGGATTCTCCAGGCAAGAACACTGGAGTGGGTTGCCATTTCCTTCTCCAATGCAGGAAAGTGAAAAGTGAAAGTGAAGTTGCTCAGTCGTGTCCGACTCTTAGCAACCCCATGGACTGCAGCCTACCAGGCTCCTCTGTCCATGGGATTTTCCAGGCAAGAGTACTGGAGTGGGTTGCCACTGCCTTCTCCGAATGATCCCTATAAACTCCCAAATCATGGGATGTAACTTAAACCAACAGGTGTTTCATTGAGAAACATCTGGGTCCCATTCTCTGCCTTTAACATTCCTCATTTATCTGTATAACACATTTTATCAATTGGTGATCTGATAAATTGGAAAAATCCCCAAGACAGCAACCTACGCTACCTGCACCCTTGCCATAGAAATGCTTTAAGCTAACTGTGTGGATGGCATCTGGCAAACTTCTTTATCTCCCTGATCCTCAGGTTGGAAAGGTGAAGAGGTAGCAGTCAATATGAATGAATCGTTTAAGGACCTGGGTTCTGGAATCAGGCCTGTATCTGAAATCTAAGTGCTACTGCTCTGCTCATTAGTTATATTATCTGAAGCAAACGAACCTTCCTAAACTTCAATGCACTCATCTATAAAACAGGCATACTAGTACCTATTTCATAGAACTGTTACAGTAATTAAATAAGACAGTGAGTATAAAAATGTAAAATGCAAGCTTTTTCTTAAACATTGAAATTCTTTTTTTTTTTTTTGGCCACACCACATGGCATGTGGGATCTTAGTTCTCCAACCAGGGATTTAACCCAGGCCCCAGGCATTGGAAACACAGTCTTAACCACTGAATGGCCAGGGAAATCCGTAGGAGTGTTTTTTAAACATTAGCTAGTAACAGGGTACTTGGGATATTTTAATGAAAACTGCTATTTGTTTAATGTGATATTTAGTACATATAAAAATACATGTAACATATATGTAAGCTATAAAGCAAACAAAGTAAGTACCCATAATCCCGCCATCCAACTTAGGTATCCACAGTGTACCGTGGCACGTGTGTGTGCTGCTTCTGCCCTACCCCGGTGCCTTGCCTGCTTCCTGTGGAAACGCACCCTGAATTCTGTATTTATCACTCCTTCCCTTTTTGAATAGTTTTATTATATAGGGCCCTAGCTATTAAAAATATTGTATACTTGCTTGGTTTTGACCTGTATAAAAACAACATGCTATACAAATATTCCCTGCAACCTGATATTAATGCAGTATATGCTTATGAAGTTATTCTTGTTACGATATAACTGTATTTACCCAGCTGTATGATAATCCACTGTGTGAGCATTTATTTACCCATTCTATGTGGACGAACCTTGGATTGTTTCCAGTTTTGCACTATTACGTATTGTTGCTAGGAGCACCTCTGGACTTGTTTCTTAGTCTACGTGGTCAAGACTGTTCTATAGAGTCTATCTTAAAGGAAGAATAACTAGGTGAAATGTCAACATTACAAGTTAATGTCAAAATGTTTTCTCAAATAAGGCAAGTTATCTCCCCCAAAAGGTGTCAATTTAATTCCCCCCACTAGTTTTCATGGTCTACAACATCCTCCTTCATACTTTGTTCTATCAATGTGTTGAAACTTGCTAGCACGGAGGTCTTAAAATCAAAGTTTACTGAAGTCTTTGGTTTTGCATTTCCTGGATTATTAACGAGACTGACCAGTTTTTCATACATTAGTGGATAATTTATATTTCCTGTTAAGTGCTTCTTTGACCATTTTTCTTACTAAGCTCTCATTTCCTTGCTTTGTTTCTCATATATTCCAGCTCATATTTTTTGCTCTCTAGGCCTTTCTATATTCCAGACTATTTCAGTTGTATTATTTCAAATTATCTTCTCTGTCAGTTTGTGACTTGTCCTTTTGCTTTCTTTGTGGTGATTTCTGGTTTAAAAAGGTTATTTTTAAGTTAAATTTATCACTTGTTTCTATGTTCAAGATTTTATTTGGAAAAACCTAGCCATTATCCTGTACTTTCTTCTGAAATTTTGTTTTTCCTTTCACTCTTTAAATAACCAAGAATTGACTTTTGTATAAGATGTAGATTCAATTTCATTTTTTTCCTATATGGATAAATTTTCCTAGCAACATTTATTGAATAATCTATACTTAATTTAGTGATCTATGCCACTTTCACCCTATCATCTCCATTTATGCATGGCCTGTTTCTGAGTTCACTATCCTATACCACTGTTCTATTTGCTTATTTCTGCACCCATAGTATACATCATTTATTACTTAAAAATGAAAAAATCCTGTCTTGCCAACTGGCAGAGCAAGCCCCCATCTCACCCTTCCTCTTTAGGAGCATACTGCCTGGTCTCAGACTTTTGCTCAAGAATATATCTTTACTATCAGCTTGTCCAGTTGCCCCCAGAACACTTCTGGGAATTTTTTGATCTGTAAAACATCAACTTGGGGAGAACTGACATCTTTACATTTTGATGCTTCCAATAGACATGACATACCAGTTTGTCTTTTCATGCATTTCAAAAGTTTTATAACATCCTCCAAAGGGACCACACACTTGAGGACACCTTCCATCTTGTGATGCTCTTGTTTATAGGATCTTTTTGAAATTACATTTTCTTGGCTGTTTGCAATTGACTTTCATATACTGATCTTATTTCCAACAACTCCTAATTACTCATCTATTGATTCCCTTGTATATTCTACGGAATCCCAGCATTTGCAACTTTCTTTGCTACCTTAATACTTTTTTTCCCCCTTCCTCACTGTGCCGATATAACAGGATTAGTTTCTCATGAGAGCTCTCTCTTTACCAGTACTCACAAACAGCACACAGTAAGATGGCGGCCACCTCGAAGCCAGGAGCACGGGCCTCACAAGAAACCATGCTGGCACCCTGATCTTAGGACTCCCTGCCTCCATAATGGTGACAAAATAAATGTCCGTTGTTTATGTCACTTTGTCTATAGTACTTTGTTATAGCAGCCTCAATTAAGACATTCAACGATGCAATAAAAACTATGTTAAACTCAGGATTCAGTTACTTTTCCTCTGGGAAATCTCACTCCAGATTACTTGGTCTGCTATACTGGCAGGGGACGGTATGAGGGTAGTAGTTCTGTTCTTAAGTGCTCCTTTATTTAACAGGGAGCTGTTAAACTAAGGGTCCTCATTAGAGATTCAAGCAAAATTACACAGTATTTATTTGATAGGATGCTCAGATTCACTCTTTTTAATGCTAACTGTTAAGGTTCTGTGTAGGTCTTATGTCCTAATCTCCTCCTTGAATTCAGAATAAGATGTTAAGTGAAAAGCCTGGAGGACTGTGTGAGCAAAAGTAAGATTTCACTTCTACTCTCAGTGGAGAGTCTTGCAAGAGAAAGGTGAGAGTAATGAGCTGATCACGTGTATGGAGATAAAAGGTTAAAAATGCGTGAATTTGTTAATTAGATTTAACTACAAAGCACAAACAAGTGGCTACAAGGTAGATTTATTTGTGTTGCCAAAAGAAGTCCAGAAGTAGACTGTCCAGGACTGGTACGGTGGCTCCACGGTCATCACGGATCCCAGCTTCCTCTTTCTTCCACAGCCTGAAGACCATCTCACGCGTCAAGATGGCTACTGGAGATTCAGCCACCATGGCCACATTTTAGGCAAGAAAGAGTCAGATGACGGTGAAGAGAAGCACACAGGATGAGCCTCCCGGCAGACTTAGGTCACCGAAGGAACTTTCCTGGAAATGCCAACAGATGACTGCTGCTTACAAGCGACCCCACCCCCAAGCCCCGAGCAATTCTTAACTGCAAAGGAGAAGAGGAATGCAGGACTTTTGCTGTTTACACCATCACCCCCAAAAAGTATGAGTTCCATAAATGTAGAAGGAATAACAGATACTGGGCAGCAAATGCATGCTTCTTCTTTTAAACAACGTGTCTTATTTTCTGTATTTTACGATGTTTTGACATCTTGGGGCCCAACAGATCATGGGAGCCACTGCCCCCACCCACCCCTAAATGGTAGCTGATTTCTAGAAATAGTAGAGGAGTTGCCCACAGCATGCCTTTGATATGCACATCAAGCAGCCCTGAGTTCACAGCCCTCGTCAGCCTCCTGAGCTCATAGCCTTCACCAGGACACTATTCCTCTGCCTGAAATCCCCCCACAGCCAGGTACCCAACACCTAGGGACCACCCATTACCCACTGCCTACTGAAATGTATTCGAGCTGACTAACCCTAAACTTGCTCAGCTCCCCTATCCTGTCTCACCCACGCTTTACCCTTGCTCCCACTGCCTCCTGACTTACCCTGGCACCTCCCCATGTGTGCATGGTGTGGCCCAAGCCCTCCACTCGAGAACTCTTCTCTCACAGACAGCTGCCTCTGTCATCATACCATTCCTGATTAAAACCAACCCCATATCGTAAAAACAAGTAGACAACTGGAAATCTTTCCCACAATATGGCTTTCCACATCAGAAAGCTGGAATCCTGGCCACATTTGATTACCTCACAAAAATCTGCTTACAGTGTGTCTGGAGGGAAGAAAAAAATGTCACTCTTGCCTCAGCATCTCTTCTGAGCACCAGACTCATTAATCTTCACCCTCCCAAATACAAGCTAGAAAGTCTACAACTAAACAAAACTAAACTCAGTGTCTTCCGTCTTCTCAAATCTGCTCCCACATCCACGTTCCTTCTTGTTGTTGCTCAGTAGCTAAGTTGTGCCCAACTGTTTGTGACCCCGTAAACTGCAGCATGTGAGGGTTCCCCTGTCCTTCACTATCTCCTGGAGCTTGCTCAAACTGACATCCATACAATCAGTGATGCCAGCCAAACATCTCACCCTCTGTTGCCCTCCCCCGCCCCGTAGCATACTGGACACCTGAAAAATCTAGGGGCCTCATCTTCCAGTGTTCTATGTTTCTGCCTTTTCATATTGTTGATGGGGTTCTCAAGGCACAAATACTGGAGTGGCTAGTCATTCCCTCCTCCAGTGGACCACACTTTATCAGAGCTCTCCGCTATGATCTGTCCATCTTGGAGGGCCCTACACAGCATGGCTCATAGCTTCAGTGAGTTATGCAAGCCCCTTTGCCACAACAAGGCTGTAATCCATGAAGGGGGATCTTCAAGGCCCCAGTGCCCACGTTCCTTAGTCTCAAATAAAAATGTCACTATCTCCGTAGGTGCCCAAGCAGAAGCTTCAAAATTTTCTTCTGACTTTTCTCTCACCACCAACACACGTGTTCTGTCACCACTAGATCCTGGGTAGGAGTTACGTGTTCTCTACATGCCCAGCTCAGGGCCTAGCACAGGATCTGGCACACAGCAGGCACACAGATGAACGAGTCCATGTGAATCCCATATGGCCGTCATGTCACCTCTCATCCCCACTCTACTAACCCTTCTCAGGCTTATTCAGTAGCTTCCTAATGACCTCTCTGCTTTCCTCCCTCCAACCCTTCCCCTGTCTGCACAGTTCTTAAAGGATAATTCTGATGAGATGTCCCTGTTGTGAAACCTTCTAAGGCTCCTACTGCCAAAGTTCTCTGCAAGTTTTCATCGCCTTTTGCAGTCTAGCCTCAAACTACTTTTCGTGTTTTCTCTTTGAATGTTTCATAAACCTTTAAGTTTCAGGACCTCTGTTCATGCTGCTTTCTGGCCTAACTATTCTCTTCTGAGTCTCACAGGACTGTTTCTACTGTGACTAGAGTATCATACTTGATTACACAGCCTCCTGCTTTCATCTTCCCCACCCAAGCCCACCATCCTACACTGCAAGTTCCTTCAATGCGGGAGCCCTGTTATATTCAGCCTTACATCCTGGCTGCATGGATGCATGGCATATGACAGGTGCCCACCTGGCTTCTGAGTTTAAAAAGATGCCCAGGTTAATGGGAAATAGCCATAGAAGAGTAACAACAAAGCCAAGAAAAATGAATGACCACAGTGGAACACATGCTCAGTAATCCACGGGTGTTGACAATACAACCACACAAAGGTAAAGGACGATAAACTGAAATGCCCTCTAAGGATCCCGTGAGACTCAGTGAGATGGACGTGGTGACTGGAAGAGAAATACACCTTATTTAAAATAACCGCAACAACAGTAATAACATCCAGTAGGTACTGAGCATTTGATGCAGTTACTATGTACTATATAAGTTACATGTATTATTTACTATGTTCTTCACAGGACGGCTATAAAAGTAGGACTACTATTACCCTGCTGCACTCAATATGCCAGCAAATTTGGAAAACTCAGCA
>SJYX01024040.1:118140-135887 GCA_006410675.1 Oreotragus oreotragus
TGGAAGGAATGATGCTAAAGCTGAAACTCCTGTACTTTGGCCACCTCATGCGAAGAGTTGACTCACTGGAAAAGACTCTGATGCTGGGAGGGATTGGGGGCAGGAGGAGAAGGGGACGACAGAGGATGAGATGGCTGGATGGCATCGCGGACTCGATGGACGTGAGTCTGGGTGAACTCCGGGAGATGGTGATGGACAGGGAGGCCTGGCGTGCTGCGATTCATGGGGTTGCAAAGAGTCAGACACGACTGAGCGACTGAACTGAACTATTACCCCTGGTTTATTCACAGGAAAACAAAACAAAAAAAAAAATCATGGCATGGAACATTAGGAAACTCACCAGAGTTCACTCAGCTGCTCTGAGATTCAAATGCAGGCTCTCTGACTGCAGAGCCTTCAGTGAACTATTATGACAGACCACCTTTTTTCCAAGTGACAGGTAGAGGAGAAAAACAAGAAAGCATCAAGATGTACACCAATATGGACAAGCAGGACCCTGAGGTTCAAAGCACAGCAGAGAGCTAATGGATGAACAGTAAAGAGAGAATGAGAGGGGACGTCAATGAGGCTGGTGCCGGCCAAAAGTATCACTCTCTAAAAAGTGAGCCTGACCAATTCTTGAACAATCTTCTGGACCATCTCAACACTCAGTAGGAAGGAAACTAGAGGACAATAAAAGCAGCAGACAAGCTGAACTTATTTTAACCAGTAAAGAGACACTGCTTGATAAAGAAGAAGAGGAATAAGTCAAGATAACCTGGTAGGGAAATTAACTGTGACTTATTTTCCTGTGGGAATCATTAAACTGAAAATGAGAACGAATACTGAAGAGGTGGTGGTATTCCCCATCACTCGTAATTCTTCCCCAACTAAAGCCGAGAAGGTACAGAATCCTGGTGTGACTCAGATGCATCCTGCATGGGGCTCCAGGCAGAAGTCAGCAGTGGGGTTCTGGTTATTCAAGGTCAACGGAATGGGAAGGCGGCTACGCTGCACTGGGGCTAGTCACTGTCATTTCCGACTTTGTGACCCCATGGACTGTAGTGCACCAGGCTCCTCTGTCCATTCTGTCCCTGGGATTCTCCAGGCAAGAACACCAGAGTGGCTGCTATGCCCTCCTCCAAGGGGATCTTCCCAACGCAGGGATCAAACCCAGGTCTTCCTCACTGCAGGTGGATTCTTTACCGACTGAGCCACCAGGGAAGCCCAAGAATACTGGAGTGGGGAGCCTACCCCTTCTCCAGGGGACCTTCCTGACCAGGAATCGAACTGGGGTCTCCTGCATTGCAGGTGGATTCCTTACCAGCTAAGCTACAGGGAAGCCCCTAAGGAGCCTGTGGGCAGAAAGCAAAATGCAAACCTCACCTATCCAAGTTCAAACCCCAGATGTGCCTCTTACAAGCTGCACCACTTTGACGTGTGTCTTAATCTCTCAATTTCAAGTTTCCTCATTTTCCTCAGTTTCCTGTAAAATGGGGTATTATCCTTCTTCTTAGTGTAATAGTTAAATGATTGTCAATAGTAAGAAGTACTTAGCTCAGGGCCTGGTGTGCAGCCACTAATATGATTACTGTAACCTTGTAAAATATTTCTCTCTAACTCACTAACCTTGTGATGATCTGTTGTTTTCTATGATGATTTGCTTGCTGTTACTCCCACCAATCTTCAGGGCATATAATGCAAACCCTGACAGCAAAACAAGTAAGGTGATCCTGCCGTCATTTGCATGTCAATGTCCCAGGGCAGTCTGACAGAACAACAGGCATTCACAAAGCCCTAAACCATCACTGCGCTGGGCTGAGCTGGACAAGGGCAAAAGGGCAGTCTGAATAAAAGACAACCCTGCCCTCGAGAATTTCACGTTATCTTTTAGGAACAATGAGAAACTACCATTAATTTCCCCTAAATGAGCTACGAAGGGTAGGCTGAAACCCAGTTGGCAATGACAGGTAATCCCCAAAACAGCCAGACATTTTTCTGTCTTTGATGATTCTGGATGTCTTTGGACAAGTAAGCACCCAGCGATTTTTAAGAAAAGGATGACTCTCTGAGAACTGCACCTCACAGTAAATAGTGGATCTCATATGTGACAGTCTTTAAAGTCAACCCTTCCAGGCTGTATATACTTAAAGAGGAGAATACAAAAAGAAAAGAAAAAAAGATGACATGTCTAAGCATGAGGTGGTACTAGCTTAACGTGAATGAGAGAAAGCCTGGCTTGGAAATAATGGAAAAGTTTTTTTTTTCCCCAAATGTAAACAGCTTTATTTCTTATTATAAAAGCAATATATAGTCAATGCTTTAAAAAAAAAAAAAGAATATGCAAAAGTGTAAAGCAAATCATACACAATCTTCCCATTCAGAGATCATCAGAACATTTTGCTTTTTCTCCTTCTAGACTTCTTGAGGTATACATCTATTATCAATTACTTCTTTTTCAAATACGGGATATATTTTAAAATCACACATGCTGTTTGACACTTTTTCTCCCACACTTCTCCCATACTTAATGATGAATATCATACTCATCATTAAACATGAAATCCCGAAAACAAAGTCACAGAGCAGTCTTCTACAGGTACAGTCCCTGACACTGTAAGACCATGAAATAAGGAAAGGCAGGACACAAAACTAGAAGACCCCTAAGGCCTGTGACTGCTATCGGATTCTCCGTCTCCTCTGAGACCAGCCTGGGAACCACAGGAGGTTTCTCAGCAGCTGGGCTGCCTGCAGGGGAGAGCAGAGTTGATGGTCCCGCAGACCCCCAGGTTGTGGACCCCAGATCTGTAGCATCACGTGCATGCTGAGGCCTCCGCCCTGAACACCTAATTCTGAAAGCCCCATTGCCCACCTCAGAGCCTCTCAAGTGAACTTCAGTGGGAGTCTACAGAAGAGCCCCTCAGCTCACAGGATCCTGGAGGACACAGTCTCTGGCCCCTGCACCCAGACTCAGAATCACTTGGCCATTAAGCTGTTTTGTTCACCATGTCCCTTTCCCAAAGCACAGATTCATCACCCAGTTTAAACAGGAATACTTATATGTATGACCTCTTACAACTCTGAAGGGGCATAAAAGTAGCTTCGCTGAGGACAAGAATAAAAAGTTGCCCCAAAGACAAATTTTATCTACTTTACAATTTTGCTTTAAGGAATGTGGGGGTCAAGGAGTGACTACTACAACACCAGACAGTTTTAATGTGGGAACCAAGAGGGCAGATATAACATGCTGATTAACAGTCCCAGTTACAGGAAAAAAGAAAAGAAAAAGGTGGCTGAAAAAAAATTTTTTTAATTTAAAGATGGTTGATATGAGGAAACAGTAATTTTCTCCCATATCTTGGCATGTAAAGGATAAACTAAAGAATTCCAATTTTCCTTAGCCAAACTGTAGTATGAGTACAAAAAGCTGCTGAAGTATGTAGAAGATACCTTAAAACAGCCAAGGGCCCATAAAATAGAGTGTGAATGGGTTCTGTTTAAGTCCAGTAGGATGTAAGCTAGAGTGAGCCCCACACTCAGAGGCAGGGGGAGAGGACACACAGCCTTGGACACAAATAACCAGGCTGGCCTAGAGCGGAGCTGGAGCCTGAGCACAGGGATCCACCATGTGACACGACAACCTGCCAGCAGCAGCCAGCCTCTGTAACACAGCAGCGAACGAGCACGCACACCTGGCAGGGGCTGATGCCAACCTCAAAAAGTGCAAGATGCACTTAAATCACTGAGTTTATCTCATATAATCGTTACTAGTGAATTATTAATGCTCTGTGATCTTCAGAATCTTATACTGAAAGTGACTGTGTGTACCCAAGTGTACACAGTATGTACAGCAGAGGACCATGTAGAAAAATTAAAGGGACACATACCTTGGGTGCTAACCTACGGACGCAGTGCCAGAGGTGGCTTAGGGGCTCCCTAAACAAAGAGAGCTCCACACGAGACTAAAAGGACAGAAAAGGGGCGCTTAGAAAGGTAGCAAATAGTGAAACCAGAGCCCCTGGATCACCTCCTGGAGACGAACAACTTCATCCCCAGCTGCACTTTAGGTCTTCACCACTGGTAAACTGTTTCAAAAGTGCTACTAGTGAAACTGTCCAAAAACAAAAGACGGGACTGAGGTAGCTTAGTCTTGAAGCTATTTAGGTTAGATACCAACTGCTGCTGAGCAAACCCCTTCACTTTGGGCTAAAGCTCATTATCCTATTGGGATCATTCACATGTCAACATTTATTGCCTACTCTGTGCAAAGCACTGGTTAAACACGCAAGTACAAAAGAAGATACAGCCCTTGCCTTCTGGTCTATAAACCAGATAAGGAAATCAGTATCTACAACCATGGGATAAATGTCTGACATACAGCAATACTCAAAAACACTGTGGTGGTTGACTCAATGCTGTAATAGAAGTGTGCACAAAAAGGGCACGGGGTGGTGGCGGGGGGAGGGCGGGGTGGCCTTCCCAAAGGACATTCACCCCTTTGCCATAACATGGATGAACCTAAAAGTTCACAAGTTTGTACACAGAAACCATCTCTTAAAGAATAAACAAGCAGTGAATACCATTAACAGGCAGGAGCTACCAGAGTTCACGACACAAAAAGGGGAAGAGGAGTGACAGTCAGGGAAATGTTATCACTCATTTTATAATCAAGAGTATTTTAATTCTTGCCCTTAGAAACTATAAACACTAGCATGATTTGGAAATGAGACTGTACCAAACACCGGCCAGGAAAGAATCGTCCAGTCTACGGCTTCTCTTTCATCTGGTCACTCAGAAATATAATATTATCTGTAAAGAAGCCAAAGCAGAAATGTTATTTTCAGAACTCTTTCTCCACCTTGCTTAATCATTCCCTTCTAGTCACCAAAGAGACTTTAGACAAATTCTCAAAATACTAGGTTCCTGCTGAGAAGGGGAGGACAGAGGATAAGATGTTTGGATGGCATCACCGACTCGATAGAAATGCACTTGAGCAAGCTCCAGGAATCGGTGATGGACAGGAAAGCCCAGTGTGCTGCAGTTCATGGGGCCGCAGAGTTGAATACGACTGAGCAACTGAACTCATGTTCTTAACAGGTATCTATGATAGGCATAATGGAGGTAAAAGCTGGGCTTTGATGGTTTATCAATAATTCAGACCTTGTGAGAAAAGGTGAGATACTTCTTGTCTTCCTGAAGGTAGCAAAGGTCTTCTCAGTAGTAACTTTCTACAAAAGAGCTAGTCACACACTTTGATGCTTGCAACACTCAGATAGATGCCAGTAAACCAAGGAGCACATCCTAACACAAAAGAGGATCGTGGCATCACATACCATATGCTGGCTGGAAGAGGGAAGGACGGGGTTCTGTACAGCCCCACCAGGACAGAGAGATCTATTTGTGTTCTTTAAGTCTGAACACTCAAGCAGAACACACGGTACTTTTAAATTTCAAAACAAAATAAGTTTTACACATTTAGTCCTGGGAAATTTTCTAGTAATCAATATTTCAGAGGGAGCATTTTTATCCAAAAACATCAGACACTGCTCCTAAAAGGTTGTCCAGAAACAATTCGTTTAGGACAAGCAAAGGAAAACAATCAGTACCTTCTACATAATACTGAAACACTGACATTCTTAAAACTTTAGAATTATCCCAAAAATGGTTACTATACAATAACTGAGTATTTGTTCATGACTACAGTCTTCTAAAACTAGAGTATTTTGGTACAGAATGGTTATTTCAGAAGAGATTATCCAAGTTGACATCACCATGTAAAAAGACAAGACTGCCACCTGCTGGTGGTTATTTTTAAGTTACACTGACTTCTAGGAGGAAAAAAAACATAGCTTATAAAACAGATGAGCCAAACTATACTCTATTCCCTTCCATACTAATGGCACTAAAGACCTATTCATTTTACTATTAGCCATAAACCTAAGTTAATTGCTTAATCATCCATGCTGGTGAATAATAGTGACAAGAAGAAAATGGCAGATAATTTGAAATGTTTCTCTTTGACCTGGTTTATAAAACTTCACACAATTTAATTTGAGATTTGCCCACACAATAGGTTTACAGTGGAAGATGAAAGTATTAAATGCTTCATAAATATGTCAACTATTTTATTAGAAAGCTTGATTTTCCACTGCTGAAATCACAGGCATAGTTTTATACCATACATAGGTCTGAAAAAAATTTTTTGAACAGTTAGATACCTCTGCAAGAATGAGCCAAGGAAGAACAGGGCAAGCAGAAAGTGATTTACTCAAGACACTCAAGAAATATGAAAGCAAACTGGTCAGAAAGAACCTTCTCTTAGGTTTAATAATGAGGGGAGGAAGATACCTATATTGGTTCTCAAGGTCAATATATTTTCAAGAAAGCAGTAAGAAAATATATGCTTATTATTTATAACAAATTATAATTTATCAATAAGGCACAGTAGTTAAGACATGAACTCTGGAACAAGTGCAAAGAGAAAAAGGAAAATCTGTCAGTTGGGAGACCTAAGTTGTCAGACTTTTAGCCTCCCAAATCTAAATTCTTTTTTTTTTTTTATGAGACTTAAGATATATATAAACCATGTAATATAATGTATAGATTGCTGTTCATGAAGCAATCAAAAAAATTTCAATACTATGACATCTAGTAAAAGATAAATTTAATAATGAGTTCTTTAATACTAGCTCTGGTAATAGCACTATAAAGAGGAATCCATACATTTCCGAGACACCTACTGAAATATTTATGGATGACACAATGTCTCAGATTCACTCAAAATGATCCAGGTGGGGGAAAAGTAGGCTGGGGCATAGATGAAATAATATTTGCCATCTGTTGATAACTGTTGAAGCTGCATGATGGGAGTTTTTGTTTTTCACTCCTCTCTCCTTTTGTGTATGTTTGACATTATCCATAATAAAAAATTAATTTTTAAATATCTAATTTTGGCATATCTCAGAAGCTCATAAATAGCTCTTTCACCCTCATCTGCTGCTACTGCTGCCGCTGCCGCCGCTGCTGCTGCTGCTAAGTCGCTTCAGTCATGTCCAACTCTGTGCCACCCCACAGACGGCAGCCCATTGGGCTCCGCCATCCCTGGGATTCTCCAGGCAAGAACACTGGAGTAGGTTGCCATTTCCTTCTCCAATATGTGAAAGCAAAAAGTGAAAGTGAAGTCGCTCAGTCGTGTCTGACTCAGCGACCCCATGGACTGCAGCCTACCAGGCTCCTCCGTCCATGGGAGTTTCCAGGCAAGAGTACTGGAGTGGGATGCCATTGCCTTCTCCATAACAGAATAAAATAATAAAATATTTTTGACTATACAATATATTATATTAAGATATATTAAGATACACTTCTAAGGAGAAAATGGGATTGAAAAACAAGTTCAGAGAAAAAGGAATCATAAACTTTCCAAATGTTGAAGAGCTTGTATCTTTTTAATGATGATGGATTCCAAATTATTATGGTATTTAGACCCCTTAATACCTTTAAGAGCAACATAATTTTATATTGAAAAAAACTCTTAATGTCAACTTAAACATGTTCAAATGGGTATATACTGGTTTCAAAATTCTTGAAGAATTTTCAGAAAAGCTTGAACACTCTCCTCTAGGGGATATCTTCTTAACCTCCTTTAAGCTCTGTGCGTCCATTTTTCTATGTTGTTTTGTATTTTGTTTAATGAGAACAATAGGAATTTACGACAACATCATCGTGTTAAGTACTAGACAGGCTCTGAATGAAGCTGTACAAATGTCTGATGCCAATATCAGAGTAACTTTTCTTGGTACATGCTTTTCCACTTAGGCCATGTCCTTCAAAGAGGCATCAACAGTGCAATGGATAATTCTAAAGTTACTTGTGAACTAAAACTGTGAGTACAGAGATCACTTTCTGAAAGAAGAAATACATATAAACTTAGAGCAGGCCCACAAACTCCACTCGGGATTTTCCTGGTGAGGTGTCTTACAATCTCATAAGCATCAGTACTAATAGCCTCAGGTAAGGCTACAAGATAGCCAAGCATTCAAAGAAAAAAAAAAAAGAATAGCTGTTATCACAAGAGCCTTACCAGCTATAATTGTTGTTGCTTGTCGTCTCACATTGTTTTTATCCGTATATTCACCATAGTCTACTTTCCCTTCCACATAAATTCGAGACCTGATACAAATAAAATTTACCAGTTTTAGTCTGGAGATTTCAATATGCTTTACAGCAGAGAGTCAGGTCAGAGAAGAGTAATGAGTATACTCTTCAAGGATGAAATAGATAATCACACATACCATTTCTCAAAATTCAGAATTAAGAGTGCTAAAACAGTTTCCTGATGTTAGGACTCCGCACCTTCACTGCCTGATCCAGGAACTGAGATCCTGCAAGCCACGAGGCACAGGCAAAGAACAAGAGTACCGAAACATAAAGTACACGTGGAAAAAAGGATGTTTTCGTCCTTTTTATACTCTTCAAGGATGAAATAGATAATCACACATACCATTTCTCAAAATTCAGAATTAAGAGTGCTAAAACAGTTTCCTGATGTTAGGACTCCGCACCTTCACTGCCTGATCCAGGAACTGAGATCCTGCAAGCCACGAGGCACAGGCAAAGAACAAGAGTACCGAAACATAAAGTACACGTGGAAAAAAGGATGTTTTCGTCCTTTAGCTGCCTGTGGCCCTTATGAAGTTTAAAAAAAAAGTTCCAAATTTTAACTCAAAAAAAAGCAACCTTAAGACCCTGAAATGAAGAGCATCCTTTAAATCTCTATGATTGATTTCCAACATGTGATTTTTCTATCCCCTTTGACCCTGAATTATCTAACAGATTTGTTGATTTTTTTTTCACTGATTTTTCAGCTCCTTTCTATAGTGAGGTTCATGAACTTACTCTCAAATGACCTTATATTATTAAAATTCAAAATACAAGTTTTCAGCTTAGTATTTCACCCAGAGTTAATTACTAAGACTATTCTGCACTCTCTAGAAGGCTGAACTCTAACGCCGACTTGAAATGATAGAAAATGGCCACAGTGGCACCAATTTCAGAATTTAACAGCACTGATACTGCACAATACAGAAAGTAGACTAGTAAAATGACTGGGTGCCAAAGGGAACAGTCACACAGATTCATCAACCAGTAGCTGAAATTGGATACCTTTTCCTTGAAATGTCCTGTTTTATGTGTGATATATATATTTACATACTATACACACATGACAATGGAAGTTCATATGAAGAAAAGGTATGCAATTATTGAAAAAAATAGAAATTTTAATTATTACTAAACTTATGTTTCATGAAATGTTTTATTTCTATAATACATTTCTAAACTATGAATACAGCTGCTATTAAACACAAACTTTTGTCCTTCTAAGGGTTTGGAAAAGACCAAACTTCTTATACATAATCCAAAAATTTCAAAAAGGAATTCTAAGTTCATATAAAATTATCAAACATGAATTAACTGCACTGAATTATCACCAGAATACCTCACTGCGTCAGGCTCTCAACCTCCCAGACCCTCTGTCAAGCCACCACAGGGTGCCAAGGGCAAGATACCCACCATCGGGGTCGCTGGCCATGGCAGCCTAGGAACCCCCACGAGCACTGCTGCACCCGTGACAGGCACACGGCGCCCTCTGCCTTCTCTCTCACCTCATCAGTGCTGTTCAAGTTCACATCCTACTGTCCTAAGTTCTTAAAAAGCTAAACCATGTTAAAACCTTTAAACTAGTCACATATGACACTATGCATACAGCATTAAGCACTGAATAAATACCTCTTGAGCTAACCCAAAGTAATGAGTGGTACTTTATAAACAGAAGAGCTACAGAGTCCATGAAAACATGTTCTTTGTTTTTTTAAACCATTCAACCTGTAAGATCCCTCTTTCTTCAACTTACCCCTTTTTCACATACTGATACGCCACATCTCTGAGGCCCGGTCGGAACACTGAAATTCTATGCCATGTTGTCTTTTGACTGACATCACCTAAGTCACAAGAATCACAAGGACAGGGAAGGTGGTTACAAATGCGAAAGACAACTGCCGAAGGACACCATGTCCAGCTAAGCCATGCTACAGTTTCCAAGAGACAGGACAAGAGTAAGGGAAGATCCTTTCCAAAAGTATTCTTAAAGTATCAATTCACACTAAATAATGTCTAATTACTATAATACTGAAACCCCAGTCTTTTATACTCACCCATTTGGTAGGTTTCACTTTCCCCTGATCGCCACATCTCGTTTGTTGCTAGGGAAAATATTGTGACTGGGTTTTTTCCTTCTACTTGTCTCATGACAGGGTCCTGACCTACTCGACCAAGCAACTGCACGCGATTCAGAGCTGAAAAGCAATTTGTAGATAACATAAGACTGACAGACATGTCCAGAAGAGGAACAGCTACAATCCCTACTTCAACTTCAATCTCGGCATTAAGCAAAACCCAGCACTCAGTTCAGTTCAGTTCAGTCGCTCAGTCGTGTCCGACTCTTTGCGACCCCATGAATCGCAGTTCAGAAAACAAGTGTGAGGAGCAAATGAAAAGAGGCTCGGAGGGAAAGAAGACTGGCAAGAAAGCGGGAAATGTCCACGGAACCCCACAAAACAAGCACTAAGCTCTTTATCTAAATTCTTTTCAGTTCAGTCAGTTCAGTCGCTCAGCCGTGTCCAACTCTTTGCGACCCCATGACTGCAGCACACCCGGCTTCCCTGTCCATCACCAACTCCCAGAGCTGGCTCAAACTCAAGTCCATCGAGTCGGTGATGCCATCCAACCATCTCATCCTCTGTCGTCCCCTTTGCCACCTGCCTCCAATCTTTCCCAGCACCAGGGTCTTTTCCAACGAGTCAGTTCTTCGCATCAGGTGGTCAAAGTATTGGAGTTTCAGCTTCAGCATCAGTCCTTCCAATGAATATTCAGGACTGAGTTCCCTTAGGATAGACTGGTTGGATTTTCCTGCAGTCCAAGGGACTCTCAAGAGTCTTCTCCAACACCACAATTCAAAACCATCAATTCATCTTTTAAATACCGTTAAAAAACTTTTTTAAACTGTTTGTATGGTTAAAGGAACAAAATTGAGATCTGAAAATCTTTATAAATACAGGGACTATTTCTGTGAAACAACCACTTTTCACAGTTCACTGCTTCAGCCAACTAGCACACAGCCTTGGATCTGTCTCTTATACACATCTAGATGTGTATAAGAGACAGAACATGTTCAAATGGGTATATACTGGTTTCAAAATTCTTGAAGAATTTTCAGAAAAGCTTGAACACTCTCCTCTAGGGGATATCTTCTTAACCTCCTTTAAGCTCTGTGCGTCCATTTTTCTATGTTGTTTTGTATTTTGTTTAATGAGAACAATAGGAATTTACAACAACATCATCGTGTTAAGTACTAGACAGGCTCTGAATGAAGCTGTACAAATGTCTGATGCCAATATCAGAGTAACTTTTCTTGGTACATGCTTTTCCACTTAGGCCATGTCCTTCAAAGAGGCATCAACAGTGCAATGGATAATTCTAAAGTTACTTGTGAACTAAAACTGTGAGTACAGAGATCACTTTCTGAAAGAAGAAATACATATAAACTTAGAGCAGGCCCACAAACTCCACTCGGGATTTTCCTGGTGAGGTGTCTTACAATCTCATAAGCATCAGTACTAATAGCCTCAGGTAAGGCTACAAGATAGCCAAGCATTCAAAGAAAAAAAAAAAAGAATAGCTGTTATCACAAGAGCCTTACCAGCTATAATTGTTGTTGCTTGTCGTCTCACATTGTTTTTATCCGTATATTCACCATAGTCTACTTTCCCTTCCACATAAATTCGAGACCTGATACAAATAAAATTTACCAGTTTTAGTCTGGAGATTTCAATATGCTTTACAGCAGAGAGTCAGGTCAGAGAAGAGTAATGAGTATACTCTTCAAGGATGAAATAGATAATCACACATACCATTTCTCAAAATTCAGAATTAAGAGTGCTAAAACAGTTTCCTGATGTTAGGACTCCGCACCTTCACTGCCTGATCCAGGAACTGAGATCCTGCAAGCCACGAGGCACAGGCAAAGAACAAGAGTACCGAAACATAAAGTACACGTGGAAAAAAGGATGTTTTCGTCCTTTAGCTGCCTGTGGCCCTTATGAAGTTTAAAAAAAAAGTTCCAAATTTTAACTCAAAAAAAAGCAACCTTAAGACCCTGAAATGAAGAGCATCCTTTAAATCTCTATGATTGATTTCCAACATGTGATTTTTCTATCCCCTTTGACCCTGAATTATCTAACAGATTTGTTGATTTTTTTTTCACTGATTTTTCAGCTCCTTTCTATAGTGAGGTTCATGAACTTACTCTCAAATGACCTTATATTATTAAAATTCAAAATACAAGTTTTCAGCTTAGTATTTCACCCAGAGTTAATTACTAAGACTATTCTGCACTCTCTAGAAGGCTGAACTCTAACGCCGACTTGAAATGATAGAAAATGGCCACAGTGGCACCAATTTCAGAATTTAACAGCACTGATACTGCACAATACAGAAAGTAGACTAGTAAAATGACTGGGTGCCAAAGGGAACAGTCACACAGATTCATCAACCAGTAGCTGAAATTGGATACCTTTTCCTTGAAATGTCCTGTTTTATGTGTGATATATATATTTACATACTATACACACATGACAATGGAAGTTCATATGAAGAAAAGGTATGCAATTATTGAAAAAAATAGAAATTTTAATTATTACTAAACTTATGTTTCATGAAATGTTTTATTTCTATAATACATTTCTAAACTATGAATACAGCTGCTATTAAACACAAACTTTTGTCCTTCTAAGGGTTTGGAAAAGACCAAACTTCTTATACATAATCCAAACATTTCAAAAAGGAATTCTAAGTTCATATAAAATTATCAAACATGAATTAACTGCACTGAATTATCACCAGAATACCTCACTGCGTCAGGCTCTCAACCTCCCAGACCCTCTGTCAAGCCACCACAGGGTGCCAAGGGCAAGATACCCACCATCGGGGTCGCTGGCCATGGCAGCCTAGGAACCCCCACGAGCACTGCTGCACCCGTGACAGGCACACGGCGCCCTCTGCCTTCTCTCTCACCTCATCAGTGCTGTTCAAGTTCACATCCTACTGTCCTAAGTTCTTAAAAAGCTAAACCATGTTAAAACCTTTAAACTAGTCACATATGACACTATGCATACAGCATTAAGCACTGAATAAATACCTCTTGAGCTAACCCAAAGTAATGAGTGGTACTTTATAAACAGAAGAGCTACAGAGTCCATGAAAACATGTTCTTTGTTTTTTTAAACCATTCAACCTGTAAGATCCCTCTTTCTTCAACTTACCCCTTTTTCACATACTGATACGCCACATCTCTGAGGCCCGGTCGGAACACTGAAATTCTATGCCATGTTGTCTTTTGACTGACATCACCTAAGTCACAAGAATCACAAGGACAGGGAAGGTGGTTACAAATGCGAAAGACAACTGCCGAAGGACACCATGTCCAGCTAAGCCATGCTACAGTTTCCAAGAGACAGGACAAGAGTAAGGGAAGATCCTTTCCAAAAGTATTCTTAAAGTATCAATTCACACTAAATAATGTCTAATTACTATAATACTGAAACCCCAGTCTTTTATACTCACCCATTTGGTAGGTTTCACTTTCCCCTGATCGCCACATCTCGTTTGTTGCTAGGGAAAATATTGTGACTGGGTTTTTTCCTTCTACTTGTCTCATGACAGGGTCCTGACCTACTCGACCAAGCAACTGCACGCGATTCAGAGCTGAAAAGCAATTTGTAGATAACATAAGACTGACAGACATGTCCAGAAGAGGAACAGCTACAATCCCTACTTCAACTTCAATCTCGGCATTAAGCAAAACCCAGCACTCAGTTCAGTTCAGTTCAGTCGCTCAGTCGTGTCCGACTCTTTGCGACCCCATGAATCGCAGTTCAGAAAACAAGTGTGAGGAGCAAATGAAAAGAGGCTCGGAGGGAAAGAAGACTGGCAAAAAAGCGGGAAATGTCCACGGAACCCCACAAAACAAGCACTAAGCTCTTTATCTAAATTCTTTTCAGTTCAGTCAGTTCAGTCGCTCAGCCGTGTCCAACTCTTTGCGACCCCATGACTGCAGCACACCCGGCTTCCCTGTCCATCACCAACTCCCAGAGCTGGCTCAAACTCAAGTCCATCGAGTCGGTGATGCCATCCAACCATCTCATCCTCTGTCGTCCCCTTTGCCACCTGCCTCCAATCTTTCCCAGCACCAGGGTCTTTTCCAACGAGTCAGTTCTTCGCATCAGGTGGTCAAAGTATTGGAGTTTCAGCTTCAGCATCAGTCCTTCCAATGAATATTCAGGACTGAGTTCCCTTAGGATAGACTGGTTGGATTTTCCTGCAGTCCAAGGGACTCTCAAGAGTCTTCTCCAACACCACAATTCAAAACCATCAATTCATCTTTTAAATACCGTTAAAAAACTTTTTTAAACTGTTTGTATGGTTAAAGGAACAAAATTGAGATCTGAAAATCTTTATAAATACAGGGACTATTTCTGTGAAACAACCACTTTTCACAGTTCACTGCTTCAGCCAACTAGCACACAGCCTTGGATGTCTCAGGTAACCAAAAAGGACCCAAGGACTTTCTTTGGCAGGAAAGTGTCAATAAGAGTTGGTAAAAAGTGTATGATAAGGGAAGAAGGACCAGCTTTACAGAAGGCCCCTGCAGCCTGATAGGAAGGCCAAGGACAGAGAGGCAGATATGAACCAAAAGCATGATGGTTAACAGAGTATAACCCAATGAATGCACCTCTTCTGCAATGTATCTGAGAACATGAGCACATTGCTGTAAAAACTGGAATCAGCTACTACTTACACCTTTCGAGAACCAAACTGCTAGCTACTTCAGACTCATGTCTTACAAACTGACGAAGTACCTAAAGTGGAACAAATGAGTAAAACAGCTTTAGTACAGGAGGAAAGGCAAATGTAAACAGAAGACCAGTTCACACCTGGTCAGCAGCCCCTAAGGCACACACCCACACAAGAGAGGTGCACCCATCACAGTGCCAGGCACGCATGCATGCTCAGTGGCTTCAATCATATCCAACTCTATGCAAACCTATGGACTATAGCCCGCCAGGCTCCTCTGTCCATGGAATTCTCTAGGCAAGGGTACGAGAGTGAGTTTCCATGCCCTCCTCCAGGGGATCTTTCCAACCCAGGGATTGAACCCACATCTCCTGCATTGCAGGGAGATTCTTTACCACTGAACCACTGGGGAAACCCCACAGAGCCAGGGGGACCACGCAAACACTTAGGGGCAGCCTCCTGCAGAAGCCCACAGGCACAAAGAAGGCTCGAGGGAGTACACCAGAGTCCATTTACAGGTCTTTCCTGCTGCTTCTGTGGCAGCCTTCTGACATGGGGCTTCTGTGCTTCACATAAAACGGTAAACAACACTTGTTGGAAAAATCTGTGCTTCTGACAGCTCCAAGAAAAAAATCTAAGATAAACAAACATGGTTCTTTGATTAAGTACAAAAATAGGACTGTTTGTATCAGTCTATCAGAGAAAGACAGTCACTGCTGTGTAACAGTAGCACTCAGTGATATCCAAAGCCATCGTTACTGAAAGGGCTTCCCAGATAGCTCAGTGGTAAAGACTGCCTGCCAGTGCAAGAGACGAAGGTTCAATTCCTGGGTCGAGAAGACCCCTTGGAGAACAAAATGGCAACCCACTCCAGTATCTTGTCTGGAAAATTCCATAGACAGAGGAGCTTGGCAAGCTATAGTCCACAGTAGTCCGTCATTAGTGAATACTAGGTAAGTGCTTTGCCTCTTATCAATTAATCCTCAGAATAAACCTATAAACTATGTAAAATTACCACCACTTTACAGATGACAAAAATGAAGTTCAGAGACAGAGTGAGTAACTTGCCCAAAATCCTACAGGAAAGAAGTGGCAAGTCACAGCTGGAACTCAGGGCCCCCAACCCCAGGGCTGCTGGCTTTCCCACTGCCCTTTGCTTTAAGGGCTATTGCCAAGATTTGAGTACACATTACTGAGAACATCTCTGGATTCAGAGAGCTAACCATTATATCAGAGAAACACGTGTCCAGAAGTGGCACTGTTAACATACAGTAGGTATCTACCAATTGAAACACCACCCATTCCAGGGGTACTTTTGGCTATGGAATCCCAGCACTACGCTTGGGGGCAGAAGGTGGGTAGAAAAATAAAAAACATGAGTTACCACATAGTAAAGAATCAACCTGCTAACTGGTACCTGTGTCATGATTCTAGAAATGTACTAACCTGATGCTCAGATGAGCCAGAGCTCACATGTTTTATGGAATAATAATCTGTCCCACTGGGGGCACACAAAAATCAAGACCTACCGGAGAAGCAAAAATAGGGAATGAATTATTTAACTGGGATAATTTTTTAAAACTAAACTTTTAACCCTTTTATATATGGTATTAAATTTACCTTAATACTGTAGAATTGTGTATTAAGACACGAGTAACTTTTCCAGGTTTCAACACATTAAAAGGTATATATTTTAAAAGTACATATAAGTTAAAACAGGGATCCAAGAATAGAGAGCCAATTCTGCAGCAGACTGGAGGAGACCTGAACAAGTTCCATTGAGGAAATGATTCTTCCTTAACAAGATGGGAGTTATGACAGGTGTTACACAGGAGAATCTATGGAGAATCTATACAACTCGGTGCCCAAATGAGGTAAGCGAGGAAAAGCGGGTCTAGGCTGACTCAAGGCTGGCTAGACTGACTGAAGAGATTAGGTGAGGAGCCTGATTGGGCGAAATGAGGAGTTTTGAACATAGCTCATCTGTAGAGTTGCTGAGGCTTTACCTGCTCTCCTCAGCAGGGAGATGGCGTGTGGTGGGGGAGGCAGACTGACAACAAAAGTAGGTGGTCAGAAAACAAAACTACATGATTTAAAAAAAAAAAAAAAAAGCTGAAACAATTCTCATAGACTTCAGATCAATAAAGATTTTAAATGCTCTCTAACTGCTCTACACGCAAGGAACACGTTTTAAGAAGTAACTACTCTCATCATACATGTGAGTAAATTAGAAACGTTTTTGTTTGTTTTTGCTTTAGTGAACACTATTTATTCAAGTGGTAAAAAATCTGCATGCCAATGCAGAACATGCCAGAGATGCGGGTTCAATACCTGGGTCAGGAAGATACCCTGGAACAGGAAATGGCCACCCACTCCAGTATTCTTGCCTGGAGAAGCCCAAGGGCGGAGAAGCCTGGTGGGCTACAGTCTATGGGGTCGCAGAGTCAGACACGGCTGAGCTTGCATCTACCACCAAAATCTGTCCCCAACCATCATGTCAACTAAGTACAATAAGACAGGTGGGCCCAAAGGACTTCTGTCTCTGCAGGCAAAACCCTCAAGAAACGTGATCGCTATGGTTTATAAGACATCTCAACTTTAACATGGAGAAGTGATTACCTGTACTACAGGTCTTCGAAACATGGCTTCTACTCTCTCTTCTTCCAATCTAACCTTTAGTCTTTTCCTGAAGAAAAAGAGATTATATCCTATAGCAAGAACACGATTCACTATAGTCCTAAATTCCTAACGGCATTCAGGACTTTTACGCAACCAACCGTGAGACCGTTAACATACCACGCCCCAGCACATTAGACAAGGATCCTCTCCCACTCCCCAAAATCTCTCGCACTTTTTTTTTT
>SJYX01024041.1:0-18900 GCA_006410675.1 Oreotragus oreotragus
AAAAAAAAAAAAAAAACTCTCACCAAAGGGAGTAGAGAGGGAACATATCTCAACATAGCTAAAGCTCTTTATGACAAATCCACAGCTAACATAATACTCAGTAGCGAAAAGCTGAGAGCCTTCCTACTAAATTTAGCCAAAAGACAATTCCCACTCTCATCACTTCCATTTGACTTAGTATTGAAAGTCCTAGCCACAGCAGCCAGATAAGAAAAATAAAATAAAAATTATCCAAATTGGAGGAGAAAGAGGTAAAAACTGTCCATGTTTGCAGATAACATGATATTCTATTTAGAGAACCGTAAATTCCACACATAAAAACCATTAGAACTACTTCAGCAAGTCAGCAGGATTAATATACAAAAAATTGTTGATTTCTACATATTGATAATGAAATATCAGAAAGAGAAAGTAAAGGGGAAAAAAATCTTACTTAAAATCATGCTAAAAAATATGCATGAATTACCTTAACCAAGGAGGTGAAAGGACTATATGCTGAAAATCATGAAACACTGACAAAGGAGACGCAGAATGATTTAGAGAAATGGAAAGATAGCTCACGCTCTTGGCGTGGAAGAATGACTATTGTCAAAATGGCCATATCACCCAAAGCAACTTACAAATTTAATGGAATCCCTATCAAAAGACCTATGACATATTTCACAGAACTAGAACTAACAACTCTAAAATTTATATGGAACCACAAAAGGCCCGGAAAAGCCAAAGCATTTCTGAACAAAAAGAACAAAGCTGGAATTATAACCCTTCCAGACTTCAAACTGTACCACAAAGACAGAGCAATAAAGATAGTACGGTGTTGGCTCAAACACAGACGTGAACTAATGGAACAGAACAGAGAGCCCAGAAACAAACCCACAAGTTTCATTTTCGACAAGGGAGGCATGAATATACAAGGGAGAAAAGACAGTCTCTTCAACAACTGGAGGTGAGAAAGCTGGACAGCTGCATGAAAATCGGTGAAGTTGGAACACTCCATTACACTACAAAAGAGACTTAAATGTAAAACAGGATACAATAAAACTCCTGGAGGAGAACACAAACATACTCTAACATAAACCACAGCAATATTTTCTAAGATCAGTCTCCCAAGGCAAAGACATAAAAGCAAAAACTTAAAAATGAGATTTAATTAAACCGAAAAGCTTTTGCATAGCAAAGGAAACCGTAAACAAAATGGAAAGGGAACCTAGGAAATGAGAGAAAATATTTGCAAATGATGCAACTGGCCAAGGGTCTAGTATCCAAAATGAAGAAATAGCTGATAAACTCAATACTGCAAAAATAAACAACTCATTCAAAAAATGAGAAAACCTAAGTAGACGTTTTCCCAGAAAAGTCATACAGATAGCTAACAGGCACGTGGAAAAATGCTCAGTATCACTAATTATTAGATAAATGCAAATTAAAACCATGATGAGGTATCAACTCACCTCAGTCAGAATAGCTATCATCAAAATGTCTACAAAAATAAGTGCTGGAGAGGGTTTGGGTTTGGAGAAAATGGAATCCTCCTGCACTACTGGTGAGAATGTAAATAGGTGCAATCACTATAAAAATAGTATGGAGGTTTCTTAAACAACTAAAAATAGAACTACCATATGATCCAGCAATCCCACTCCTGTGTGGGTATATATATGCAGAAAAAATGAAACTCTAATTCACAAAGATGTATGCACCCCAGTGTTCATAGATATTCCATTTACAATAGCCAAGACATGGAAAGAAACCAAGTGCCCATCAACATATACATACAGATTGGCATAAGAAGGTGAGGTATACATACATATATATATATATATATATATATACATACATCGGGGAAGGCAATGGCACCCCACCCCAGTACTCTTGCCTGGAAAATCCCATGGATGGAGTAGCCTGGTGGGCTGCAGTCCATGGGGTCGCTAACAGTCGGACAGACTGAGCGACTTCACTTCCACTTTTCTCTTTCACGCATTGGAGAAGGAAATGGCAACCCACTCCAGTATTCTTGCCTGGAGAATCCCAGGGATGGGGGAGCCTGGTGGGCTGCCGTCTATGGGGTCACACAGAGTCGGACATGACTGAAGTGACTTAGCAGCAGCAGCAGCATATACATACATACATATATAATGGAATATTACACAGCCATTAAAGGAATGAAATAGTGCCATTTGCAACAACATGGGTAGACCGAGAGAATATTATTCTTAGCAAAGTGAGTCAAACAGAGAAATACAAATACCATGTGATATCACTTATATAGGGAAGCTAACAATGATTCAAATGAATCTATACACTAAACAGAAACAGATGCTGACACAGGAAACACTTCTACTCACCAAAGGAGAGAGGGACAAATCAGGAGTATGAGGTTAACACCCACAAGCTACTATACATAAAATAGATAAGCAACAAGGATTCACTGTACAGCACAGAGAATCATATTTGATATATTGTAATCATGGAATATAGTCTGAACATCCCACATAATTATGCCAATACATCTCTTGATGAATATATCCAGCACTGGTAATGTAAATTCAACCAATGCCTCCTTGTTAATGTCACTAATTTGAAATATTTGTTTGTCGTTTTGTTAATATTTAACTTAAACTCTTTGTTTTCATGATTTATATACACATATAGCTTTATAGTTGATATATTTAATGCATTTTATTATAAAGAGTGATATGATGTTAACACTTTAGATCAGCAAGAATTTATTTCATTTCAAAGGGATCTGTGTAAACCCAAGATTACTTGAGTCAGATATTGAACCAGACAGCTTTTCCAGGTCTTAAATTTTCTGATAAGAAACTAATGACTTCAGGGTGCAGGAGAGAGGAAGCAGAGCCATGGGGTGATCTCAGATCATTATAAGACTTTTCATTATAATTATTATACAGTTTTCTCTGTGCTTTTCCATAGGACTTAAAAACACAGCAGATGATCAAGAATGGAACACTATTATGCAAATTTACAACTATAAAGGGAAGCATCTCACACTTTGGCATGGCTATATCTCATCACTCAGAAAGCAGTAAACAGGGAAAGAGGTAGAAGTCACCACGTAGTCAAATAAAGGCTCTTACCTGCAGTGAATTCATCACAAAACTGCTCGTTTGTGAACTATGAAGTCCATACATCTGAATATGTTAACCCAACAACTTTGTTGCAGGGAACCAGCCGAAAGTCTCTAGGTGACCAATATCAGCTCCTGTTTTCTCCAGGCCCAAACAACGTCAAAGGCATTTCTTTTCAAAGTCCCAGGTAAGGTGCGAAGGAGATGATTTTCCTTTACTATGTGTATTAACTCTTAGGTTAACATCCTCTTTGCTTCCATCCATGGGCATCAGATCTGACTTTCATTTAAATTCCCTGTTTTGGTGACCCTGTGATTCCAAACAGATGGGACAAAAGTGATGGTAACAGTGTGGCAGGGTCTCCACTTCTGTAATCTGTCTGCTAAGTTAAAATCTTGTTGGTTCAAGTAAAAATAAGTTTCCAAATTGTGGAGTCAGACACGAAATGTCATAGGTGGGTGGTTAGACTGGTTGGGCCAGGCTAAGAAAATACAGCACCGGGAAGGGCAGGCTTTCTTGGACTAGCCCTAGAGTGACCTGATAGTGATGCTATGTCTCACATGCTTTCTTCTTTTTAGTTATAGCATGAATGGATCTTCTCAAATAAGTGAAAGATTATGGGCTAGAGGAGAGCATCTAACCCCAAACAGCAAATACACAACATATCCACAGATGCTTTGAGGGCAAGTTTGGCCCCCTAACCACCATAGTGACTCACAACAGCAATCTGTGTCTCTTTCTCAAACATTTGAACTCAAGGTTGAAGCTGAGAGTCAGTTGCAATAGATTTAACTGGAAGTTTCCCTGGTAGCTCAGAGGGTAAAGCATCTGCCTACAATGCAGGAGACCCAGGTTCGATCCTTGGGTCCGGAAGATCCCCTGGAGAAGGAAATGGCAACCCACTTCCGTATTCTTGCTTGGAGAATTCCATGGACCGAGAAGCCTAGTAGGCTACAGTCCATGGGATCACAAAGAGTTGGACACGACTGAGCGCCTTCACTAACTCAGTCACTCATAAAGACGCAGGCAATAAAGGCACAGACAGTTTTATTGATATTTTTGGAGCAATCACTGGGTCCCATGAAATCCTTTAATTGTTGTTGCTCAGTTGTGTCCGACTCTTTGTGACCCCATGGGCCACAGCTCACCAGGCTTCCCTGTCCTTCACCATCTCCCAGAGCTTGCTCAAACTCATGTCCATGGAGTTGGTGCTGCCATCCAACTATCTCATCCTCTGCTGTCCCCTTCTCCTCCTGCCCTCAATTTTTCCCAGCATCGGGATCTTTTCCAATGAGTCAGCTCTTCACATCACGTGGCCAAAGTATGGGAGCTTCAGCTTTAGCATCAGTCCTTCCAATGAATATTCAGGGTTGGTTTCCTTTAGAATTGACTGGTTTGANCTATCTCATCCTCTGCTGTCCCCTTCTCCTCCTGCCCTCAATTTTTCCCAGCATCGGGATCTTTTCCAATGAGTCAGCTCTTCACATCACGTGGCCAAAGTATGGGAGCTTCAGCTTTAGCATCAGTCCTTCCAATGAATATTCAGGGTTGGTTTCCTTTAGAATTGACTGGTTTGATCTCCTTGCTGTCCAAGGCACTCTGAAGAGTCTTCTCCAGCACCACAGTTTAAAAGCATCAGTTCTTCCTCACTCAGCCTTCTTTATGGTCCAACTCTCACATCTGTACATGACTACTGGAAAAAAACATAGCCTTGTTATACCCATTATTTAGTTTCATCCTGTAATAAGATAGATACAATTAGTATTCTCATATTTCAGACAAGAAAACTGAGGCCCAGAGAGGTTATTGTTAAATGCTCAAGATCATACAAATAATAAGCCAGAATTCTAACTCGAGCAGTATTATGCCAAGACTTCAGCAAAGTCACACTGCTGCAGAGACAGAACTGTTGACTTATGAGAGGAGTAAGGCACTAGAGAAAGAAACCATGACCTCCTGGAGGTGGACAAGCCATGAGTCAGCCTGGTTGGCCATTCCTGATTCTGAATCACCCTCCATGCTCCTAGATCACATCCCAGTTTCTGGATGCCTTCCTATGCCACCGAAATTGGTCACATGTATCCCGTTGTGCAACTCTTTCTGAATTCCTGTGAAGACTGTTTTCTTATTCCCACAAATATTCTTGTAATAAGCCTCCTCTATTGCCTTGGATAAGCTGGGGGACGCTCTCTTGTTTCTCAAAAGCCTAACATGAAGCAAACAGGAACTATTATCTAGCAGTGGTTCCGCAAATCAGAATCACCTGCAGGGCATGTTAACCCCAATTTCCGTGCTCCATCCTCTGAGCTACTGATTCACTAGGCCTGGGTTGGGACCCAAGAATTTTCATTTCTAACAAGTCCCCTGGGGATGCGGATACTGCAGATCCTCCGAAGACCACACTTTGAGAACCGCTGATCTAGCGCCTTGCTCCCCCAAATGTGGAGAACAGCGGCATCAGCCTCAGCTGGAACTTGTTAGAAATGAGACTCTTGGCACCCGCACAGGCCAACCCGCACAGCAGTTAGAATCTGCTTCTAAACAAGGTCCCCAGGTGCTTTCTGTGCATACTAGAAGCTGAAGGGGCACTGCCCGAGCAGAGGTTTCCAATTGACCACACCCTGAAATACCAGGAAGCTTTAAAAACAACACTGATGCCTTTTCCACACAGAGAGACGCTGATTTTGGTGCCTGGCCCCCTTCTCTGGAGATACTGATTTAGCAAGTTGGATGTGTGGCTGTGATGCGGGGATGTTTGAAGTCTTCCCCTGCAAGTCTTACATGCTGCCAAGGTTGTGAACCAGTGGTGCAGACGTGCTGACTTCGGTTGATCTGCTAATGTTTTCTTTCTTGCCCCACACTCGTTTACAAAGTATGTCCTTCTAGAAGGAAAAAGAGCAGATGCTATAGCATTTTTCAAACCGACAGAAGAGAAGAAAAAGTGGAAATAACTTCATGCCTGAAATCTCTATTTTGGCCAAGGTCCGCTTCAAGCTGTAAAGAATTGAAGAGTAAACGGAGACCAACAGAATAAAATCATGTTTAAATCCAGCCACTATTACTGCAGCACTGGTCTGCTGACCCAGCAGAGGAGTCAGAGAGAAAACACACACTTCCCAAATGAGGGTTTCTTCTCAGAAGGAAGTATTTTATTGCAGCCGCATTTCCCTGTAAAGCTCTTTTCCTCCCCTACCTTTTTATGTGTTTGTCCAGTTTTTTAATAAGACCTGTGACTTTATACAAGTTATCCCATTCTCTGTACCTCAAGTCTCTCTACTGGAAATGGAGACAGACCCCTAGCTCCACAGAGTGAGAAGACCAAGTAGGATTCTCTGCAACTTGCCTAGCACGTGCCTGGCTGTACAGGGAAAGCATGTCTACCTGGGAGAATTCCTCAATTAAGAACTTTAGTGATTAGGTAGCTAATGACCTGTAATACCCTCCTCTAGAACAAGGAGAGCGTGTCCAGCCTTCTACAGGAAGTTACAAACACTTCAGACAGCAAGTTTGGAGGAAAGGCCAGATCTGGACCAAGCAGGCTGGTCAGCAGGTACTCAAAAGCCAAGTACTGAAATCATGAATCAGAAAAGTCTCCTGCAGCTCCAATGGCCTCTAAGATGGGCAGCAGCAGGAAGCTCTCTAAATCTCACTATAGTCATAGAATTCAAATCACGAGCCCACTCAGCAAGGGTGGGGTGCAGGATTTCAACCTACATATTCAAGCAGGTTGTGAAAAGGCAAATACTTCTAAGGAATTTTGAGAGATCATTTTGACATGGGAAATATAAAGACGAGGGGGTTGACCTGAACAGTGAAACATGCCTCCTGCAAGCCTGCTTCTTTCCGACCTCTCCCTTATCCACCTTCTTTTGAGCCCTGAGATGCATCATGTTTAACAAAGCATCTCTCCTCAGAGATGTTTTGTAAGGCCTCAGAAGCACGTCCAACTTTGAGTCAATATACTTTGTATACTGATGAGATACTGCAGTAAACTAATTAGCTGTCTGCAACTAGTTAATTAAGAGATACTGCACTACCTTGGCCTCCAGCATTAAGCAACTCTAGCCGATAAGGCGGGGAAGGCAATGGCACCCCACCCCAGTACTCTTGCCTGGAAAATCCCATGGATGGAGTAGCCTGGTGGGCTGCAGTCCATGGGGTCGCTAACAGTCGGACAGACTGAGCGACTTCACTTTCACTTTTCTCTTTCATGCATTGGAGAAGGAAATGGCAACCCACTCCAGTATTCTTGCCTGGAGAATCCCAGGGATGGGGGAGCCTGGTGGGCTGCTGTCTATGGGGTCACACAGAGTCGGACATGACTGAAGTGACTTAGCAGCAGCAGCAGCAGCCAATAAGGCTAAAATTGGCAAATAAGAGGATTGACAGGACACAAGGGGCTTATGTGTCACTCACTTAGGAATTTGTTTTTCCAAGGGGCAGGTGAACAGGGCCTAGAGGAGGACATGTGGGTGGGATCCTCATAAGGCTCCATTACTATCAGGAAAACAAGGGTTTCCACCTCTTGGAAAATGCAACAGTAAACAGTCCTTCCTAAATTTTATTGTGTTTTCCCTCTTTCTATCACCGCAAGACCTATTTTTACTAAAGTCAAAGAGGCCGTTAAGGCTCAGAGACCCCTGGGTGTGCCATCTGGAGGGTCATAATTAGCAGGATCTTTTAAAGGTACCCGTTTCTCTGGCTAGCCTCTTACCAAACCAAACTTGGGTCCACTTGCCCCCCATGCAACAAGCCAATCTACTGGCACTAGATTGTAAGGAAGGAAAATACAGTATCTATCGTAGGGTCCAGCAGGGAGGACAGGCAGCTAAGGCTCAAAAGACAAAAACACTCCAGTGGATCTGAGAAAAAGGTTTTTACAGGAACCTTGGGAGTGAAGGCTACAGGGTATATGACTTTTTTCTGATTGGCAGGTGGTGATGTTACAGGGTAATGTTTCAGGAATTTTAATCATCAGCCTCTAGTTCCAGCCAGTCTGGAGTCTAAATGCGTGTGGTCAGCATGTAGTCATCATCCTCCATCTTGACGGTGGTCTTTGCTTCTGCAGAATAACTCAGAGGTCCTGCTCAGTTTCAAGCCCTTGCCCTTGCTCTAACATCTGGTTTGGTGAGTGGGATCTGGACTGGACTCCAGCTACACCCACCCTTTGGAAATGCACCTGCATTGCATAACTGGAGGCAGAGACCTCATCTTCCACCCCAGCCCAGATCAAAGGGAGACTAGACTTTGGAGGGGGAGCCCTCGTGGAGAAGGGACAGAGTATCTCTCCCCACCATCAAAGGAAAGGAAGCTTCCCAAAGCCAAGGTCTTGCCTGCTACTCACCCACAGTGCAAGTCCTCTAGTGTCTTGAGTGTTAGCAAAAGGCTCCTCACAACCAGAAATTCCCTAAGAGACACTGGCTACTCTCCAAGCTAAGAATCGCCGAATGGTGAGTGGATTGGGAAGTAGAAAACATTAGCAGCATCTTGGAGGGGATGACATGCCCACCTGGAGACTATAATGTGTGACCAGCCCCCTCATTGGTGCATGTCCTCTCCCACCACCCCCACCAGAGGCTTCAAATTCCTATCTGGTGCAGTAATGGTGAAAATATATATATAAATGTAAAGAGAATCAAGGGGTTTCTCTCGGAGCTCAGATGGTGAGTGGTCGCCTGCATTGCAGGTCTCTCTGGGTCAGGGAGACCACTTGGGGAATGGAATGGCTACCCACTCCAGTATTCTTGCCTGGAGAATCCCATGGACAGAGGAGCTTAGCAGGCTACTGTCCCTGGGGTTGCAAAGAGTCGGTTGGACATGACTGAGCAACTAATGCTTTCAAAGAGGATCAAAGCAGGAAAAAAAATGTTTGGAAATTACAAACAGCCATTTAAGTCAAAATTCTGGAGCATACAAATGGTGTCTGTCTCTGTCCCAAGCAGTTTCTTCTATTCAACACCACACTTTTTTATTGTGTGCTCCCCTGACTACTTGCATAAGAATCACTTGGGGCACATGTCAAAAATACATCCCAGGCCTACTCAGCCAGAATTACTGGGAGCAGAGCTGGAGACTTATATTTTTAAACAAGGTCCCCAGGTGACTTTTATGTCTTTTCAAGTTTGTATATGACTAATGGACTAGGACATTAGTCATAATGCTTCCCTGGTGGCTCAGAAGGTAAAGCGTCTGCCTGCAACACAGGAGACCTGGGTTCGATCACAGGGTCAGGAAGATCCCCTGGAGAAGGAAATGGCAACCCACTCCAGTACTCTTGCCTGGAAAATTCCATNTTTCATTTCTAACAAGTCCCCTGGGGATGCGGATACTGCAGATCCTCCGAAGACCACACTTTGAGAACCGCTGATCTAGCGCCTTGCTCCCCCAAATGTGGAGAACAGCGGCATCAGCCTCAGCTGGAACTTGTTAGAAATGAGACTCTTGGCACCCGCACAGGCCAACCCGCACAGCAGTTAGAATCTGCTTCTAAACAAGGTCCCCAGGTGCTTTCTGTGCATACTAGAAGCTGAAGGGGCACTGCCCGAGCAGAGGTTTCCAATTGACCACACCCTGAAATACCAGGAAGCTTTAAAAACAACACTGATGCCTTTTCCACACAGAGAGACGCTGATTTTGGTGCCTGGCCCCCTTCTCTGGAGATACTGATTTAGCAAGTTGGATGTGTGGCTGTGATGCGGGGATGTTTGAAGTCTTCCCCTGCAAGTCTTACATGCTGCCAAGGTTGTGAACCAGTGGTGCAGACGTGCTGACTTCGGTTGATCTGCTAATGTTTTCTTTCTTGCCCCACACTCGTTTACAAAGTATGTCCTTCTAGAAGGAAAAAGAGCAGATGCTATAGCATTTTTCAAACCGACAGAAGAGAAGAAAAAGTGGAAATAACTTCATGCCTGAAATCTCTATTTTGGCCAAGGTCCGCTTCAAGCTGTAAAGAATTGAAGAGTAAACGGAGACCAACAGAATAAAATCATGTTTAAATCCAGCCACTATTACTGCAGCACTGGTCTGCTGACCCAGCAGAGGAGTCAGAGAGAAAACACACACTTCCCAAATGAGGGTTTCTTCTCAGAAGGAAGTATTTTATTGCAGCCGCATTTCCCTGTAAAGCTCTTTTCCTCCCCTACCTTTTTATGTGTTTGTCCAGTTTTTTAATAAGACCTGTGACTTTATACAAGTTATCCCATTCTCTGTACCTCAAGTCTCTCTACTGGAAATGGAGACAGACCCCTAGCTCCACAGAGTGAGAAGACCAAGTAGGATTCTCTGCAACTTGCCTAGCACGTGCCTGGCTGTACAGGGAAAGCATGTCTACCTGGGAGAATTCCTCAATTAAGAACTTTAGTGATTAGGTAGCTAATGACCTGTAATACCCTCCTCTAGAACAAGGAGAGCGTGTCCAGCCTTCTACAGGAAGTTACAAACACTTCAGACAGCAAGTTTGGAGGAAAGGCCAGATCTGGACCAAGCAGGCTGGTCAGCAGGTACTCAAAAGCCAAGTACTGAAATCATGAATCAGAAAAGTCTCCTGCAGCTCCAATGGCCTCTAAGATGGGCAGCAGCAGGAAGCTCTCTAAATCTCACTATAGTCATAGAATTCAAATCACGAGCCCACTCAGCAAGGGTGGGGTGCAGGATTTCAACCTACATATTCAAGCAGGTTGTGAAAAGGCAAATACTTCTAAGGAATTTTGAGAGATCATTTTGACATGGGAAATATAAAGACGAGGGGGTTGACCTGAACAGTGAAACATGCCTCCTGCAAGCCTGCTTCTTTCCGACCTCTCCCTTATCCACCTTCTTTTGAGCCCTGAGATGCATCATGTTTAACAAAGCATCTCTCCTCAGAGATGTTTTGTAAGGCCTCAGAAGCACGTCCAACTTTGAGTCAATATACTTTGTATACTGATGAGATACTGCAGTAAACTAATTAGCTGTCTGCAACTAGTTAATTAAGAGATACTGCACTACCTTGGCCTCCAGCATTAAGCAACTCTAGCCGATAAGGCGGGGAAGGCAATGGCACCCCACCCCAGTACTCTTGCCTGGAAAATCCCATGGATGGAGTAGCCTGGTGGGCTGCAGTCCATGGGGTCGCTAACAGTCGGACAGACTGAGCGACTTCACTTTCACTTTTCTCTTTCATGCATTGGAGAAGGAAATGGCAACCCACTCCAGTATTCTTGCCTGGAGAATCCCAGGGATGGGGGAGCCTGGTGGGCTGCTGTCTATGGGGTCACACAGAGTCGGACATGACTGAAGTGACTTAGCAGCAGCAGCAGCAGCCAATAAGGCTAAAATTGGCAAATAAGAGGATTGACAGGACACAAGGGGCTTATGTGTCACTCACTTAGGAATTTGTTTTTCCAAGGGGCAGGTGAACAGGGCCTAGAGGAGGACATGTGGGTGGGATCCTCATAAGGCTCCATTACTATCAGGAAAACAAGGGTTTCCACCTCTTGGAAAATGCAACAGTAAACAGTCCTTCCTAAATTTTATTGTGTTTTCCCTCTTTCTATCACCGCAAGACCTATTTTTACTAAAGTCAAAGAGGCCGTTAAGGCTCAGAGACCCCTGGGTGTGCCATCTGGAGGGTCATAATTAGCAGGATCTTTTAAAGGTACCCGTTTCTCTGGCTAGCCTCTTACCAAACCAAACTTGGGTCCACTTGCCCCCCATGCAACAAGCCAATCTACTGGCACTAGATTGTAAGGAAGGAAAATACAGTATCTATCGTAGGGTCCAGCAGGGAGGACAGGCAGCTAAGGCTCAAAAGACAAAAACACTCCAGTGGATCTGAGAAAAAGGTTTTTACAGGAACCTTGGGAGTGAAGGCTACAGGGTATATGACTTTTTTCTGATTGGCAGGTGGTGATGTTACAGGGTAATGTTTCAGGAATTTTAATCATCAGCCTCTAGTTCCAGCCAGTCTGGAGTCTAAATGCGTGTGGTCAGCATGTAGTCATCATCCTCCATCTTGACGGTGGTCTTTGCTTCTGCAGAATAACTCAGAGGTCCTGCTCAGTTTCAAGCCCTTGCCCTTGCTCTAACATCTGGTTTGGTGAGTGGGATCTGGACTGGACTCCAGCTACACCCACCCTTTGGAAATGCACCTGCATTGCATAACTGGAGGCAGAGACCTCATCTTCCACCCCAGCCCAGATCAAAGGGAGACTAGACTTTGGAGGGGGAGCCCTCGTGGAGAAGGGACAGAGTATCTCTCCCCACCATCAAAGGAAAGGAAGCTTCCCAAAGCCAAGGTCTTGCCTGCTACTCACCCACAGTGCAAGTCCTCTAGTGTCTTGAGTGTTAGCAAAAGGCTCCTCACAACCAGAAATTCCCTAAGAGACACTGGCTACTCTCCAAGCTAAGAATCGCCGAATGGTGAGTGGATTGGGAAGTAGAAAACATTAGCAGCATCTTGGAGGGGATGACATGCCCACCTGGAGACTATAATGTGTGACCAGCCCCCTCATTGGTGCATGTCCTCTCCCACCACCCCCACCAGAGGCTTCAAATTCCTATCTGGTGCAGTAATGGTGAAAATATATATATAAATGTAAAGAGAATCAAGGGGTTTCTCTCGGAGCTCAGATGGTGAGTGGTCGCCTGCATTGCAGGTCTCTCTGGGTCAGGGAGACCACTTGGGGAATGGAATGGCTACCCACTCCAGTATTCTTGCCTGGAGAATCCCATGGACAGAGGAGCTTAGCAGGCTACTGTCCCTGGGGTTGCAAAGAGTCGGTTGGACATGACTGAGCAACTAATGCTTTCAAAGAGGATCAAAGCAGGAAAAAAAATGTTTGGAAATTACAAACAGCCATTTAAGTCAAAATTCTGGAGCATACAAATGGTGTCTGTCTCTGTCCCAAGCAGTTTCTTCTATTCAACACCACACTTTTTTATTGTGTGCTCCCCTGACTACTTGCATAAGAATCACTTGGGGCACATGTCAAAAATACATCCCAGGCCTACTCAGCCAGAATTACTGGGAGCAGAGCTGGAGACTTATATTTTTAAACAAGGTCCCCAGGTGACTTTTATGTCTTTTCAAGTTTGTATATGACTAATGGACTAGGACATTAGTCATAATGCTTCCCTGGTGGCTCAGAAGGTAAAGCGTCTGCCTGCAACACAGGAGACCTGGGTTCGATCACAGGGTCAGGAAGATCCCCTGGAGAAGGAAATGGCAACCCACTCCAGTACTCTTGCCTGGAAAATTCCATAGATGGAGGAGCCTGCTAGGCTACAGTCCATGGGTCACAAAGAGTGGAACACAACTGAACTCCTTCACTTTCACTGTCAATGTACTGGATAGGGAGCTTGCTGCTGCTGCTGCTGCTGCTGCTAAGTCGCTTCAGTCGTGTCTGACTCTGTGCGACCCCATAGACGGCAGCCCACCAGGCTCCCCTGTCCCTGGGATTCTCCAGGCAAGAATACTGGAGTGAGTTGCCATTTCCTTCTCCAATGCAGGAAAGTGAAAAGGGAAAGTGAAGTCGCTCAGTCGTGTCTGACTCCCAGCGACCCCATGTACTCCAGCCTACCAGGCTCCTCCGGCCATGGGATTTTCCAGGCAAGAGCACTGGAGTGGGGTGCCATTGCCTTCTCCAGGATAGGTACCTTATCTCATGAATATTTATTCAGCTAATTCATCTGCTGATGACTTATTTTACATTTAGAGAATGGAATCTGAGTCCCTAGTGTCATTTACACAAGATCTCTATTAGACTAAACCTAGCATAATATAGTTCTACTTTTGCTGTAAGCACAGAATGGCAATCTAACTTCTAATGGCTGTAAATAATCAATCATAAGCTCTGACTAAGCAGTTCCCATTGAACTTACATGGCCTCAAGCATCCAGCTCTGAAACTTCCCTAAAAAAACCAATCCTGACTCAAGTAGTTGCTTTATTATCTTGTGTGTGGCCCCAGCCATTCTGCTTCTAACTCGAGATGGTGCTGAGTAGGAGTTCTTTGTTGGAAATAAGAGGGAAAATGCAGATGGCATTGAAGGAGAAGCAGATACGTAGATCAAACTGTCACACTGAACAGGGCAGTTCACTTCCTGGTCACATTCAGAACCTCATTTTTAGTGCCAGAGGAAACCCTAAAGTTAGAGGGCCCTGAGGGCGTTGGGTCAGACCAAGAAGACAATTTACCGTGGAGTAGCCAAGGTAGAATAGGTTCTTTCCCAATTCTGCTGTAGCAAGTTACCACAAACTTGATTGTTTTCCATATCTTCCTTTTAACCCTTATCTTTTTAAAGAAGATAAATGAAATCAATTATGTATACAACTGAAAGAAAATTAACCTCTTTGCCATTATTTTCTGAGTTGAATTTCATTCATATATTACATGCCAAAGACATCTCCTCAGGTGCACCGACTTTTATTCATGTATGAAAAATTTCATGAAAGTTTCACATGTATTTCAGCATCGATTATAAAGAATAGTACAGTGTCATGAACCCACTAAGCATTAAAATGTAAAATGAGAGGAAGAAAGAGTGAAAACAAATTGCCTCGGGAAAAAACAAGAGATCATTCCAAAAAAGTATAGAGTCAAGGGAATTGTTGAAGAATAGACAATAATGCTACTAGAAACACTGGCTGGAACACACTGGTGCATAGAAGAAATCAGATTCTTATTCTACCAGCTGCAGTTTGCCTGGAGCAGATTTTAGTAGCTCTCCTAAGTGGAGCAGATTTCAGTACATGTCTATATTTCTGTGTAGATACCGGTCTGGGATCACACATGAGCTCAGCTCACTTCTCTGCCTCTGGCCCAGAAAGATAACGGTCTGTCACTGACTATTCTTCATGTATCCTCCCCAGATTCAAGCCATAAAGAAATGTGTGGGGGATGAAGTTTACCACATCCACCCCTTCCCCATTCTACATTCTACTCCAGAATAACCACCAAATTGTATCCAGCCTCCCTAACCTTGTCCCAGAGAAAAGGTATACCTTTTGTATACCATTTTTGTTCTTATTAACTCAAAATATTCTGGGTACCCTCCCATGTAAGTACATACAGTTCTTATATAGGCAGCTCCCCATCTATTGCTAGGCTTCCTCTTCCCTCTCTGTGAACTAATAAGAAGCTTACAGGGCATCGACCAATATTTCTCACCCTGCAAGTCATCAAGGTTGGGAAATATCTTTGATTTTTTCCAGCACTCAACTTCTGGAAGGGCAATTGGTCAGCAATCCCTGAAAAATCCCCAAAATGGCATAAAAGAAAGAATATGGGTTTAGATTCAGTCAAGCCTAAATCCTCTACTTAATAAATTCATCATCTTGATCAAATCACTAAGCCTTTCTGTGAAGAGTGCTCCCAGGACTGCTGTAAGAATCCAATTATAAGGAACATTAGATGTGCACATTAGATGCTCAATAAATGTGAGAGTTTCTTACCTTTTCTCATGTCCTCCACCTAGGCCCTTGGAATGCCTGGAGTCTCTCCACCCACAGGGCACTGGTGCCATCTGGCCCAGCCTTGCTCCCTGCGTGAGTCGGGGACTGGGACTCGCCTCCGGGAGCTGGTGATGGACCGGGAGGCCTGGCGTGCTGCGATTCATGCGGTCGCAAAGAGTCGGACACGACTGAGCGACTGAACTGAACTTCCGGCCTCTGTCCAGCCAGCTGATTTCTCCAAAGGCTGCGCTTTTGTCCTTGCTCTTTCTCTACCTTATACCTGAAAAGATACTCTTGGAGGACACTATTTTTCCTCGTTGCTCCATCCTCTCCCTATAGTTTAAGAACCTCATTCCCTTCCTCCAGATCGCAAAGCCTACCTGACACTAACCCAGTACTGTCTCTGCCAACCTGGGATTTGGAACTGACCTTCTATTAGGTACCTTCACCCCCTTATAATTCAGTCTCCAATATAAATGGATATAAACCCTACATCCTCAGCCCCCAATCTCACCTCCCGTTCCCTCTCTCCCACAGTTTTTCCCTTGTTAGAATAAGACATTGCAGAGCAGTCTCTAGCAGCCTCCCAGAAGCAAATGCTGAAGCCTTATCCAGGTTCTAGCAAGTGATGCTGATGAACAGAAAGAAGTGAAAGAGAAAGATATGACGCTCACTCTTTTGTTACTCTCCATTACCTATTGGCTTTCATACAACCACTGGCAGTATAAGAAGCTTCCCCTTCTCCCCAAATTGGAACAATTCATCAATCTATAGGGATAAAGATAAGATAAAAGCAACTGGATAAATTAGCACACACTATCCCATACTGCTGCAAGGGACAGGGGTGGAAAACAAAATCACCACTAACACTCTAAAGCTTTCAGACCAAGTTTTAGCTCACAGACCTAATCATAGCTTTCACCTTTTCGCAACTTAATCTGTTACTTGTCTGAAACATACGCGTATCCGACTGCCAGAATAGCAGACACATGATGTTAAACATTCTGCTTTTATTAATGAAACTTCTATCAGTACTTCCTCCTCAGTGTTATTACTAAGCCACTAGCATTTTTAAATATGAAATAATTATAAGGAATGAAAAATGTCAATGTATTTTACACAGTTGCTGTCTGTGCTAGTTAGGATATTAGTTCAGGTGCTTAAACAGAAAGCAAATCACAATGGCCCTAGTCCCTTGCATGCAGTGTGGGATAGTGTGTGCTAATTTATCCAGTTGGCTCTGTCTGATCTTTATCCCTATAGATTAATAAATTGTTCCAGTCTGGGGAGAAGGGGAAGCTTCTTAAACTGCAAGAGGTTGTATAAAAGCCAATAGGTAATAGAGAGTTACAGGAGAGTCAGAGGCATGTCTTCATCCTTGGCAACCTTACTTCCTTCTCTTCATCAGTATCACTTGCTGCTGCTGCTAAGTCTCTTGAGTCATGTCCGACTCTTAGCGACCCCATGGACTGCAGCCTACCAGGCTCCTCCGCCCATGGGATTTTCCANAGGAGAGTCAGAGGCATGTCTTCATCCTTGGCAACCTTACTTCCTTCTCTTCATCAGTATCACTTGCTGCTGCTGCTAAGTCTCTTGAGTCATGTCCGACTCTTAGCGACCCCATGGACTGCAGCCTACCAGGCTCCTCCGCCCATGGGATTTTCCAGGCAAGAGTACTGGAGTGGGTTGCCCTTGCCTTCTCCAATCACTTGCTAGAACCTAGATTTTTTAAAAAGAGAGAGAGAGAGATAGAATTTTATTTCTTTTGGTAAAGTTCCTTCTGATTGGTTGCAGGGAGAAGCCGTTCTCTGTAAGATCATTCAGGGACCAAGGCTCCTATCTGACTGTCTTGTCATTCCTTAGAGCGCTGTCCTTGTCCTTACGGTCGAAATCGGCTCACCCACTGCTGCATCATATATCAACCTACAGAAAGGGAGAAAGAAGACTTGGAAGGCAAGCCGCTCTCTTTTAGGAAGATGTTCTGGAAGTCGTGTCCATCACTTCTGCTTACATGCACTGGCCACAGCTTGGCTTTGTGGGGCCACACCTTGCCAAGGGAAGCTGGACATGTGATTTCTAGTGAGGTCTTGAACCTCAGGTGGTCCTGTTATCAAAATTCCATCATACCTTGCATACATCTTTTAGCCCACCTTTTCATTTAATACTTTAACAACATTGCCCCGTGTCATTAGTAATTGTTTATGAATATCATCTTTAATGATTATATAATGGTCAAAAGACTCTGATGCTGGGAGGGATTGGGGGCAGGAGGAAGAGGGGATGACAGAGGATGAGATGGCTGGATGGCATCATTGACTCGATGGACATGAGTTTCAGTGAACTCCAGGAGATGGTGATGGACAGGGAGGTCTGGTGTGCTGTGATTCATGGGGTCGCAAAGAGTCAGACACGACTGAGCGACTGAACTGAACTGAACTGAATGGTTCTATACATGAAGTGGCTTTCTCAGTGGCTCAGATGGTCAAGAATCTGCCTGCAATGCGGGATACCTAGGTTCGATCCCTGGGTTGGGAAGATCCCCTGGAGAAGCACATGGCAACCCACTCCAGTTTCCTTGCCTGGAGAATCCCCATGGACAGAGGAGCCTGGTGGGCTACAGTCCACTGGGTAGCAAAGAGTTGGACACGACTGAGTGACTAAGCACAGCACACACATGAAGTATTTTCCCTACTGTCAGACATGTAGGTTGTTTCTAAATGGCGATTTTATAAATAATACTGCAATTAACATCCAGTATATTAATTTTACTTGCTTTTCTGGTAATTTCCTTGAGATTTCTTTCTACAAGTAGGATAGTTTTACTTAAAATTGTGCCAATTAACCTTCTTCTCAGCAACAAATAAGAGGGTCAAATTTATGCCACTATCACTAGCAATAATCTAGTCTTTTCCTTTTTTTTTAATCTTCACAAATTTGGTTGATTGAAAATGGTATCTAATTGTGATTTTCAATCTCATTCCTTTAATTATCAGTGTGTTTAATTACTTACGAATGTTAACAAGTTCCAAAGTTTTATTAATTGCTTATATATATACTCTTAGGAATTTTTCTTTGCCATGAGTTGTCTCAGGTTATTTTTCTTGTGTGTAAAACAAGACAGTAATAGTACCTGCATAATACAGTGTGGTGAGAATCAGACTCTTTTTCTTCTACCCTATTTATTCTGATTTCTTCTGGATAAGGACGGCAGCCTTGAGCTCAGACTATGTTTGGGCCACCGTGTACTGGTTTGAGGACCTCTGTTCATTCTGCCACATCACCCTATCTTATTTTGTTCAAGCACTGATGATTATCAGACGTTATGCTTTTCCAATGGTCTCCTTATTTTTGTCTGTCTCCCTGCCCCACCCCGACCCTACCG
>SJYX01024041.1:19076-50871 GCA_006410675.1 Oreotragus oreotragus
GCCCCACCCCGACCCTACCGCCCCACATCCCCTACCCCCTAGAAGAACCAGGCCCTAGATTCTCCTTTTCCCTCATGTTTCTCTACCACCCAGACAGCCAGCCTCTGGCACATAGTGGGTACTCAGAAATACTTGCTCGATAAATAAATTAACCTCCTTCTCTCACCACCAGAATCTCTTGACTATGTAAAATACTTAGTCGCAATCTGCAGTTACCTCTTTCCAAAGACAAGTCTTGAAGCTCTGCACAGCCCCTCTTGCATGCAAACACACTTGCTCACTCACGCTTCCAGGCTCTGCTCTCTGCCTCCCTTTGTCACACTTACAGTCCCAATTCCACATACCCCCACCAATTATGCTCAAACATTCCCCATATTGCATTACACACCTGGCACAGCTTCTGCTAAGACCTGCAGTCTCTAGTTAAGATGGAGGAGAGAAGAAAGAAAGGAGGGAAATCTGGCTCATTGGACTGCCTAAAACATATTGTCTTCATGCAGAAAGAAGTGTGGTTGCCTGGCTTTCTGGTTTGCAGCCCTGAGCTAGGAACAGACTGTGCCAGTAACAGAGAGCTCATTCCTGTCTTCTGCCAGATGATGCATACTTTTCCGAGACAAAGAGTGGAGTAAACAGAGTCCATGACTGTTTTCCAGTCCAACACTACTGATGTGGCAATTTGTGCAAATCCTCCCAGAGCCCAGCATATGATTGTCTGGCATCCTGATTATCAGAGCTGCTGTAATGAACAACAACAAAAGTACTTGCACATTTTCAAAGGAATTTTCCTGGAATGTTAGGAGAGGACCAATACGGTACCTCACCTTCTGGGCTTCCCTTGTGGCTCAGCTGTTAAAGAATCTGCCTGCACTGTGGGAGACCTGGGTTCGATCACTGGGTTGGGAAGACCCCCTGGAGAAGGGAAAGGCTACCCACTCCAGTATTCTGGCCTGGAGAATTCCATGGACTTTAAAGTCCATGGGGTCACAAAGAGTCAGACACAACTAAGTGACCTTGGCTTTCAGCATGCCTTCTATTAAATTGGAAGTCTAACGTCTACTTTTAAATTCACTTTTTTTAGCATGAAGTAAGAGACAGGTAGTATACGTATTTTTGGACATTTTGTCCTATTTCACTTCTGTCATCTCAGAATTATTATTAGAGATTTCAAATACATGTTATTATTTTTAAATAAATTCCACTTTAACTCATATACTGTTACAGTCTATAATTAGAAGAGTAACTAACTGCTTTTGAGGCCCAATAATTAAGGAATTAACTTGCAGAATTTCTTTGACAAATTAAAAAGCAGGTTGAACATGTAAATTGTTTTTGGAATCTAGCCTAAATAGTCTCCAGCGAAAATGTGAGCTATCCTTCTGAAGGGCCCAGGGAAGCCATACCCCTGTTCTTCCCATTTGTTAAGCATTTCCCAACCTCTGATACTCATCCTGGACCTACTAGGCTTCCTTTGTGAATTAAACGGAAGTCCGCTGCAGCAAGCCTACTTCAAAACTGTATCCTGACCACTCTCAACCCCAGAATGTTCCATCTTGAAACATAAGGAAACAACGTCTTTTCTCACTGCTGTGTTTAAAGAGGTCTACAAATTCATGAAAATACTGCATGTTGCATTAGAGTCATGCCAGAGACATTTTTACTGGTTTGGAGAAGCCCCGGGAAGAGAATGAGCTATGGACCAATTAATCAAATCCCCTTGTATGTTCCAACATGCTGTGCTGTGCTCAGTCGCTTAGTCGTGTCCAACTCTTTGCAACCCCATGGACTGTAGCCTGCTAGGCTCCCCTGTCTGTGGGATTTCCCAGGCGAGAGCCCTGGAGCAGGTTGCCATTTCCTCCTCCAGGAGTCTTCCCAAGCCAGGGATTGAATCTGGTCTCTTGAATCTCCTGCACTTACAGGCAGATTCTTTTCCACTGTGCCACGTGGGAAGCTCTGCCATGTGAAGCCCTGCCACGTTATAAACATGTATTCAGTGGGGCTGTCTATTGTGGCTAACATCCTGCATGACCAGAATGGAAGCTAACTCAGTCGTTTCTTCAATCTCTTCCAGACCTGGCCGGGCTGGACAGCTGGGCAGCAGGATAGGGCAGCCTGAGCATAAATAGGTGGAGACAATATTTACTATGATAAACAAGGTGCTGATGTGGCAAGCTACCCATAATATCCCTGATCAGAGATATGATGACACACTGTATCTCTCTCCAAGGCCTCTTGTCCACCTATGGTTTGAGTGATTACATCTAATTCCATCTCGGCACTTCATGTGCTTTGCAAACTGATGACCTCATACTTTATGCTAGGATATTCTTGCTTATACTGGGAATCTAAGACATTCTTATTATCATTATGCATTCAGAAATGTTGATTTCTATGATACAGAAAATGTTAGGAACTGGCACATCTGTGAAACCAGAACTGACAAAACCTGTCTTGTTCTTGGGTAGCATAAAATAGTCAAGGAATAAATTGGTCTCTAATAAAACTACTCTTTATTATCACAGGAGCTCTCTGCAGGACACAGATACAGATGATCTAAAGGAATAAAATCACTAGTGTTGATACACTGTACCCCCTGGCATATGCAGCAAAATGACATACAAATATATAAAATTTTAAGTGATTTCATGGGAAGATGTTAAAAATTTTCCAAGATTCTCAGTTTATAAAACCAAATTTCAAAAAGTTTTAGTACATCAACAAAAGGTTTAGTGCTTCAGTAAGACCTAGCTCAGTAACTAATGAATCTGGAGGATCCAATCTAGGCAAAACTATCTTTTTTTTCATGGTATTTTAAAGGACATTAAAAAAAAAAAATAAATAAAGGACATTAAATCTCTGATGGTCCCAGATTATGCTTTAGAAGAGTTCAAAGAAATGGCTTTGATAGAGATGGCTTTGAATGTGGACAGATGATCATTTCTAAGAGGAAACTTGAAACTAGGTTGAGGCAGTGACAGCAAAGAGCAAACGTAGGTCCAGGAGCCTGTAAGCAAGGTTAGCTTTTAAACATGGCAAGGGGCCTGCCTCACAGGTACCTCAGAACGAGAACAAGTTAAAATGCTACTGGCAGAAGCAGGAAAGCGTCCAAGCTCTCCTGCAGGACTTCTAGTTCCCAGGTGAGACTGGTAACATGGGTTTATCCAGAAGAGATATGAAGGGGACATTAAACAATTTTTCTGTTGAAGGAGTAGTTTTAGAAACACCTAGGAATCAAAGTATGCTGACCTGAACTTAATTCATGAACCTAATCTAACTGGGAGTGAGCCTTAGGCTCCCTGACTGGTGATAGGCCTTAGAGGCCATGTAGTCAAAGGACCTACATCAGAGTTCCCTGGAGGGCTGCCTGCAAAACAGCTGGAGCAACATCCCCCTCCTCTGACCCAGGCCAATCCATGGGGGCTTCTGATTCCACTGGTCTAGAATGAAGACCAAGCATCTCTACTTTCAACAAGCTCTGCTGTTGGAGAGGCAACTTGGAAAGAGAGGGACAGATCAGGCTGATAGAGCTCAGGGTCCACGAACCTGGCCCACCTGCCACCTGGATACAGATGCTTGGATGAATTTCCAGGCAGGAAGTCACATCAAGGGACTATCAGACGGGGCGTCCCAGCAAAAGGCTAGGGCAGGGTAACACGTAGTGATCCAGGTAGACAGGCAGGCGGGCAGAGGCCAGCAGCCCCACCTAAAAGTCGGGAAGGAGGCGTAGTCGTAGCTAAGGCCAGGTTCAGAGGCAGATACACGGTCTTGAAAATTATCAGGCTCTGAGAGGGGATCCACATAGACACAGGCAGGGAAGGATCAAAGAAGTCGAAGGGGGGAGGCAAAGCTGGAGTTCAGTCATGACAGTAAGGCAGAAACCCAGTCTTTAACACTAAGACGGAACAAAGGGGAATTAGTATTTGCTGAATACTTCTCTGTAAAGTACGTTTACAGGCTGTCTCCTATCCCCCTCCTTATGTTACCCTAATGCGTGCTGATAATCCTGAAAGGTGATGCTGTGAAAGTGCTGCACTCAATATGCCAGCAAACTTGGAAAACTCAGCAATGGCCACAGGACTGGAAAAGGTCAGTTTTCATACCAATCCCAAAGAAAGGCAATGCTCAAGAATGCTCAAACTATCACACAATTCCACTCCTCTCACATGCTAGTAAAGTAATGCTCAAAATTCTCCAAGACAGGCTTCAGCAATACGTGAACCGCGAACTTCCAGATATTCAAGCTGGTTTTAGAAAAGGCAGAGGAACCAGAGATCAAATTGCCAACATCTGTTGGATCATTGAAAAAGCAACAGAGTTCCAGAAAACCATTTCTGCTTTATTGACTATGCCAAAGCCTTTGACTGTGTGGATCACAAGAAACTGTGGAAAATTCTTTAAGAGATGGGAATACCAGAGCACCTAACCTGCCTCTTGAGAAACCTATATGCAGGTCANTTTTAATACAATTTATAAAGCTTTTCCAAATGAAATATATTGTTCAAGAGAAACAAGTATTGACTTACATGAAAATAAACAGTCCCATATCTTTAAAATCTATACCTATATGTCAGAAGAGTATTTACACTTTATTATAGTACTTGAAATACTTATGCATAAGTAGCTTTTGCCATTCAATATATGAAGTATAGGTGCATTATTAAAATTTATATATACTTTGCAATTGAAATACTTTACCTTGCAATTGAAAATATATTTATGTGAAGTTTGATAAATTAGGAAGAACAAGGGCATGCTAATCCAGAATTAATACTAAAGCAGAATACTAGTGTAGTTAACTGGGGTTATATGAATGGCCAGCAAGAAGCACAGATTGGTAACTTACTGGAATTCCTGCAGGTAACTGCCAACCAGTCACAAGTAAGATACATACCACAGAGTATTAAAAAAAAAAAACTAAAGCAGTATCTAGTAGATACCTAAATGGAACTCCAGAAATGAAAGAATTTAGCCTAATTACTAATTGTGCTTTAGATGGGCAAAAGCTAAAATATTATACTAAAAAATGATTAACTACAACATCAGTATTTCTTGTGCTTTAGAATTCCTCTTGCATTTCCTTAAAGCATCTTGCTTCTTCTCCAGGTGGTTTTGCTGAGGCCAATACAAGATTTAAAACGTGGGCAAATTAAGTAACTAAAACTGGGATCTTCTGTTCCTAATGCTATTTCCAATCACTGAGTAGACCAATTATAGCATCATGCAGATTTTCCTCTAGGTGATAGGGTACAAAGGCCTTTTAGAAGTCAATGTATGATGGGAGAGGTCTTATAATCAGTCTTAGAGAATGAAAGTATTACCGAAATGGTGATTTTGTTCTAAGTTTCACTGCAATATAATGGCTGTTATTGAGTCAAAAATCCTCACAAACCCTGTGATAATGCCTAGAATTCTGGAAATAGATATATGATCCAAAAGACTGAACAGAAATGTAGCAGAATCACCTAAAATACTTTTAAAAGTAATTCACTTTATAAAATTTTCCTTGCTATATTTCATACCAGTAAGTGAATTAAGTCATATGACAATCAGATAAATACATATACTTAAGTTAAATAATAATCATATAAAGCAACTTTTCTTCCATGATTCACTTTCATGTTAGAAAAAACCATACATAAATTTAACAAGCGTTCCAAATAATTTAAAGTAAGAATTTCCAGTTTTTGTTTAACAAATATTCTGACTTCAAAAAAGAAACTTCCTATTTTTATGCTGATTACAAAGGCCTCAAATAAAAAGCTACAGCTTTTACCAACACCCTCTGCCACTGTCCTTTGGGCCTTCTTTACAATATGACTTGCTAACAGTCACACAACAGTTTAATGCCTCTGTTAACCACAACAAAGTACTAAAATGACCATAATACAGACTATACTAAGTCTGCCAGAAATTTGACAAAGAACAGAATGACTGAGGTAACACAGGTGGGCTGCACACGGTTACTAAGATAACTGGCACTTTTGATAACATGATTTTTGTTTAAGGATCTGTACTTGCCACACCCAGGCTGAAATTCTGACAATTCCAATCCATAATCTACTTATTCTATGATATTAAGTTTGAAATTAATGCAGAGCAATTCAACTTAAATGTGATACATCAATACCACTGGATGCTACATCGTTTAAAACCCTGGTTTATTTATCATTTAACTAAAATTCAGGAATGATTTGCTCAGACAAATCACATCTGCTGAAGCTATCTCATCTGTTTCTTGGACTCACATAATGAAAACCACAGGAATGTTATAGTAAAGACACCTACAAAATTAAAAAAAAGATTATATATCTTGATTATTTTTTTAAATTACTAATTGCCTACAAAACTAACTCAGCACAATTTCAAAACAACTGAAAAAGAAATGAGGTTGCTTATGAAGGCCATAGCTTTGGTGACAACTTAGAACCAAACTTTAGATCTGTAGTTGATCCAGACCTAAACAGTTTGGTCATGCCTGATGTTCCCATTTATTTGCAGGGCTTTATGGCTACAGCATATTCTTCACTCATTGCACACATGACAGATACCTAGAAGGAAAAAAAAAAAGCAGGTAAAAAGTTATTCAAAGGCAGTATCTATATAAGATATATTTAATTCATTATACACTGAATAATTGTGGATCTATTTTTCACCCTGCTTATTTAACTTTAAAAAATTTATTTTTAATTGGAGGATAATTGCTTTTCAATATTGTGTTGGTTCCTGCTATACATCAACAGGAATCAGCCGTAGGTATACCTATGTCCTCTCCCTGTTGACCCTGCTCCCACCCCTCTAGGTTGTCACAGAGCACTGGGTTTGAGCTCCCTGCATCATACAGCAAGTTCCCACTGCTCATCTATTTTAATGTGGCCATGTATATGTTTCCAAACACAGAGAACGGACTTGTGGATACAGCAAGGGAAGGAGGATGAGATGAGTATTTGTGGATGTTTTATACGTATTTATTTTGGAAAGAGGCATTCCAAGATCAAATCATCAGTTTTCTAGAGAAGAATTTCTTAAACTGTGGTTTTTAAAACAATTTCCAGGGAACAGGAGAATAAGAACTATAAATGCCATAATACTTAGATGTTATACTTCTGAAAGTTCTAACAAAGATAAATCACCTTCACTCTTTAGAATTCCCATAACATCCTTTCTCATCCTGCAGAATAGTTCAGGCTGACCTTCAAAACAAATTTGGGGTTGACAGTGTCTATGTAGTGAAAAATGAACTTTGATACTTTCTTTGGGAATAGGCATGGTAAAAGGTATCCTGGGGAAACTGCCTAGTTCTAGAGTTCCTTTTCAACATTTCAGCAATATTTAACAGCCGTATTTCTTATAGTATTTTATGCTAACTAATTTAGGTCAAAGCTTTTATAAAATAGCTTAAAAAAAAATCTCCCCATAGGTCTTTATAGGGTAAGTGCTGGAAGCCCCAGCATCTCCAGTAGTGAAATCAATTTCATCCGCCATGGTGGGCTGGGGAGATTCCTCTGAGGGTACTTTCAGAAGGTAAAGAGAGTCTTTTGCCTGCGCACCCGCGCCGGTCCTGTACAGCTGCAGCGGCGGCAGCTGTGGCGACCCGTTTTACCATTATTTTAAAGTTCTCTCATTAGAAAGTAATTCCATAGGGCAGGGATTCTATCATTTTTGCTCATTTCCATATCCTTAGAACCTTTCAACAATGCCTGGCACATGATAGGTGTTTCATCATTATTGTTAAGTGGATAAATAAAAGAACAAAGTTAGGTAGGCATCCATTAACTGCATTTCAAAGGGAAACTGCCAAAAGGCTGCAAAGTTGTTTAGCTGCAGAACTAAAACTTCATCTCACTAGAAGGACACGCTTGGACCATGACTAGTTAGCGGCAGTCTAAACTTGGACTAGTCTCTGCATTCCTTTCCCCTGAAATTGGTGCTAAAGTCACTTAACGAGGGCCAAGTGCAGCCTGATCCTTTATACTGTGATATCAAGCTCTTCGGTAGCAACTGCCCAGCAGCTGAGATAGAAAACTGGAAAGTGGAGGATGGGGCCCCCAGACCTCCTCTCCCACTAGGAAGAATGGAAAAGGGAAAACTTCAACAGAAGAGGCAGCAGATCCTGAAACAGCAAGGGAAAAGAAGAGGTGGGTACAGGGAGATATCCTTATCTGAACTGGGGATTCACCACCTATTTCACAATTTGTTTCATCTGCTCTGAATTAACATTCTATGGGGTCCCTTTTAGTACTGACTTTTAATACCAAAGAACTGAATACAATTCTAAGTATTTTTTTCTGTATCAAATGCATACCATATTATTGAGCCTTAAGCACATGCACTGCTATACACCAAGCCAAAAATAATGCTTCATAAAATTAGGATTTGTCTTCCAACTACAGTTTTTTTGGGTAACATTCTAAGGGTTTCTAAAAAGACTAACCAACTTTTACTTTGTTGCAAAAGAATCTGACACCACTGACCACACACACACAGAGTTTTACTTTACTGAACAGAAAAAAACAAGTTTCCAAAGTTGCTCAAAAACATAGAAGAGGGGAAAAAACAATTCTAAAACACAAATAAAACTTGGATCCAGAAAAGAGGAAGAATGTGTTTTTAAATGAATTATAAAAAGTGATGATCTAGTAAGAAAGCTCTGGTAGGTGTACATGGTAGGAAACCTATCTCCGTTCTTCTGCCATCTCTTCAGCGTTTATAAAGCTAATGTTGACACTTTCAGCAACAGATGGTGAGCTCAGTCACTTAGTCATGTCCAACTCTTTGTGACACCACGGACTGTAACCCGCCAGGCTCCTCTGTCCATGGAATTTTCCAGGCAAGAATACTGGAGTGGGTTGCTGTTTCCTTCTGCAGCGGATCTTCCAGACCCAGGGACTGAACCCGTGTCTCCTGCAGCTCCTGGACTGCAGGTGGATTGTTTAGCACTGAGTCATCTGGGATGCAAGATTTGCTAATTCAGTCATGAAAATAAGCACAGAGTTCAGGCATGAGGGAAGAATACAATGGTACTTTTATTTTCTTTTATATTGCAAGTATTTAGTCTTCACAGTAATCTCTATGCGGGTAGGGAGGGTTGTTAGTGAAAATGAGAACTGTTCCCAAGGAAACAAGGGCCTTGCAGCCTATCTGATATAAGATGGGGTGCCCTCCTCCCAACATACACTCAACAAGTACATTTTGTTATTTTCCTCACCAGGGGTATTTGGTTCAGATTCTCTTTCTATACACCAGAGCCTGTGGTGCTGGCTGATCCTTCTCAAAGTCTATCTAACAAAGAATGTTAATAGGTGCTACAAGCAAAACAAAATCTGTAATTATAAAGTGTGAAAGACCTTGGCTGAAAGAAAATTTGAATGGTTTCTTTGACACCAGTTTTTCAGACTCCCTTAATGTGCTAATGTAAATAGAGAATCTCCACGAAGGGGATCTAAAAAGAAGTGTTTTCCAAAATTCGGGGCATCTTTTCATTTCAAAGTACCATGGGAAGGGGATGTGGGGATGTACTTTCCTTTCCACCTGTGTCAGAAAAGGCAACTCAAGCCCTTCTTAGCTCTAACTCCTTAGTGAAAGGGCTTCCCTGATGGCTCAGTGGTAAATAATCCAACCGCCAAAGCAGAAGATGCAGGTTCAATCCCTGGGTGGGGAAGATCCCCTGGAGAAGGAAATGGCAACCCACTCCATTATTCTTGCCTGGAGAATCCNCAACTCAAGCCCTTCTTAGCTCTAACTCCTTAGTGAAAGGGCTTCCCTGATGGCTCAGTGGTAAATAATCCAACCGCCAAAGCAGAAGATGCAGGTTCAATCCCTGGGTGGGGAAGATCCCCTGGAGAAGGAAATGGCAACCCACTCCATTATTCTTGCCTGGAGAATCCCATGGACAGAGAAGCCTGGAGGGCTACAGTCCATGGGGTTGCACAAGAGTCAGATGGGACTTAGCAACTAAACAAGAATCACCTTAGTGGAAATCAATTATCATATTACTTCCCTAATCAAAATCTGTCAGCAGTTTTAAAATATTTTAGGGTATTTTAAGGACACAACACCAAATTCTGACTTGGGCTTGTAAAGATGGTTCCTGCCTAAATCTGCAGTTTCTTCCCTTACTTCCCTGGAATTAAGCCCCTAGAAAGTGCCTAGCTCGCACTCTGCACTTTCACACTCAAGCCTCTGCGGCAGAGCCACTGGCCGGCCTGGGAAAGGCCCCTCTGGGCGCCCTGGCCTGGGTGATGTCACTGCCTGCCCTGGGGTCTGGGTTCTTGGTACTTGGGCTTTGGTGCTTCAGCTCTCCCCACACTTCACTTCTGTCTTTCACAAGGCTTTCTGCATAGTAGGTACCCTATAAATATTTGTTGAAGAAACTGATGGATGAATGAACGAACAGTTTTCACCTAACAGAAGTGATACAGAGTGGGAAGGGAGGATTTTATGTCAACAAGATGTTAAAGAATACTGCTAATCAACACCTGGTTTTCTATATGATATTTGAATCACCCAGGAACTGGCCAAAACCCTACCCATTTAAGGTATAGAGAAAGTTTCACTTTTATTTTTAACTCTATTAGACATATAAACATCACACAGTATGAAATCTACACACATATTATTCCACCCACTGGTGAGTCACTCTTTTACGTTTCTACTTCTCTATTGCTACTAGATTCTCTTTCTTGACCCTTGAAGACTAATTAGCGAGAAGCTGATTTTTTTTTCCAGTATTATTTTTTTAGGGAAAGAAAAAAAATACTGATTTTTAAATAAGTATCAGACCATTGTAGAGTGGTACATTTATGCCTTATGAAGTCAGACATACAGATCCCAATGAGTATTCAGGGTTAAGGACTTAGCAGCTGTGATACTGTCTACGTAAATGAGCTAATATCACCAATGATCAGTGACTCCTCACTCGGCTCCAGCTCTCTCATTGCCCTCAGGCAGCCTCAGAGTGGTGGTCTCACCAGGCTGTTAATACCACTGCAGAACTGCTAACGGCTTTGCCCGCGTCTCTGCTCAAGTACAAAGGAGAGACCGGGCACTAAAACTTCCAATTAGTTAGAGGGAAGGGAAAAAATAAAATGCACATTAATTTTCTGAAATCATAAACTAAGAAGTTTTCTTCTCACTTTCTCATCCTGTTTTGGTTTCCTTCTTCAGTTTAATATAGTCTCAGAGTCAAATTTAAGACATGTCTTTCTATTCATATGAATTGTGGTCATCAGAAGCAGGGCTGCATTCATGCCTAAAGTAATCATCTATTTATACTGACCACCTTACCATCTGAGCCACCAGGGAAGCCCTGTCTGACATCATATCTCTAAATTGTAATAGTTACTGAACAGATCATTGATTAGGTATGGCTTTTGCTTTGTATACGTTAACACTAGTTCTCTCTATATTACCAAACCTGAGGCAAACCAAAATATTTCTAATTGAAAACACCACTCATGGCTCTTAAGACGATTTCCTCAAAGATGTTATGGTAGGTTGAAAAATTACTTCCTAAGAGATGTTCAAGTCCTCATCCCTAGAATTTATGAATCTTATCTTATTTAGGAACAAAAGGTCTTTGCAGATGTGATTAAGTTAAGGACTTGGAGATGGGGAGGTTATCCTGGATTATGTAGTTGGGCACTAACTGATATCACATCCCAGTAAAACTTAAATGTGTCTTTAAGAGAGAGAGATTTAAGACAGACACTTGGAGAGAAAAGTAATGTAAAGATGGAGCAGAGACTGGAGTGATGCAGCCATGAGCCAAGGAATGCAGGCTGCTGCTAGAAAAGGCAAGAGAGGGTTCTTCTCTAGTCTCCAGAGGGAGCATGGCCTTGCCAACAACACTATGATTTCAGACCTCTAGCCTCCAGAACTTTGAGAGAATGGTAAATTTCTATTGTTTTAAGTCACCAAGTTTGCAGTCATTTGTTACAGCAGCCACAGAAACCCAGGATATAGTTTTCTCTCAAAGAAATTATGGACTTCTAAGAAAGGCAATAAAACAGGTTCTTAAAAGATAGTCCTTGGGGACTATCACAGAATTAGCCAGAAGGATTTTTCAAAGATATGGCTTTGTGATTCATCATGTCACTGATGCAACCCTTGGGTGTGTGGAAGAGAAACAAGGCAGAGAGGAAATGGTATAGATCCAGCTTTCCAACCAGCATCCCCACAGCACTGTGCCTTCAATGGGCTGCAGGTCTGTTGTGAGAAACTGATCCTGCAAGCTTCAGTATGACTGGAAGGCTCTTGAGTGGTCCAAGTTCCTCAGTCACCTCCAGCCATGGGCAGCTTCAGTCTGAAGCTCTAAAGTGAAATGAGATCTGATGAAGTTCCCTGTAGAACCTGTACTATTCCATGGTGGCAACCAAGAATTTGAAGAGACCACCATTTTAAAGTCTTGACTAGGAACTGAATGCAAGCCACTCAAGCATTAAACCTGTTCTAAAGAAGTTATATTCACAGAAGCAAACTCCAGTTTCTCAAAAAAAGTTTCTTAAAAATATTTTTGGAGGTTTTCATTCTATTTTTCTTATCAGACTCATATAATAAAAAGAAATGGTTATGGTTTTTTCCACCAAACCTCCCATGTGCTTGTCAATGAAAAACTTACCTGCCATAGTATGAGATAAAAAGATGCAATAAAAGGCAGTGATTGGGTCCTTAAAGGCGTCATTGCCTCCAAAGCAAATTATTACTAATAAAAAGTCATCCTTCCAGGGTCAAGGTCAGCTGTCAGGGGAAAAGCTTTGAAATTTATATTTGAAGGGAAAATATGGGACCAATTTCTAGTATGATTATTCAAACTCTTTAGTGTCAAACTTGGACTGAAAAGATCAAGACCTTTGAACAACTAACAGCTATTTCCCATTTTGAAAAATCTGAGGAAAGAATGAACCATAAATTTAGGGGCCTTACTAAGCAGAAATAACTGTTATTGCTTTGAATACTGTGGGTACATTTTGAGTCTGTCTTGTGGGATGTTTAGCACAACATATGAGATGGAAAGTTGTGACTGCACATGTCATATTTTTTGAGACAAAATAGAACTGCAAAGTCCTGAGATAAAGGAACAGAAAATATAAGCACACATAATGAAGACTGTAGAAATTTGACATAAAAAAGTATTATGTTGTCTGATACATTGTCTCATCAACATGTTCATTATAATGCATTCTGTGCTCTATCCTATTCAGAATTTCTAGCTGTCTGTTTGTGCATTGATTTTACACCTCCCACCACAAAGCTTGGAAACACTGATGAGCATCTTCCTATACTTTAAAACCTTGCAGTATGTGGAGGAGGACATTTCTATTGATGCAATCTCTAAAGATATGCTCACATGGTTCATTTGTTCAGTTCCAAGTCTTTGGTATCTTGTCACTCCTTTTGAATACACTGCATACACTTGTCACTCCTTTTGAATATATGTCTAGCCTGAGTTCCCTTTCCCAAAAGGGATCCTTAGTATAGCTTGGATTAGATTGCAAGTGCTACCAGATAAGTTCTGAAGAAGAGGTATGTGTGAAGGAGTATGGACCATGAATCTAAAGGTGTGTCTGTATCATTCCAATACACCATTATCAAGACCAAATTACCCACTAATTCTTCTTTGTGGTAAATTAGTTTGTGGTCACTTACCTCCTCCCCTCATCCTAAAGTCTCTGCTTCTATGTTTAGCATCTCCAAGTTTCTAAATAAAAGCCCAGATTAAAAGCTAGACCCCTTGCTTCGTATGATTCCTGAGCTTCACAGGAATAGACAAGATGAAGTGAAACAAATGGAAGGAGTTAGGACTGGTTCTGGTTTCTGAGGAAGTAGGTGCTGAAGTAATGCAGTAGATGATGAGTGAGAGCTCAGCTGCTGAACAGAGCAGATGAAGCAGATAGAAGGCAGCTATGGGACAAAAACTGCATAGTGGGTTAAGGGAAAGATGGCAAGTGCAGGGAACGTGTAGGCTGGGGTTGGGGCAATAGAGGTATAGTGGAGACAGTGCAGAGAATTAATGAAAAGGAAGAGAATTAAAGAAAAGAATAGAGAAATATATGAAGAAGTAATATAGTATGGCTTTCTGATTTATTGTTTACAGGAGTGGGACGGAAAGAAAACGGAACAGAGTAATGATTTACAGGTTTTTGGTTCCATGGATGAGGTATCTGCCAATAACTGAGATAGAGAAAAAAGAGCAGGAGTGAGTTTCATGAGAAGATGAAGAATTTAGTTTGGGATCTGATTGACTGGCTGTGGGATATTCATGGAAGGATGTAGCTCTGACAGTAGGGTGTATGAGTTTGATATGTGAAGGATAGGTCTTCCCCAGTGTTCACTGAAGCACTATTTACAATAGCCAGGACATGGAAGCTACCTAATGTCCATCAACAGATGAATGGATAAAGATGTGGTACATACATACCATGGAATACTACTCATCCATAAAAACTAATGAAATAATGCCATTAGCAGCAACATGGATGGACCTAGAGATTGTAAGACAGAGAAAGACAAATATCATATGATATCACTTATATGTGGAATCTAAAATACTGGTACAAATGAACTTATTTACAAAGCAGAAATGGAGTCACAGATGTAGAAAACAAACTTAAGAGTTACCAAGGGGAAGGGAGGAGAGGGATAAGTTGGGATATCGAGACTGGCATACATACACACTACTAAACATAAAATAGATAACTAATAAGGACCTGCTGTTTAGAACAGGGAACTCTACTCAGTACTCTGTAATGGTCTACATGAGAGAAGAATCTAAAAAAGAGTAGATATATATATATGTTTGGAGAAGAAAATGGCAATCCACTCCAGTACTATTGCCTGGAAAATCCCATGGACAGAGGAGCCCGGTAGGTTACAGTCCATGGGGTCGCAAAGAGTCGGACACGACTGAGCGACTTCACTTCACTTCATACATATATGTTATAACTGATCCACTTTGCTGTACAGGAGAAACAAATGCAACACTGTAAATGAAATATACTCCAATGAAAATTAATTTTAAAAGCGGTCTAGCTGAGTTGAAGGTATTTGGAGTCACCAGCATCCAAGTGTATACTAGATCTATGAGAGCAGAAAACAGCAACAAGAGAGTATGGACATGAGACAAGAAGGTCATGGGCAGAATTCCGGGGAAGACCATGGAAAGGCCCACAACAGAAATGATAAAGGAGGCCAGAGACATTAGCAAACCAACTAAGTGGTATGAAGGAAAACAGAATTTCAAGAAGAAGAAATTCACATTCCACAGAGAGTACTGATAAGCAGAGGACTTAAAAGAATCCTTTGAACTCAGCAATTAAGAAGTCCTTGGGAAACCAACCCAGGACAGATTGATAGACTGTGTGGAAAGTTAGAATTTAAGATATTTGAAATAGAAAACTCCAATGATGATAAAAACCAGTGGAGAGAGGGTCATGCCTAAGGAATAGGGTGCTAAAACAGAAAGTCAAGATCAATAGAGTTAAGGTCACAGAACATAAAACTAAATGTATGGTTGTAATATTCCAGGATGGGTAGTTCCCTGGTGGTCGAGTGGCTAAGACTCTGAGCTCCCAATGCTGGGGTCCTGGGTTCCATTCCTGGTCTGGGAACTAGATCTCACATGCCGCAATTAAATATTCCATGTGCTGCAACTAAAAAAACAAAACAAAACAAAAACCCATATGCTGCACCTAAGACCTAGCACAGCCAAATAAATAAATCTATAAATAAACACACAAAAATAAATATCCCTGGATGGCTGTTTATGTTAGTGGGAATCACTGAATGAAGTATCAAAATCTCCAGAGGATGTTGCAGATGCCTGGCCCATCTATTAATAGTTAGGAGGGAGGGGGCCGTCCCTGGTGATCCAGTGGTTAGGACTCTGAGATTCCACTGCAGGGGCAGGGGTCCATCCCTGGTCAGCAAACTAAGACCCCACATGCCCTGCAGCATGGCCAAAAAAAAAAAAAAAAAGGAGTTGGGAGGGAGGCATAGAAGATGTGGTGGTAACATTTTCTAAGCCTTAAAAGAGGACAGCCACTGACTTGAGGGGATGGGTAAGATAATGGACATCAGCGAGTGGGGAGCCTGGTTGATGCTAAACAATCCCACCACCACCAGCAGACCTGAAATACTGGGTGTGGGAGAACAAGTCCCCCCAGTAGGAAAGGGCTGAAAGAGATATGGTGTCTTGTAGGAAAGAAGGGTGAAGTGAATGCTCTATGAAGGTGTTAAAGCAAAAGAGGGGGTTCCTTAAAATATATTATGATTCCCTAGTACAAAGTCACAAGGACTGTGGGTCAAAAAAGTGTAAGAGTCAGAGGGAAGACACTGAGCTGAAGAACAGAGGGCACCCATGGAGGAGATGGTAGGTGATGGGGACGAGAGGTGGAGGGCGCAGAGATGGAACTGACTGACCTGAATACCCAGACTCAGGCACAGGCTGTTTGGGTGTCTGAATGGACCTGGCATTCTGGGACCTGGATGCAGCAGGAGGGACGGACAATACTCATAGCTTCCTGGCTGAGTGCCTTTGCTTGCTCAGAGAAAATGGTTAGAAGTGAGATTTGGTAATTGAGAGAATTTTGTCCTTAGCGCATGATAACTAAAAAACGCTGCTTGCCATCTTGCTCTATAGGGACTGAGTTATAAGACACTGCAGCCACTGACCTTCAAGACATCCTGAAAGGAGTTCACGTGAAGATCAGAATGAGATACTCTGTGCTCTGGGAAAATTGGCAGAACAGAGCTTCAGATAGTTGGATATTTTCAGGAGAATTTTTTTTATGAACCTATATGCTTGCATCTCTCCATTTTTAGAAAAGCATTAAAATTATTAACAAAGATCATTGTTCCTCAGTGACTAGCAGCAACCTTCTATTGAGATCTGTACTTGGTTGCATGTACCTCCTTCACCAAAATCATATATGTGTGTACACACACACACACACACACACACTGACCTCCTCCCTTACCTGCTGAAACAGTTCCTCAGAGTTCTCTCAGAGGCTGTCTCTCAGGCTACAGTCCTTATTCTGACACTGAGTAAACTGGACACACGGCTTTTACATCGTGCATGTTTTTAAGTCAACAGATGGTCAGGTGAAGAATTCATAGGAGTCCATCTCAGCACTTGCACATCCTTTCTGTCCCTTCAGGGTTACTTTTTCCCTTTGAATCACTATCACAGCTCCTGTTTCATAAAACCAACTTGCCTTTGCCAACTTGGCTTCTTTGAAGATAGATCAAAAGTCCCATCTTGATGCCCCAGAAGCCAAGGAACGGTAATTGATAGGGGTGGAGAGAAGAGGTCAGTGGATGCCTAAGAGAGTGGCTTACATGGGGAGGTGTCATCATTAGAGGAGGTGCTTGCTTTTTTCCTTTCAGTTTCAAAAATTTGCAACAGTGCAACAAGGGTCAAGAAAGAGATCTTACTACTCTTGGTGTCCCATTTTCTCTTTCTTACCAGCCACCTTCTTCTAGAACCATCAAAAGTCTCCTCCACTATCTCCCTTCCTTCATGCACCACTTTCATATTCACTGAGTATATGTGCTTGAGCAAAGCCCTGAGTTTGATGCCAAGGAAGCATATAAAAATGTCCTTCATGTAAAGGGACAAAGACAGCTGAGGGCAAAGGGGAAAGGGAGCCCTGGAGATGGAGTAAGAAGGCCTGGGTGTGAGCCCTAGCTATGCCATTCAGCAATTTTGTGATTTTGGACAATATATCTAACCTGATCACCTATCTAGTGGAGATAATAATACCTACTTCAAAAACATTGTATGAAAATTAAACGAGATATGTCAAAGTGCCTTTGAAATGATAAGACTCCATATGATGGAATGTGGTAAGTGGAGCGAGAAAGGTCCCAATAGAGTGGTTTGGATATTCATAGGCGAGAGTACACCCCCACCTCATGTTACAGCTGATACTTTCCTTATGCTTTTACTATTTATAACAGACATAAATCACAGTTCCACGTAAACAGTCCCAGAATTTCTTCTCAGGTAAAGTAGGCCAACAGTCTGCTTGACGGTATTTTGTAAGCTAAAACTGTAAGTCACAAATGTCGTTGTTGTTCAGTTGCCAAGTTGTGTCCAACTCTTTGTGACCCATGGACTGCAGCATGCCAGGACTCTCTGTCCCTCACCATCTTCTGGAGTCTGCCCAAGTTCATGTCCATTGAATTGGTGATGCAGTCCAGCCATCTTATCCTCTGTTGCTCTCTTCTCCTACTATCTTCAATCCTTCCCAGCACCAGGGTATTTTCCAATGAGTTGGCTATTTGCATCAGACGGCCAAAGTATTAGAGCTTCAGTCACAAATATTTATTCCTTATTCTTAGTAAACAGCTTAAACAGGCAAGATTCAAATAAGTAATTTTATGTGTAGAATCATGGGATAGATAAATAGAAAACTTCCCATAGAGATAGGAGATTCTTGTCTATCTTTATCCTCTAAGAACTTTTGATGGTGACCATATAAATGTCACTGTGAAAGCTGAACTTTTTTTCATGTGTTGCTATCTTAAAACCCTCTATACCATTCCTTCCAACCCCCAAATCTGAATACATGAATAATTTTTATTTTTGAATTGCAGCAAGTTTTCACACTTGCCAGTAAAAGCCAACTCCATTACTGTTTTATAAGCTGAACTTTTGTTTCAAATTTTTTTTTTATAAAGGAATGCTGATTCCAGTCCAAGAAAGGCATTTTCTCTGAATTGCTTAAGCACTCCTATTCATACTTGTGAATCATGGGTGCAAAAATGCAGACACAAATCTGTCAGAAAATGTGAATATCTTTAAAAACACCTTTATGTGAGAAATCATTAACATAAGATGGTGAGGTATGAAGTAAAATGAATTGCATCAATAACAGCATAAGCAGATACTACTCTTAAAGTAACTTATGAAGGATCTGCATTTATTTAAAGAAGAGAAATGACTGCTAACATGTATTGAATATTAGCTTTATAGTATGAACAGTGGTTGCCATTATAGCCTTTTAATTCATTTAATCCTCACAACAACCCTATGTCTTTGAGGAACCACCATACTGTTTTCCATAGCAACTGCACCATTAAAAAAAAACAAACAAAAAAACTTCCTTTTAACGTGTTCAATTTGAATTGTTTATATAATGCATTTTGATATTACAGCATTAACATAGTAGTGCTTGATTAAAGATCAGCACATCTTTGTCATAACACATTAAGTTGAAAAATTACCTCAGAAGGTAAATATGAAATTGCCTAACTTCTAGAAGCAGGCAGTAGAATGGTGGTAGCCAGAAGCTGGAGAAGGGGGAAGGTACTGGAAGATATTAGTCGCAGGCCACAAAGTTCAAGTTATGAAAAATCAGTAAGTCCTAGACATCCATTGTATAGCCCAGTACCTATAGTTAACCTTAGTGTACTGTATATTGAAAAATGGGCTGACAGGGTAGATTTTATGTTGCTTTCTTATCATGTACATATTAAAACAGTAATAATAAACAAAAGGAGACAGGAGGAACTTTCTGGAGGAGATTGATGTGTTTATGGCGTAGGTTATAGTGCTGGCTTCACGGGTGAATACTTATCTCCAAGCTCCTCAAGCTTATATATCAAATATGTACAGCTTTTTGTGTGTCAGTCATACCTCATTATTTTTTTTAAGCAGTTTGTGGGATGATGTTTTCAGACTTATGAATATCTTGTTTTCCAACAACTTTTATCCTGATAGTTTTAGCCTCAAATGATGATTCTTATCTATATCAATTCCAACAATAGTGATTGGAGCAAGGTGATTTTTCAGTTCTGTTACTCTCAATACATCTCAATTTTTAATGTTCAGCAATATACCTGGCTTTCAAAAGTAAGAACTCCCTAAGGGCAAGTGGAGGCTTCTCAGTGTGCTGAAAGTATAAATCTCCTAAATCTGATGTCACTCACAGACATATCTGAATGTTCCACAAGAGAAGGAAGAACCACCTTTTTATATTCTAGAATAAACATATATGGATAGAAATTGTTGAGAGACTGTGCCCTTAGTCTGCTATTATAAAAGTTCAAAAGTCTGATGATCTGGCCATTAATATGGATGCTTCTGCCTCTGGAGAAGGTGATCAGAAAACATAATTTTTAAAAAAGGGATATTCATGCTGCTGCAGTTATAAATCATACATTTGCAATCAGGCAGTTCTCTTCTAGACATTTTAATTTTGCTTTAGCTTTTTCTTCTCTGCCACATGTGGATCATATTGTAGATGAATTAAAATCTGCTGCAAATGGGTGTGGCATACACAAAGCCCTGTGACTCTTGGGGGATGAACCCTTGGTACGATGTGGGAGCCCACATCATCCTCCACTTACACCATTTTTGTTTTGATGTGCATCATCAAACAGAGATGACTGTTTAATGTTCTTGAGCTTTCTGGTGTTGTACCTCTTGGAGAAAGATTATCACTATAGCGAATAGCCTGAATTTTCAAGCCAGCTCTCTCCCCAACAATAGGTCGCTGCTCTGGAACTTCAGCACCTGAGATGAAAGGAACTGCGCTCAGCACATTTCAGCTCTCCCACCTGCACTTGCCTTGCTCGTTTCTGGAATTTCTATCACAGCCCCCACAGCAGCTGTGCACACCTGACTCAGGTTATAAGGAGGCCCTCAGACTCTTGAAAGTCTAATCTTATTTCTCCTCTAACAGATGTTCTCCTGGAAGGACCAATCAAGCTGTGAAATAAAATGAATTGTCAGGAAACTAGAAGCATCTCTACCCTTCAAAAAAATAAAGCTTGCATAATGCAACTTCTGGAGAAGGCAATGGCACCCCACTCCAGTACTCTTGCCTGGAAAATCCCATGGACGGAGGAGCCTGGTGGGCTGCAGTCCATGGGGTTGCTAAGAGTCAGACGTGACTGAGCGACTTCACTTTCACTTTTCACTTTCATGCATTGGGGAAGGAAATGGCAGCCCACTCCAGTGTTCTTGCGTGAAGAGTCCCAGGGACGGGGGAGCCTGGTGGGCTGCCGTCTATGGGGTCACACAGAGTNCAGGAGGAACTTTCTGGAGGAGATTGATGTGTTTATGGCGTAGGTTATAGTGCTGGCTTCACGGGTGAATACTTATCTCCAAGCTCCTCAAGCTTATATATCAAATATGTACAGCTTTTTGTGTGTCAGTCATACCTCATTATTTTTTTTAAGCAGTTTGTGGGATGATGTTTTCAGACTTATGAATATCTTGTTTTCCAACAACTTTTATCCTGATAGTTTTAGCCTCAAATGATGATTCTTATCTATATCAATTCCAACAATAGTGATTGGAGCAAGGTGATTTTTCAGTTCTGTTACTCTCAATACATCTCAATTTTTAATGTTCAGCAATATACCTGGCTTTCAAAAGTAAGAACTCCCTAAGGGCAAGTGGAGGCTTCTCAGTGTGCTGAAAGTATAAATCTCCTAAATCTGATGTCACTCACAGACATATCTGAATGTTCCACAAGAGAAGGAAGAACCACCTTTTTATATTCTAGAATAAACATATATGGATAGAAATTGTTGAGAGACTGTGCCCTTAGTCTGCTATTATAAAAGTTCAAAAGTCTGATGATCTGGCCATTAATATGGATGCTTCTGCCTCTGGAGAAGGTGATCAGAAAACATAATTTTTAAAAAAGGGATATTCATGCTGCTGCAGTTATAAATCATACATTTGCAATCAGGCAGTTCTCTTCTAGACATTTTAATTTTGCTTTAGCTTTTTCTTCTCTGCCACATGTGGATCATATTCTAGATGAATTAAAATCTGCTGCAAATGGGTGTGGCATACACAAAGCCCTGTGACTCTTGGGGGATGAACCCTTGGTACGATGTGGGAGCCCACATCATCCTCCACTTACACCATTTTTGTTTTGATGTGCATCATCAAACAGAGATGACTGTTTAATGTTCTTGAGCTTTCTGGTGTTGTACCTCTTGGAGAAAGATTATCACTATAGCGAATAGCCTGAATTTTCAAGCCAGCTCTCTCCCCAACAATAGGTCGCTGCTCTGGAACTTCAGCACCTGAGATGAAAGGAACTGCGCTCAGCACATTTCAGCTCTCCCACCTGCACTTGCCTTGCTCGTTTCTGGAATTTCTATCACAGCCCCCACAGCAGCTGTGCACACCTGACTCAGGTTATAAGGAGGCCCTCAGACTCTTGAAAGTCTAATCTTATTTCTCCTCTAACAGATGTTCTCCTGGAAGGACCAATCAAGCTGTGAAATAAAATGAATTGTCAGGAAACTAGAAGCATCTCTACCCTTCAAAAAAATAAAGCTTGCATAATGCAACTTCTAGAGAAGGCAATGGCACCCCACTCCAGTACTCTTGCCTGGAAAATCCCATGGACGGAGGAGCCTGGTGGGCTGCAGTCCATGGGGTTGCTAAGAGTCAGACGTGACTGAGCGACTTCACTTTCACTTTTCACTTTCATGCATTGGGGAAGGAAATGGCAGCCCACTCCAGTGTTCTTGCGTGAAGAGTCCCAGGGACGGGGGAGCCTGGTGGGCTGCCGTCTATGGGGTCACACAGAGTTGGACACGACTGAAGTGACTTAGCAGCAGCAGTAATGCAACTTCCTGACTTTTTTCTAGTTATTTCATATTCTGAATATTTAAATGCCTGAAATGATTGTAGTTATTTGCTTCCTGTAGTGCAAACTCATGTTTTAAATATTTTATATTTATAAAAAATAAAAATTAAGACATATACATACTTATATTTTGATATCGTCAACATTTGACCCATTAACTTTTTTAAAAAGGGTAATTTTTTTTAAAAGATCTAGTTAAAATGATATAAGTATTAACATGGAGAGTTAACCTAAAGAGTGAAGATGGCCTTCCCCTTATAGACAGGTATTGCTGTCACATAGTGTGGGCTTAGGAAATTGAGAAACCTTAGGAAATTGTCAAAGAGATGGAAAAGCCCCCACCAATTCCCAGGCCCCTGTGTGCACACCATGGGCCTTCACTGAAAAAGACCCGATTGACATTAGGCAAGAAGTCATGCTATGTATTTGTCAGGATTCCACTGGTGTTAACCTAACATACCAGATTTTTAAAAATCAACCTTATTGGCTCACAAAAGTGAAAAGTCAAGAGGCACACATGGCAGGCTGAAGTCAGAAGTTCAAACAATATTATCTAGACTCTCTCTTTCCTTCCTCAGCCCTGCTTTCCTCTGTGTGTAGCTTCACCCTCAGACAGGCTTTTCTCCAGCACCAAGAATGGTCACCACCTACTCTCCACCTACCTAGTCCTTAGAGGCAGAGATTTCAAAGTAAAAAAAAAAAACCACAAGCTGCTCTCACCTGGCATCTATACTGTTAGTGAAAACAAGTTTTTATACATGATAAACTATAATTTAAAATGAAACAAAAACAGTCTGCTCATCAACTATTTGTATTTATATTTGCTAACAGGAGAAGACTTTTGAGGAGGTGGCAGTTGATGGCAGAGGGGTGCAAGAAAGGCACATTTTGTTTCATTTTACTTTTTGTCACACCATGCAGCCTGCCAGATCTTGTTCTCCAACCAGAGGCTGAACATGCATACCGGTGGAGTCTTAACCACTGGACTGCCAGGGAAGTTCCTAAGAAAGGTACACTTTGGATGGTGCATTATTCTCTCTACAACATTTTCTTCATCTTTCGGAGAGTTCGTGATTATCTTGTACTGAATATAGCACAGAAAAATATCTTTAGTGCAAAATTATGGGTAAACTTAGTAGTGCTTCAAAATGCAAAAATAGTGCACATGTAAAGCAAGATCCTTCCACCTCCATTCTCTTACAGAGAAAAGTTTTGAATTCACCAAAAGTGTGAAGTTCACACTTGTTCTTTTGATATCCTCTGACTATGAACCGTTGTGTCAATGGATGAATGTGTTTTTGCCTGAAATGGATTTAAAATATAACTGTATTTAGTGTGCAATTGAGTAAAAATGCATAAGTCAGAAAAAAAGAGTTGGAAGAAAAGTTATGACCAACCTAGATAGTATATTCAAAAGCAGAGACATTATTTTGCCGACTAAGGTCCGTCTAGTCAAGGCTATGGTTTTTTCTGTGGTCATGTACGGATGTGAGAGTTGGACTGTGAAGAAGGCTGAGCACCAAAGAATTGATGCTTTTCAACTGTGGTGTTGGAGAAGACTCTTGATAGTCCCTTGGACTGCAAGGAGATCCAACCAGTCCATTCTGAAGGAGATCAGCCCTGGGATTTCTTTGGAAGGAATGATGCTAAAGCTGAAACTCCAGTACTTTGTCCACCTCATGCGAAGAGCTGACTCATTGGAAAAGACTCTGATGCTGGGAAGGATTGGGGGCAGGAAGAGAAGGGGACAACAGAGGATGAGATGGCTGGATGGCATCACCGACTCGATGGACTTGAGTCTGAGTGAGCTCCGGGAGTTGGTGATGGATAGGGAGGCCTGGCGTGCTGCTATTCATGGGGTCTCAAAGAGTCGGACACGACTTAGCGACTGAACTGAACTTAACTGTCCAAAAAGTGGTAGAATTTTTCAAGATTTATTACCTGAGCAGACAAATTATGTGGAGTAAGTATATATTTGAAGCATTTATGACTGAGACTTTTCCAGAGTTGATGGAAGATATAAATCCTTAGGTTCTAGAAGCACAAAGATCCTTAAGCAAGACAAATCAAGGAAATGCACACTCAGACATTTCACAGGGAAACTGCAGAACACCAAAGACAAGCAGAAAGTCTTAAAAGCAGCTGGAGAGAGAAGACAAACGATTTACAAAAGGACAACAGTTAGGCTGACAACTGACTTCTCAACAGCAATGACAGAATTCAGAAACAGTGGAATAATACCCTCAGAGTTCTGAGAGAAAATTACTGCCAATCTAAAACATACACCCAACTAAATCATACTTTAAGAATGAGAATGAAACAAGAACAGTTGAAACAAACAACTGAGAATATTTTCAACCTACTCTCACTAAAAAAAAAAATAATTTTTTAAAGGGTAAACTTCAAAAAAGGAGAATGCAAGATTCAAGAATAAGCTATTTGAGGAATACCTGAATTTTAAAATTTACTTGTGCATTTCTTGTAAATAAATTAGTACAGTATTTGCCCTCCTTGTTATGCTATTAGTAACCTATACGGCCATCTTTTCTTTGCCTCGTTTACTTCACATTAAAGCCTGGCAGTATTTTCTCAGCGGCATAAAAAGCTAGTTCACCAGCACTTTTCAGGTTTATGATTGTGTCATGTTTGCTGTGTCACTGGAGATAGCAAGTTGCACAGAGGTCAGAGCCCATGTGAGAGAAGACTACCTGAGGGTGTGGACAGAGGGAATCATGAACAATCTGAGGGTCACTGCTGCAACATTCTCCTACCTTGTGCAACATGGACCCCATGATCTTGGCTCAGGTATCTGAGCTTCCACAGGATTTGGACCAAAGACCCTGGCACACAACTGTATCTAATGTTTTTTCTTTCTTCATTCTAGAAGGGTGGAGCCAACCCACAATACTGAAAACATTTCAGTCTCTACACAGTAGACCCTCACATAGTAATGCCAGAGCCAGTGAATAGAGGGACTGTGTGTTAAGTCTTCTGAAGCCCTTAAAAAACTGAAACCTGGGTCAGACCTTTGGTGCACAGCTTCTCAAACCACTTGTAATTGGGAGTGGAGAGGGCAGAAAGATACATCACCTAATGTGTGTATGCTAAGTCGTTCTTTGCGGCCCCAAGAACTGTAGCCCACCAGGCTCCTCTGCCCACAGAATTTTCCAGGCAAGAATACTGGAGTGGATTGCCATTTCCTCATCCATGGGATCTCCAGGGATGGAACCCTGGTCTCTTGTGTCTCCTATATTGGCAGAAGATTCTTTACCACTAGCACCACCTGGGAAAGTCCCTATCACCTAGTAACGATGATAATTAAATAAAAGTGTCGGCCTTTTGAAGATAAGACAGTACAGTGGATGGGTATGCTGGAGCTTTTATTCCCTGCATTCTCTTCCCTGCCTTGTTCTATGTCAGCATAGGCAACAAGGGACACTTTGCTCGAGATTCACAAGGCAGAAGTGAAGCAGGGGTCATCTTTTTATGCTCAAAAGGTTGGGGCAGAGCACAGGGCACTCAAGCACATCATCTCACCTAGCTGATGGGGACCAGAGTGGGGCCCACAACACTCAGCGCCCATAGGATCCTTCCTCAGCTTCTCCAACTTTCAAGCCAGGTGCACGTCTTTCCTCCTTGACAAAGGACACCATCACCTCCTACAGGATGGCCTCGTCATCACGGGTGGAGGCTTGGAGGCAGGAAGTGACCAATATGCATCCTAGCCCTTCCCTGGGGGCTTCAGTTGGGCCTTGCAGGTTTCAGTTCACATCCATTTTCCCTTTCCGGCCCTCTGCCCCCTGCATGCCATGCCCCAGCACCAGGTACAGAAACATCAACTCAGATTTTCTAGTTAGCTACCACAATGATATAAGGGCAATGTATTTGTTATCTATGGCTGCACAACCACCTCAAAACAATAGAAACACTTACAGTTTCACATAGTTTTGGTGGCCCAGCAATCTGGCAGTGGTTTAGTGGGTGTTTCTGTCCCATGAGGTTGCAGTTAAAATGGCAGCAGTGGTCTGTAATCTTTTCCTCTGAAGGCCAGGTAACAAACATTGTCAATTTTGTGGGACGCACAGTCTGTGTTCCAACTACTCAACTCTGCTGTGAAGGGGCAAAAGCAGCCATGGATGATACATGTACAAATGGTTGTGGCTGTACCCCAAGATAGCTTTATTTACAAAAATAGGTAGCAGGCTGGTGTGGGGAGTCAGTTGGCCAATGCCTGATCCAAAGGTTTAACTGTGGCAGGGGTATCTGCTCCTAGAATGGTTCACTTGGCAATCTGTTGCTGGCCTCTGGCAGGAGACAGTCCCTCATCTCTCCTGCTCAAAGGTCCCCACAAAAGCCTGCTTCCCCCAGTAAGAGACCCAAGAGAATAGACAGAAGCAGCCATGTCCTTCTGGCCTTGAAAGTCACATGTTATCACTTCCACTACATTCTGTTGCTCATATGGACCAAGATTAGTACATTGTGGGAGTGGTCTACACAAGGGCAACAATACCAGGGATCACTGGGTGGGCTACCTTGAAGTCTGGCTACTATATAACCAATTCCTTAAGATAAATAATACCCATACTGGTTTTGTTTCTCTGGTCTTACCTCAACTAATATGAGCGATACAACAGTATAAACTTTAGATGCTAACAACAATAACAACAACAAAAGAACAGTCAATATGAAAACTGACTCATAACAGTCCAAGTGAATTTGAAATTAATTCTAAATGCCTGTACGTAGACATGCTTCATCAAAATCCTGCAAATATCCAAGTAGAAAGCAGGAAAAGCAGCTTTCCTTAAAGGAATCAAATTTTAGATGCTTGCCCCAGACTTCCCTGCAACACTGAGTTCCTAAAGATAATGGTAAATTTGTGAAGATTTGGGCTTCCCTAATAGAAAAACATCTATTTCTGCTTTATTGACTATGCCAAAGCCTTTGACTGTGGGGATCACAATAAACTGTAGAAAATTCTGAAAGANTGCAACACTGAGTTCCTAAAGATAATGGTAAATTTGTGAAGATTTGGGCTTCCCTAATAGAAAAACATCTATTTCTGCTTTATTGACTATGCCAAAGCCTTTGACTGTGGGGATCACAATAAACTGTAGAAAATTCTGAAAGAGATAGGAATATCAGACCACTTGACCTACCTCTTGAGAAACCTATATGCAGTTCAGGAAGCAACAGTTAGATATCCTAACGGGTGTCCAGCCTTGTGTCCTTTTGCCCTGGACTCAAGGTCTCCAAAGAGAGAGCCTGCTGCTGGCTGGAGGAAGGCAGGATGTTCCCTGATGGCCCTGAAGAGACAGCTCACCAGCCAGGGGTCTGAAGGCTCAACAGGAAGAGGGAGGATGGCAGCGCTTCCTAAACCATAATTGTTTCCTCCCAAGGGAATGATACGACCTGAGCTGGTGAGAGGAGTGGAAGCCAGATCACAAAGGGCCTCGTAAGACATACTGAGCAGTGTGTACATTTTCCAGACTAAAATGGGTAATCAGTGAGAGGTTTGGAGCAGGAGAGTAACAAATTCCCAGTTCCACCTTAGAAACATGGCTCTGGATGCTGAGAACATGCAAACTTGTGCACGGAACTCTAGCATGGTTTCCAGGAGCCCAAGGTCCATTTTTGAAACAGCCTTGAGTTTTTGCCTAGAAAAGGTCCAGGTTACCAAAAGAACTTAGCCTTTGTTCCAGCCAACAGCTGAGAAAGGTCCTTGAGCTCTCTTTAAAGACAGCATTTATTTAAAAAGCTTATAATTGTGAAACCTTCTTCTGTCCTACAGAAGATTGCCTGTATTTCCTATAGCCCCAAAGTGGTTTTTTTGAAGGATCTCCAAGCTGTTCTTCTAAACTGTAACCCTAAGGACAGGGCCTGGTTCCCACCCTCTGTGGAGGGAGACTAACTTCAGTAGATGTGTTAGCAAGCTCCGATGGCCTAATCACTAGAACAGGAACCACTCACCTGATTTTTCTAATTTTTCTTATTCCTGACTCTGCTCCAGCCTCCACTCACTCCCTCTTCCTACTACCTTGTTTGCCCTTTAAAACACCCAGTGACCTCAGCAGAGATCAGAGTGGAACTCAGGATATCCTGGGGTCTCTCCTTTACTGCAATAAAATCCATCTTTATCATCTCTATCTAGCACTGGTTTTGTTGATCTTTGACACAGAAATTTGGAGACAGAACTGGATGAAGGCAGTGATCCCTGCTTAACAGGAGTGGCCCAACCAAGGTACCAGCTATGAGTTGCAGAGAAGCTCAGGAGGGCTCCAGAGAATAAATCAATTTAGGATGAATGGATTTTGTAACAGACTTTGGGGGACTATCCAAGACAGCCAAAAAAAATTTATGCTAGAAAAACTGTGTTCCCCACCCCTCCAAATAACTGAAATGCTCTATGCTATCCCTTAATTAGAAGTGTGTTATTAGCCTCCACTTAAATCTCATTCACAGTAATAATGTGGACTCCTGTCATTTGTGGTTTCCTTGCCCATGATTCTGACCTTTACCATCTTTATATACATACATACATATATATATGTATGTATATATATAGCAATGGCAAGCCACTCCAGTACTCTTGCCTAGAAAATCTCATGGATGGAGGAGCCTGGTGGGCTGCAGTCTATAGGGTCACTACGAGTCGGACACGACTGAGCGACTTCACTTTCACTTTTCTCTTTCATGCATTGGAGAAGGAAATGGCAACCCACTCCAGTGTTCTTGCCTGGAGAATCCTAGGGACGGGGGAGCCTGGCGGGCTGCCGTCAATGGGGTTGCACAGAATCGGACGCGACTAAAGCGACTTAGCAGCAGCAGCAAGGTTTCTAAAATACCTTAAAATGACAGAATAACCAAACAAGAATTCATCAGCCCAATATTCTCAACCAAAACCACTCTCCCCTCTTCCTCCCTTACTAGTAGTTCATCCTTTCTCCCACAACCAGCTTTCAGATCTCATCAACTACCAGTGATTCTCCCCTGCCACTTCTCCTGAGTTGCTCATAATCAAATTATCTACACATGAAGAATTTCTTAAGTCAGTTAGTTCCCTACTTTTCATTCACACTTGCTATGAGTTTAATCTTTTCCTCTTGCTTAAAAATTCCATCAACCTTCTGACCAGTTTCTTCACATCTTCTGACTCTGTATCATTTCCATACTAAATTCTGATTAGTTTTACTTTCCTGCTGTAAAACTCTAATGATGCACCTGCTGCTGCTGCTAAGTCGCTTTAGTCGTGTCTGACTCTGTGTGACCCCATAGACGGCAGCCCACCAGGATTCCCCCGTCCCTGGGATTCTCCAGGCAAAAACACTGGAGTGGGTTGCCATTTCCTTCTCCAATGCATGAAAGTGAAAAGTGAAAGTAGAGTCACTCAGTCGTGTCCGACTCTTTGCAACCCCATGGACTGCAGCCCACCAGGCTCCTCTGTCCATGGGATTTTCCAGGCAAGAGTATTGGAGTCTGGTGCCATAGCCTTAACACTATTAAATATCAAGTGTATAGGAAAGTGCTTCTAAAGCTGTTTTGATGTTAAGTGAATGTTTAAACTTCAAAGTTAGGTTGAGTGATGATTACATCATCCTCACAAATAACTTCACATTAAACATTGTTCCTTATACAACTAAAAACAGTTAAAGATGAGGCTTGCCTAGTAGGTCAGATTGTAAAGGATCTTCCTGCAGTGTAGGAGACCCAGGTTTGATCCTTGAGTCAGGAAGATCACCTGAAGAAGGGCATGGCAACCCACTCCAGTATTCTTGCCTGGAGAATCCCATGAACAGAGGAGCCTGGTGGACAACAGGCCATGGGGTCCAGAGCTAATAAATTAAGCTCAAATCATTCTAGCATTAAAGATTTCCTCAAAGTATATTATACTATAAAAAAGTTATGAACATAGAATCTCCTAAATTGAGTGCACATATGAGTTGGGGGTGAGGGTCTACTTTGCTTCATATTTCTTCCCAGGTCCCAGATACCCCTGGCTTCTCACTCATGGAGTGAGAGGAGGAGTGAATAATCCAAGTGGTAGATTTGGGAGCTGGAGCTCAGCCTCTTTTACCCCCAGCCCTCTCCTGGGTCTGCCTGCCTACTGAAAACATGCACTCTGGGCCTCTCTTAGCATTGGCATAAGCTTGTTTTAGAGGCCTTGTGCCCGGGGAAGGTAAGGGAAAAGTGGAGTGCTGGGGCTATTCAGGATGGGCAAGCCCAGATCTAGCCCCGGTGTTTGATATCAGGAATTCTATTGTTGCCACACACCTGAATCAATTTGAAGACCAAAACTAAAACAGGTGGAAAGTGAGGCTTCTGGAGGCTGGAGGAACTGATTGGGATAATTTCAGTTTGGAGAGGACTATACCAAGCTCAGGACCTGCAGGGATTTTAAATCATTGAAAAGTTTTTTTCACAGCTAATATTTGGTGCTTGGTTTTTCATGAAGTTGGTTCTTAGTTACTTCAGCCTGTGTGAGTGAAATTAAGCCTCAGCTGCATAAAGATCTTGATCTGGTGACTTGTATACAGGCAAGGGGCTCTCTCTATATTGCCTGACCTGCAGGTACGGATCACTTCAGGTGATCTTGGTGGCCTATAACATTATCCATATAGGTCTTAAGAAGCAAACCTGGGTTCAGGTAAAATCTACTCTCTGGGCAGCTACAGATGACCTTAAACAACACATGTCCAGGAAGGTCTATGTCCAAAGATAGGGCTTATACGGGGATTAAACCATCAAGAGAGAGCCTTGAATCTTCAAGGCAAGGTGAAGTTTATGCCTTGAAAGAGCCAGTTTCAGCAGCATATTTTCCTGCTTCTACTGTGGTTTTCATCCAGGTCAGCAAAGATGTTAATTTCCTCATCAGTCACTGAGCAATAGCATGTAAGATTCTAGTTTTAAATTGTTAACATTAAGCTCAGGTAGGTAGTATCAGATTTTATTGCCCAAATTCTATTCTTTAATCAGAACCAGAGGGATTAATCTTAAATTCATGTGACATGTCAACAGTCTCGAGTCACCTTCAATTGTGCAAACTCAAGTTGGCTTGAATTTGTTAATTCCATTAATTCAAATCAAGGCTTTAGATTTCAGACTAAAATCATAGATTCAACCATAAAAGGCTGGTAGATTTACAACAAGAATAAATGAGTATCTGTAGTGAAAAAAAAAAA
>SJYX01024041.1:50971-170107 GCA_006410675.1 Oreotragus oreotragus
GGGAGGGTGGGCAACTGTGGGGACTGAATGAGTCTCGCCTTCTCTACGAAGTCACAACAAACAGTGACAAAAATCATCGTGTACAGCTCAAAGACTTATGGAGAGAAAAGTGAAATGGTACCTGATTAATTTCAAAAAAAGGCAAGCAGGGAAGGCTAAAGGAACAAAAAGCATAAAAGGACAAATAGAACATACACAGCAAGATGCAGACAGCACCCAGATATACCAATAGTCCTGTTATTACCAACATATCAGCCTGCTTTTCAAAGAGAATCTGTTGTTTGTAGATAACATGTGTTATAGATAAGAACACAGAAAGGTTTAAAGCAAAGAATTTAAAGAAGGCTGAGCACCGAAGAACTGATGCTTTCAAATTGTGGGGCTGGATGAGACTCCTGAGAGTCCCTTGGACTGCAAGGAGATCAAACCAGTCAATCCTAAAGGAAAGTAGTCCTGAATATTCATTGGAAGGACTGATACTGAAGGTGAAGCTCCAATACTTTGGCCATCTGATGTGAAGAGCTGATTCATTGGAAAAGACCCTGATGCTGGAAAAGACTGAGGGCAGGAGGAGAAGGGGGAGACAGGATGAGATGGTTGAACGGTATCACCAACTCAATGGACGTGAGTTTGAGCAAACTCCAGGAGATAGAGAGGACAGAGGAGCCTGGCTTGCTGCAGTCCCTGGCATTGCAAAGAGTTGAACACAACTGAGTGACTGAACTACAACCAAAAGATGAAAAAGAGAAACCAAGGAAACACCAGCTAAAAAGGCTCATCGGTATCAGACAAAGTGAAATGCGGAAGGGTGTTGCTCCAGAGGCTGCTACACAGGACCAGAGAGTCAGTTCAGAGGGAAATATGAATACTGGATGCCCAGGTTGGGGTTTTAGATATATGGAGTGAAAGCTGACAGCATTGAAAGGAGGAAGAAAGAAGTCCACAGTTAGAGTTAGGGATTTTTAACAGATTACCACGGTAATTGATAGATCAGCAGACAGAATATCAGCAAGGATGGAGAAGATTTGAACACAATTTTCAAATATTAACCTGGAATAAACCCAGAGTCATAAGATGCTGCTCTTTTCTTGTTTGCTATTTTGTTTAGGAGTTTTGCATCTTTGTTCAGAGAAGTATTGGCTTGTAACAACATGGTCAACCAAGTCATACATCACACCAAACAAGTGCATAAACTTTCCAAGTGCACAGGAAACATTTACAAATAGACCAAGCAGGAATGTAATGGAGATCTAAGCAAATGTTAAACAGTGAACTCATACAGTGTGTGCTCTAATCTCAGTGAAGTTAAATTTTAAAAATCAGCAACAAAAAGATACTAGAGTAAATCACAATGGAAATTATGAAATATTTTGAACTGAATGATAATGAAAATATGACACATCGAAACTTGTAGGTTACATCTAAAGTCCTATTTAAGGGAAATTTATAGCTCTTGCACTTATTAGAAAAGAAAATAAGTTTAATTTGAGAAGTCAAGAAGGGAGAAAAGAATAGCAAATTAAACCCACAGAAAGCAGGGGGAGTGAAACAGAGAGCAGATGTCAATGAAATAAAAAGCAGATGGACAACAGAAAAATGAACAAAGCCAAACACCGATACGTTGAAAGATTAGTAAAACAAACTCCTATCATGGTGATCAGTAAGAAGAGAGGAGAGGAAAGCTGATTGTCAATAATAGGTATAAAAAAATCATTACTAAGATACCATAGATGTTAGAATGATAATAAGGGAACATCGTGAACAATTTTGTGGTAATGCATTTGACAAGTTGGAGGAAATGGGCGAATTTCCTGAAAAAACACAGTATATCAAACGGAGCATTTTAGGATACCCCAGGGCTGTCAGTGGGTGGAGGGAGCAGGCTTAGACTTTCTGCTCTGAACTGAATCGGCAATGCTGGGACACAGGGCCAGCCCTGGAGGGGCTGGAGGGGACCATGGAGGGGACCATGACCCAAATATGAGAGCTGGTAGAGGAGAACGGGGTGGCTCTGGGGTGGTCGGTATGAAAGCTGTGCTCACAGGCAGGTTATTTACCTTCTCTTGAAATCCCTCCCTCATGAGGAGGTCAGCCCTGGCCAAGTCACAGGGCCCCAGATGCTGCAGAATACAGAAACTGGGGGAGGGATTAACACAGACAGTGGAGATCAGAAGAGGAGAGAGCAGATGCCCAGCCTGGCAGCAGCCAAGAGGGATAGGCAAGGAGGCTGTGGACGAGGGTCTGAGCAGACTGTGATGGGGAAGCTGAGGTGGGTGGAGTTCTCCATATGTGGTTCTGGGCACTTCCCTGGTGGTCCAGTGGTTAAGACTTTGCACTTCTAATGCAGTGGGTGTGAGTTTGATATCTGAAATGGTTCTGGAATGTTCCCTGGTCAGTGAGTTTACTGCAAGTCTGATTCTCTGCAGAGCAGGGTGGAAACCTGGCTTCCTCTAACACTGCTTCACTGAGAGGTACTCTTGTAGATACATTTCTACAAAACTGTAGCCCCGTGTTATTGAACTTCATACTTTAGATAATCTGGTGCCAAGTTCTGACCTCGCTTCCTCATTTTCAAGCTTGCCATTCGTCTTGTCCACTTAATTCCAGGCAAAAGGGCTCTGTTTTCAGGGTAGATTGGTAGAAAGAGTGTCTGTTTCTATTTGATGCTATCTGTGTTTTTTCATTTATTTCAATTACTTTTTCACTGTTTGCATTTTTAAGACTTTATTGGTATTTATGAGAATCGAACTCCATGATGTGTAAAGGTGTTCTAAGATGTATAGACTGTAAACCACAAGTTATGGAAGTGTTAGCGTCTTTCCCGTACAAAGTTATTTTAATTACAGCAGTCAATGAAAATTTTTCTCAGCACTGTTCATGAAAGTAGTGGGTTGCATGGTGCCCCCCAACAAAGACACATGCATGTCCTAATTCCTGGGATCTGTGAATGTGACCCTATTTGGGAAAAGGTCTTCCAGACCTAATTAAGGATCTTAAGATAAGCTCTCCGTGGAATATCCAGTTGGTCCTAAATCCAGTGACCAGTGTCCTTATAAAAGACAGATGAAAAAAAAAAAGACAAATGAGGAGACAGACACAGAGGAGCTGCTACAAGAAGATGGAGGCAGAGATGAGAGGGAGGTGCTGCAAGCCCAGGGAACTCCTGGAGCCCCAGGAGCTGGAAGAGGTAGAAAGGACCCTCCCCTGAAGCCTTGGGAAGGAATGCAGCCCAGTGACACATTGACCTCAGGCGTCTGTCCTCCAAGATAGAGACAATAGGTGTCTGATGCTTTAAGATGCCCAGATTGTTGACATTTATATTAGCAGGAAACTAATAGGTTCGGAGAAGGCAATGGCAACCCACTCCAGTACTCTTGCCTGGAAAATCCCATGGACGGAGGAGCCTGGTGGGCTGCAGTCCATGGGGTCACTAAGAGTCGGACATGACTGAAGCGAATTAGCGGCGATAGGTTAAGAAAACACAAAATGCTTCATCGTGGGTAGGTTCAGTGTGCTTGGGGATGGGGGTCACACTCGCGTTTGTGCAACTAAATTGTTTTTCTAGGGGAAAAATACAGCACTTGTGTACAGAGATAAGTATTTTTTTCTAACATGTAGGTCTGGATTGTTAAATGCAAGCTAGAATAAATAACTCAATTTTTAATTTTTATGTTTATAGAAGCAGAATAGAAAGTCTAAAATAACTCAGAAAGGTTATTTGGAATAAACCAACCTAAAAGCTGTCTCCTCGCACTCCTTTTCCATCTCAGAGCAGGTAGCATACTTGCTGTGTTCCGTGCGTTGTGAAAACCGGGTTGGTGCTGGGGGAATAGCCCGGAGGCCCATGTGGGTGGCTGTGTTGCTACTGCCTCATCGAGGGGCAGGTTAGGCTGGGCCTGGTGCTCAGATGGGAAGAGAGACATGGAGTGGGAGGTTTTCCTCCTTGGGAGCTGCCAGGTGTGGTCTGTCCAGATGTGCCAAGCTGGGTGCCCTCCCCTCTGTCCTGTCTTGGACCCTCACCTGGACCCACCTGTCCATTGGTCCTCCGTGAGGGGTTGGAGCTCTGCTCAGGAAGGGCTGCTTCCTCGAGGGTCCAAGAGCTGCCGAATGCTCTGGTTGTGCCTGCATCTGAGACCCAGGCTTACAGCTTTTCAGGGAGCAGTACTGCTAACAGTGGTAACCACAGTCTGTGTCCCACGTACAGAGAGTAGCCTTGGCCCTGTGAGCCAGTATGGACCATGGCCTTGGCCCCTGGTGCACGCACGGCCCGACAGCCGGCGTGGCCGCTTCTTAGGATTTCCCTCCAGGGGCAAAGTTTCTCTAGTAGGCATCTTATTGAGGCACTGTTTGCAAGGGTAAAAAAAATAGAAACAACTTCCATGTTTGTTGAATAAATAGTGATGTAGCCACACACTTAAGAACCTACAGTTAAGAATCATACTGTGAAAATGTAGTTTTCACAGATGTTATTGTGGCCTCCTCTGTGAAGGGACAGTGAATGGTGACGGTTCAGGCCTCTCACTGCCTGATCTCACCCACTTCCCTCCCAGTGCCTTCTTACCCATCCTGGCTCCCAGCCAGACGCATGTCAGAAGTTTCTAGACGTGAGAAAATGCCTTTCTTCTTAGCACGGGCTTGGATGCTGAGAGAGGCCTGGTGGCCATGCCCAGGTTTGGTGGGGACGTGGAGCCCCTCTATGTGTACAGACATGGGCAGGCGGCGGGCCAGGGTGTGGCCTGGATTCTGAGCTGTGATGACATCCACACAGCCCATCTTGGGGCTGTGATGGCCTCCCCTGGTGAAGTTGTCGGCCTGTGCGTGGACAGGGGTCATCCTGGGCAGTGTGTCCCTGGTGTCTGACTCCATGGGGTGCAGGAGATGACAGAGGGAGAGTGCGGGTCCATGAGGTCAGCCAGGCTCCCGGCAGGCCCTGCGGACAGTCTCACTGACTGAGTTCTGGGAAATAAAGGGGTCTGGCCGCTTGATTATTTAGATGCCCTTTAAGATGTCTCAGGAGAAAACCTATGGCTTGATTTTTGTTGTTCAGTTGCTCAGTCGTGTCCAACTCTTTGCAACCCCGTGGACTGCAGCACACCAGGCTTCCCTGTCCTTCACCATCTCCCGGAGCTTGTTCAAACTCATGTCCATTGAATTGGCAATGCCATCCAACCATCTCATTCTCTGTCATCCCCTTCTCCTCCTGCCTTCAACCTTTTCCTGCTGCTGCTGCTAAGTCGCTTTAGTCGTGTCCGACTCTGTGCGACCCCATAGACGGCAGCCCAGCAGCCTCTCCCGTCCATGGGATTTTCCAGGCAAGAGTACTGGAGTGGGGTGCCATTGCCTTCTCCAACCTTTCCCAGCATCAGGGTCTTTTCCAATGAGTTGGCTCTTCACATCAGGTGGCCAAAGTATTGGAGCTTCAGCTTCAGCATCAGTTCTTCTAATGAGTATTCAGGATTGATTTCCTTCAGGATTGACTGGTTTGGTCTCCTTGCTGTCCAAGGAACTCTCAAGAGTCTTCTCCAGCACTACAGTTTGAAAGCATCATTTCTTCTGTGCTCGGCCTTCTTTATGGTCCATCTCTCACATCCATACATGACTACTGGAAAAACCATAGCTTTGACTATACGGACCTTTGTCAGCAAAGTAACAGCTTGTTTAAGAAGCAAAATAAAATGTCCTGCTCCCTGCTGCCTGGTGTGTTTCAGGGCCAGAGGTACAGAGTGAACACCCACTTCCCTATGCTTGTGGAGACACAGGCATGTCCAGGGCCTCTGGACTCGTTGTTGGCGTACTGCACCACCCCCTGGGCATCATTTCTGTGGTGACCCACTTGGGGCTGGGGCCTGAGAAGCAGAATGAACGGGTGGCTTGGGGCACCCCTCATGGAGATGGCGGCAAGGGCTCTGATCCGTGTGATGTGCTAGGTGGCCTGGGGCTGGGGAAACTGGGCTGGACGGAGCTGTCCGGTCACATGTCCAGCAGCCTGGCCAGCTCTCTTGGGCAAGAGGGGCCAGCTGCAGACACTGTAGTTTCCCCAGCTTCTCCTCGCCCTGCTAGCTGTGTCATGCTGTGGCCACTGGTTTCTTGTCTGCTTCCCTCTGGTGCCTCCAGGGGCAGCCGTGACCATGACTGGGCCCTGCTGGGTGAGGGTATTTGGCAGGGTCTGACAGGGGGTCCTGCTGCTGCTGGTATTCATTCCACCTGCCTGCCTTTGGCCTGATGGTCAGGACCCTCGGTCTGTCCCTGGGTGCTGGTGCTGGGGTGCAGTGCGCGAGTGTTGAGGGTGGCCTGAGGGCCAGGGGGCTGATTCCAGACACCTGAGACTGATGTCCATCCTGGGCTCCCCTCCTGGGAGGAAGTGCCACCAAGCACTTGGGAGGGCCTCCCAGCAACCCTGGTGAGCTCGTGTGACCGACCCAGGAGCCATGGGTCTGGGTACAGGGTGCCCCTTGGCTCAGGGAGGTGACTGTGGTGTCTGTGACTGCCCAGCACAGGGGGCGTCACTCAGGATGAGCTGCCCTAGTGCCCGGTGGGCCTCACACAGTGAGACTATCCCCCACGAGCTGCCCAGAATGTGGCCCCAGCCTGGGGCCCACAATGTCACTCCCTGAAGCGTGGGGAGGGGCAGTGGGGCCGGCTGCTCGCTGTGTGTCGGGGGCTGGAGGCCTCTCACTAGGCTGCGTCCACCAGGCAGCACCCATATACCCTGTTGCGGTCATGTGGAGGCGTGGACCGTGCGGAGATGAATCTGTTGATGCCGCGCGTGTGGACTCGTGTGTTTCAGGGCTGATGGTAGGAGGTACCGGCTGATCTAAGAAGCGCACTTTCTCAGAGCATGGGCACAGCCCCCTCTGGCCCGGGCCCAGGACTGGCGGGCGGACTGGGCGGGGCTTGGGGCTGACCAGCAGCCGTCTGTCTTGTCTGTCTTGCAGTGAACGAGTTCACGGTCATCAGGAAGAAGTTCCGCTGCCCCTACTGCAGCTTCTCGGCCATGCACCAGTGCATCCTCAAGCGGCACATGCGCTCACACACTGGCGAGCGGCCCTACCCCTGCGAGATCTGCGGGAAGAAGTTCACTAGGCGCGAGCACATGAAGCGGCACACGCTGGTGAGCGGCGCTGGGGGCGGGGCCACGCCGGGGAGGTGTGGGGTCATCACGGGTTCAGGGTGGGGTCAGCAGGAGTCAGTCCAGGGCACGCTTTGTCCAGGCAGGATGGGGATGTGGGGTGTCAGGGTGCCAAGGGAAGCGCTGAAGTGGGGTCCACTCTGCGGTGGGAAAGACCTGGACAGCAGGGACCCCCACATCCCTCCTGACCGGCTCTGCCCCCAGCCCCAGATCCAGAAGGCAGATGGGCACATCGCCTCGGCCCCACCCCTCAGGTTTCCCTTGAGACCACCTCGGCTCTAGCCCCGCTTCTGCAGGCCTCTCCTTCCCTGCCAGGACCCTGCCTCCTGCCACGCAGCCACTTCCTCTGTGCCCCTCCCACTCCCGCCCTGCAGTCGCCTTGGGACCCTATGGCCCCTGGAAGGTCTGGTGGCCTGGCTCGTAGCTCAGGAGCAGGTGCTGTGTGGATGTATTTGCTTGGCCAGAAAGTGATAGAGAAGGTCATGCTTGAAACCGCGAGGGAGAGTCACCAAAAAGCAGGCGAGGAACCCTTGGGTGAGTGAGAAAACAGGGAGGTCAGGCGGCTCGGGGCTGGGGGGAGGAGAGAACATTGGGTGGTGTGAGTGAAGGCACCTCAGGGCTGCATGGGCTGGCCAGCAGAGCAAGCCCCCAGGAGGCATAAAGGGGCCAGATCTCTGCGGTGAGGGGCCCTGGTGCATCCTGGCACAGGGCTGACCATCCAGAGAGGCTAAGGTGAGATCTCAGGCATGACGAAGTAAGCCAAGTGAGGGAGTGAGTCCAAGCCCACCGCCATAGCACCCGCATCCTTCCTTGCCCATCCATGCATCCATTCAGACAAGTATCTGGCCATCTGGTGCTGGTGGACAGGCTCCCACAACTCCCCAGGAGCTGCCCCCACTGCCCAACCCTGTTGTGACCAGACTGAAGTCTTAGCTCTCTGGTTGGGAGAGGGTTGCATAAGTCCTGGATTTAAAATGTAGCAAATGATAAGAAGCAGGAAGAGCCCCTGGACCTAACGATCTGAGGCTCTGCTGAAATCACATTCTACGAGGAGGCCTAGTTCCTCCTGACATCCATCTCAGGCCGCGTCTGGCCTCCCGCCTGCCCAGGCTAGCCGGCTGCAGTCCTCGGTCCTCGTGGTTGAGGTTTAGCATAAGGGCGCAGTAGGGCAGATCTTCAAGGTGGTCTGGGGGACCCCTGAACTGAGAAGTCCAGGGCACTCGGCCAGGCATATGGACTGGTCCCTCCGTAGGCCTGTCGGTCGGAGAATTCAGAAAGGCTTCACTGTTCCCCTCAGAGCCCCCAGCCCTGCCTGCCCTGTGGGTCAGCACTCAGCCCAGCTCTGGGCTGTCCTGACGGCTTCCCAAAAGTCAGGTGGTCGAGTCACCCCTGGTCACTGCTGTCCCAAGACTCCCATCAACCATACCCCCATGCCCCAGCCACCAGGGGCCACCAGAGTCCCATCTGTCCCCTTGTGGGGCAAAAGCTGGGGTGTGGCGGAGGTGACTCCTCTGCCATTTTTGTTGGAAGGTGTGGGGAGCAGCACGACCTCCAGTGAGATCTGAGCCTGGGGCCAGTCCTGCTGGGGGACATGACCAGCCTGGTGCCCAGCACACCTCTGAATGGGAACAAGTTTTGGTGACACCTGCAACTCTGTATGTCCTGGCTTTGTGCCTCAACCCCTGGCCAGGTTAGGGGTGTGAGCAGCCTAGCGGATTGAGTCTCCACCCCCACCCAGACCTCACCCTCTGGGACCCCCAATCATCCCGTCTCCCCTCCCCTCAGAGCCCCCAGCCCTGCCTGCCCTGTGGGTCAGCACTCAGCCCAGCTCTGGGCTGTCCTGACGGCTTCCCAAAAGTCAGGTGGTCGAGTCACCCCTGGTCACTGCTGTCCCAAGACTCCCATCAACCATACCCCCATGCCCCAGCCACCAGGGGCCACCAGAGTCCCATCTGTCCCCTTGTGGGGCAAAAGCTGGGGTGTGGCGGAGGTGACTCCTCTGCCATTTTTGTTGGAAGGTGTGGGGAGCAGCACGACCTCCAGTGAGATCTGAGCCTGGGGCCAGTCCTGCTGGGGGACATGACCAGCCTGGTGCCCAGCACACCTCTGAATGGGAACAAGTTTTGGTGACACCTGCAACTCTGTATGTCCTGGCTTTGTGCCTCAACCCCTGGCCAGGTTAGGGGTGTGAGCAGCCTAGCGGATTGAGTCTCCACCCCCACCCAGACCTCACCCTCTGGGACCCCCAATCATCCCGTCTCCCCTGCACTGACCACCAGCCCCCCTCACTGACCTCTGTCCTCCCACACTGATCGTCATCCCCCGGCACTGACCACCCCCCACACTGACAGCCGTGCCCCCGCAGGTGCACAGCAAGGACAAGAAGTACGTGTGCAAGCTGTGCAGCCGTGTGTTCATGTCGGCCGCCAGCGTGGGCATCAAGCATGGCTCGCGGCGCCATGGCGTGTGTGCCGACTGCGCAGGTGGCGGCAGGGCCGGGTCCCTGGATGGTGGCGGCGCAGAGGGCTCCCCCGAGCTGTTTGCGGGCGATGGGCCATACCTGGAGGACCCCGAGGATCCACGCGGTGAGGGTGAGGAGGAGCTGGGCGAGGACGAGGATGACGTGGGCCTAGCCCCCGAGGACGCGCTGCTGGGGGACAAGGAGGACGACGACTCGCCACGGGGGCCCCACAGCCCCTCCGGGGGTGCAGACAAGGACTTCGCCTGGATTTCCTAGGCCAGGCGAGCAATGGGCTGCGGCCGCCCTCACCTGTGTGTGCCCCGGGCCCCTTCCCCTGCTGCCCCCAACCCCTCGTGGACAGCAACTGGGGCTCTGAGGCGGCTGCCGCCCCAGCTAGCGGGGCTGGGGACACACACAGGGTGGAAGCGCAGAGTGGGTTTGAGCCTTGAGAGAGCCCGCAACATCTCCCCAAGCTGGGGTGCGTGTAAGGCCTCAGGGGAGCCCAGGATGCGGGCGGCCAGGATGGGGCAGCGCTGGCCAGGGCCTCCTCTGTGGCCCTGAGGCCCGGGTCTAGGGGCTGTTAGGAGAGTTCCACCGACCCCGGCCATCCAGGGCTGAGTCCCCCACTCGCCCCGGCCCTTGTCAGCAGCAGAGGGACTGCTGGCGGCTTGAGGGCTATGCCTGCGGTGGCAGCCTGTGGGATCCAGGTCAGGCGTCCACAAAGGCCTGCGGCCCTCCCACCTCTGGGCTTTGGTGCTCAACACACAGCAGCTGCCGACCGCGGCCAGGGCGCCCAGGTGCTATCTCCCCACGGAGGCAGCCGGGCGCAGGCCCAGGTGCTCCCACTGCGGGCGCCTCCTCTTTCTCCGTGTGCACTTCTCGGGGGGCCAGGCCGGCCTGCCCCTCAGCCCCGCCGTCCTGCTGCGCCTAGGCCACTCCTGCTGACCCTCCCGGGCGGCTTGCCTTCCTTGCTGCTAACGCCGGAGGGTGTCCCTGACGCCCATGCTGCTCACGCCGCCCGCGGGGGCCACCCCCTCCCCAGGTGCTCTGGGCCCCAGTTCCGTGAGTCGCTAAGGGAACTGAGGCTGGCACGTGAAATGGTTTTGTTCGGCATTATCTTCAGAGTTGTCTTTCCTTTGGCTTCTTCCTGAGCCTCGCTGTCTTGTAAATGAACTCATCCACCCATTCTCTCTCTTTTCTGAGGGCCTGGGGTCCCACCTCGTGCCGTGAGGACGCTGCCCGCTGCCCATCCTCATCAGGCTGCCGGTCCCGCGCCAGCCTGTCTTCCTTAAGGCTCGTGACACATGCATTCTGTCCCCTGCACCCGCCTCTCTCGGGAGCCCCCGCGGGACAGGGCCCTGAGGTGCTGAGCTGGGGCTGGAGGAGAGCTGGACTGGGTTTTCTCTCTTCCCTTAGCCTGCATCGAATGGCTTCCCTGTGTTCCTGCCGGGTTCCCACTCCTCTTTCTAGATGGAGAAAGGCAAATTCCACCAACCCCTCCCAGGTGGCTTCTGTAGGGGTGGCGGCGGCGGGGCAGTCAGGGCTGGCTGCAGGCACCTGGATGGTGCTGTCTTTGAATCCCTGCCCAGGGGAGAAGTCACAGCTTCATGTTTTGTTTTGTTTTAAACACTATCAGCCACGTTTTTCTCAGAAGAGGACTGTGCGCCCATCCTCAGCTGTCGGCATCCTTGAGGGAAGGGCTGGCTGGCGGGGGCAGGAGCCCAGGGTGAGGGGGTTCCGGGGCCCGCGCCCCCTTCTGCCTTTCATAGTGGGGCCTGTCTGAGCCACTCAGCGGGGTTCCCCATTGTGTACCTTTCCCCCACTTTCTAACCCCTTTTATAAACAAGACTTACTTTCTTATCAGATGCGTTTGGAAACCAGACCTTTGCTGCCAAGCATCTCTGGGTTTTGTACAGGGCCACCTCTGCGCCACTCTCAGGGCCTGCCCACTCCCGCTCTGGACCACCCTGGCTGACCCCTCCAGGGCCCTCGGTGCCACAGGGGCGTTTTCTCCCTCAAAACGATACTTCACTGGGAAATTCACCTCCCACCTGAGCCCCCGTGTTAATTCTCGTGTGAGCTGGATTTCAGAGATGGAGGCAAACATGAAGAGAAAGACATGTAATGATTTTTTTTTTATCATGGTCTTTTTTTTTTTTTTCCAAAGCAATGTTTAAACTAATAAATATTTTTTTATGAAGTGGAAAGCGTGTAGATCACATCTCACATTTTTGTACCTTCCCGTGTATGCGTCTGTGTTCGGCGTCTGCATCACCAACGTGGAAGGTGGGCCATCAGGCGGCTCATTCTTTGGGGTAGGGGAAGGGCGGGGAACCAAGATTTTGTATCAAGCTCTGGATCCTGACGGGGTTGTATGTTTGGACTCTGGGTTTGGGAATAGTCACAACACTGCCAGGACTGGATAGGGACCTCGATTGAAAGAACACAGCTACTGCTTCCAACTTTGCACATCTTCCTTTTTAGAAAAGAGAACTCTTGAGAAAATGCAAAAACTGGAACTTTTTGCAATATTATATGAAAGATAACCTTATTTTCGCTCATTCTGTGACATGTGCAACTCTTAAGAAAGCCATACTTAATGGTGTTTTTATTTTTAGATCCTATATTGTGTTTTGTACCTGGCCCTTTTTAGAACTCCTTGTAGTGAGGGCGCTGTGTGTGTGCTTTTCTTAAATATTTATTTTTTCAACATGCTTTCAACCTGTCAACAAAAACAAAATAAGACAAAAAAGGGCAGTGTTTGAAGATTGTTGATTTTTTTTTCTGGGGATAATCTATATTATATCAACTTTATATTAACGACTATAAACCTGTGTTTGTATTGGAAATGTGTTTCACATTTGTTGGGGGTCTTTTGTAATCGGTCGGTGGAACATCAGGGCTGTTGCCTGTTTCCCTGGAGCCATCGATGCCAACAGCACCTCCTCCCTAGTGGTCTTGAGATTCCTTATCTGCTGGGTGTGCTCTGGGACCCCTGTGGGTCTCATCTCTGTGACGGGATTAGTTAGATATTCTTGCAAAGCGATCACTTTCAATAAATTGGGAAATTGCTGCTTGAGCCATCGCCTCGTGTGTGTTACAGACAGCATCCCCTCCTTCAGCCTTGCCCTGGGTAGAGGTAGCCAGAGGACACCCCCACCCCCACCCCCACAGCCCTTTGTGGCCTAGCTGCTGGCCTCCTCTCTTCCCATCTGCTACCCCTGCCTGTGGCAGCGTCCCAGTGCCATGTCCTTTCCCTCCCAGGAGACAGACACAGCTTTTGGAAAAGTCCCAAATCTTTAATTTTACTCTTCGCCTGGTTCAGCCCAGACGTGAGACACCTGAGCAAACACGGCACAGACACGCGCCTGGGCCCTCAGTCAGGTGAAGTGCGGGCAGGGGCCCCTCCTTGACACCCCTCAAAGTGCATCGAGGACGCCCCGTGTGGCCCTGTCACACTCCTGACAAGTCCAGGGCCGACTAGGGGGCGGCCACCCCGGGCCGAGGGGACAGCGGTGAGGTTTGGCTTTAGTGCAAAAGGCCAAAGGCTGGTTTCTTCAGAGGCACTTCTGAGTGGTGGGGACCTCCCCTCTTAAAAAGAAGACCCTGCAGCTCGGAGAGGCCCTGGGCAGGCTCAGTCCAGGAAACGCTGGCAGGCCTTCTTCCAGCGGCAGGCCGTGCACCACAGGTCCCGGTGGTCCATGCCGTACACTTTCCGGCACTTCTTGGCATCACCCCGGGGCTTCCTGGGGGAACACACAGATACATGGGGTGCTGTCGGGGCTGGGCCCCTCCCTGCCTGGTGCCCACCCTGGCCCCTCTACACACACGCACCTTGGGTTGGCACTGGGTTTGGCTGGCAGGGCTGGTGCACAGGCCCTGACAGGGGTAGGCTGTGGCTCCAGGCGGACGGGTGCCAGGCAGCCCTGAGAGGAGGCACTGCTACGGCCTCGTGCTCCTTGGGAGCCGCCTGTAACCTCACCCACCTGGTGGGCATGGTCACTGGGGCACACCTGGGAGGGGGATGTGGTGCTCAGCACCGGGGGTAGGGGCAGGGCAGGCAGGCGCAGAAGGCTGGGCAGGGCCAGGGGCTCCGGCGGCTCCAAGTGGGGAAAAGCGGGTGACACTGAGGCCGTGGGGGACCCTGGGGTCAGGCCGGACAGCCCATTGGTCAGCGAGTCCATGCCACTATCCAGCTCTGTGTAGTAGAAATCCTCCTCGCCATCACTCTGCTCCAGTTCAGCCTGCCTCCTGCAGGGTTGGGGGAGTAATGGGGGATGGTGGTGGGGTTGAAGCAGAAGCTTGCCTGGCACCCCTGCCCCTCCCCCCTTCCAGCCCCCGCCGCACCCCAGGTGCACCAGGCGGATGTGTCTCTGCATCCCTGACGCGGAGCTCAGCACCTTCCCGCAGCGCTTCCACAGGCACTGGAACAGCCCCTGCAGCGAGCTCTGGGCAACAGGGGGCGGTCAGGCTGGGTGCCCCCCACGTCTACCCCACCCCAAGGGCCACACCGGCTCACCTTCCTCTTCCTCAGCGTGGACTCCCCGAACAGGAAGTGGGCTGCCTCAGGGGGCAGCGGCGGTGACGGTGTAGACGGAGAGGACTGATCACTGGCAGGGTCCCAGCCCCCGCCGCTGCCCGGTGGCTGCACCGGGGCCTCCCTCCAGGGCTCCAGGCAAGGTTCTGTGGACACACATGGGCTCCCGTGTCAGGACTTTGGGGCCCGGGCTATGCTGCAGGTGCTGCTGCCTACAAGTCCCTGAATGCAGAGCCTATGCCTGTTCACCTGTCCCCAGGTGAGCCTGAGGACAAAGAACCTATTGAGGCAGCAGTGGCAGGGAGAAGGTGGCCAATACCGCCTAGTGACAAGGCTTTCCAGCAGAGAAGGAAACGTGGAAGTCTGGGGTGGGGAGATGCCTGGCCTGCCGGGTGGAGGCAGACAAGTCCCAGGGCCGCAGGGAGGGGCAATGGGTGTCTTGACGTACATTTCAGGACTCAGGAGATGCACTTGGAAGATAGTATTCCAGCTGGAGTCTGCCTGCCCCACCGGGCTTGACAGCTCATAGGATCCTGAGTCCCACCACCACCCCCAGCCCAAGAAAGGTCTCTCAGCTCACCTGTGCTGAAGGTCGAACCTGGGGCCAGATGTGTATAAGAGACAGCTTCAGTCGTGTCCGACTCTGTGTGACTCCATAGACGGCAACCCACCGGGCTCCCCTGTCCCTGGGATTCTCCAGGCAGGAACACCGGAGTGGGTTGCCATTTCCTTCTCCAATGCGTGAAAGTGAAGTCGCTCAGTCGTGTCCGACTCTTTGCGACCCCATGGACCACAGCCCACCAGGCGCCACCATCCATGGGATTTTCCAGGCAAGAGTACTGGAGTGGGGTGCCATCGCCTTCTCCGAGCTTTACTCTAGTGATATAGAAATGTATGCAGCCTTTCTTACAATGTATTCATTAAGCACAGATACTAATTTTCATAAGCTGTTTGTAGTTTGGGCTTAAAAGGGCCCAAGAGTATATGCAGCAGGAAAGCAAAATCAAAGAACTAAGGAAAGTAAGCATAAAAGAAGTTACAACTAGTGAGATTTTCTGTTTTCCTCTCTTAGAATTGAAGTCTGGGTCATTTACTGTCTTTGGTTGGAGATCACTGCCCACTGTTAAGATTTTATAGCGGTTGCCTTTGAAAATCTAATAAGGAGCAGGGTATATTAACATCAGATATTTGCACAAAATTATATTACTGTTTATTGTGGTAATATATCATATTTAAATAATATATCATATTTAAATAAAAGTACATGTAGTTAGGTGTACTTCACCGTCATGTTGATTAGGATCATCTTTGTGGGTGGCACGTGACGGTAATTGTGACAGCATTATTTCCTTTCAGAAAATGAGTCTTCAAGAAAGCCATATTTTTCTAAGATCACCCAAAGTTGTCTGCCAGTATGGAAGCTCCATGTTGTACTCAGGGACCCTGTTTCCAGGCTCCTGTGATGCTTGGCTTTTTCTTCCTAAAAGACCCTTCAGGGCTCGGACACCCTGCTTTTTGTGCCAGTGAGTGGACCCTCCTGGGGTCAGGGGTCTGCCAATGTGATAAAAGCCAAGCCTCCCTCCCTTATCCAGGTATCTTTCTCTCTTCATGCCCAAATGCCACATGGCCATGTTTCCTGTGTCTCTTTTTCCTATTCACCCCTTTAGCACCAGCAACCATCAGAATTGCCCTTTGCTCCCTAGTCGCAGACATTCACTACCTTTAAATGGTGTATAAAGTCCATCGAAGACCTTGAACATTTCCTGCTTTGTTAGTGATTGGAAAATGATCACAGTCTCTGCTCAGGCCAGGCACTGCCTATTCTGAAGGGCAATGAACATTTAAAACCGAGACTCACCGAGTAACTCACAGGTACCCAGTTTGGAGAGGAGGGCTGGGTGTTTTGGGGCCAGCAGAGCGCTGGGCTCTCTCCTCTTCTCCAGCCGCAAGATGAAGCCTAGGATCACCGTGGTGCTCCCCACCACGTGGGTCCTCAGAGGCCAGTGCTGCCTAACTGCCTGCACTGTGCCCTCACTGGGCAGTGCCAGGGCTCACCTCTGGTGTTAATAACAGGAGGTAGGAATTGAATGCTTAACCCCTAGCAACCAAACTGGCAAGCCTTCCCACAGAGCCTGAAAAAGAGGAGTATTTTGAACACAGATCTCTTAAGCAGCTGTTACACTGGCAGAGCAGATGGAGCCAGGGTAGTGCTCAGAACCAAAAGAGCAATTGTATCCCAAATTACAGGTGCTTCCAGACAGGCTTGCCTGCACTTTGGGACAAGAAGCCGCTCCTCCCACCTGAGGGTTCAGGACGATCCGGAGACAGAGCTGCATGAGCATTCCACACATCGATGGCGACTGTGTCAGTTACCTAGCACAGCACCCCAAAGCTGGCGACTGTGTCAGTTACCTAGCACAGCACCCCGAAGCAATTACAGGTGCTTCCAGACAGGCTTGCCTGCACTTTGGGACAAGAAGCCGCTCCTCCCACCTGAGGGTTCAGGACGATCCAGAGACAGAGCTGCATGAGCATTCCACACATTGATGGCGACTGTGTCAGTTACCTAGCACAGCACCCCAAAGCTGGCGACTGTGTCAGTTACCTAGCACAGCACCCCGAAGCAATTACAGGTGCTTCCAGACAGGCTTGCCTGCACTTTGGGACAAGAAGCCGCTCCTCCCACCTGAGGGTTCAGGACGATCCAGAGACAGAGCTGCATGAGCACCCCACACATTGATGGCGACTGTGTCAGTTACCTAGAACAGCACCCCAAAGCTGGCGACTGTGTCAGTTACCTAGCACAGCACCCCGAAGCAATTACAGGTGCTTCCAAACAGGCTTGCCTGCACTTTGTGACAAGAAGCTGCTCCTCCCACCTGAGGGTTCAGGACGATCCAGAGACAGAGCTGCATGAGCATTCCACACATTGATGGCGACTGTGTCAGTTACCTAGCACAGCACCCTGAAGCTGGCGACTGTGTCAGTTACCTCGCACAGCACCCCGAAGCGTAGTGGCTTAAAATAGTCACCTCCCCCGCAACAGTGTTAAGCGTTAGCTGAGCTTCCCAGAGGGCTCAGGCTTAAGGGTGTCTCCTTGAAAGTGAAAATGAAAGTGAAGTCGCTCAGTCGTGTCCAACTCTTTGGGACCCCATGGACTGTAGCCTACCAGGCTTCTCCGTCCACGGGATTTTCCAGACAAGAATACTGGAGTAGGTTACCATTTCCTTCTCCAGGGGAATCTTCCCGACTCAGGGATTGAGCCCAGGTCTCCCACATTGGAGGCAGGCGCTTTAACCTCTGAGCCACCAGGGGTGTCGCCTTAGGGAGGCATTCAGATAAGAGCACAGCTGTGGTTGGTAACATTCAAGACGCCTTATCCTCAGGTCTCAGAAAACTGGGAGCCCACTCCAGGCCAGATCCAACCCACAGTTCGTTTCTGTACTGCCACAGGCTAAGAATAGTTTTTACATTTTTAAACGGAAAACCAAAAGAAAAATCATCTCATGACATGTGAAAATTACATGAAATTCAGATTTCGACATCTATAAGATTTCATCAGCACAGAGCCACCCCTGGCCACATAGTTTATGACGGCTTTTCCACTGTGGTAGCTGAATTGTGTGGTTACGACAGACATGGAGGTCATATGGCCTGCAAAGCTGAACATTTTTACTGCCTGGCCCTGGATAGAAAGTTTTCTGACCCCCTACTCCTAAGCGTCTCTCTACAGACAACTTCATTAACCATCGGTGGGTTATTTTGAGAATGTTTAGTTTTTTTCTTTCTAAATGATGAGGCCAGAGGGAATCCAGTCTGTCACTTGTAAGCTTTATCTCCAAATAACATACTGCATGCAGGTGTGAGTAATTTGGGACTTAAAACCGTGAATATAATTTTCATTATATTTACTCCATCTTAACATCATCTTTCAGACTACCGGAGTAAATCTGAGGCCACAGTTAACATTTTTATCAGATGTATGCAAATAATAGAACCATCTATGATGATCAGACAGAGATAAACGTTCAGAACTCTTCTTTATACTCTGTGTTGACTTGTTCTATGAGAATTCTTATGCTTCTTTACTCAAATTCACATTCTGAAAATAAATGCTTAGAACAGAAATGATTTTAACAGTTTTAACTGTCAAAGCTGCCTTTCCTTGCTACTACTGTGCAGCTGAGTATTTGGAAACCAAGTCTTAAGCATGCTTCTCTCTTCCCACCAGCTGCAGCATGGTCACCAGACATGCAGTTGGAAGCTTGCGATTATTTTTGAAAAGAAATTAAATGCTGATTTTAAAAAAGGAGAATCGGAAACAAATACCATTTCTGCCTTCATAATGGGAACCCCAAATGCCTTTCTAAACAAACAACAGCTGGAAAATGCTGAACACAGATAGATCAAATCCTTGCCTTTAAAAAGTTCCCAGCCTTGTAGAGATGGATAGACAAGAAGACAGCATGGTATAGGGATTGATAGTGGATCATTGATGAGCACAAATTACGATGTGGGCATAGAGATTGGGCACCTCCTAAGCTGGTCTAGAAATGTCTGGGAGCCTTGCTAATGGGAACCAATGGGAAGAAAGGCAAGGTGGATTAGCCCAGAAACCTTCCGGGGTACACACCCAGGCCTGGTGGAGATCTCATTGCTAGGCCCTCCAGCAGCCTGTTGCAGCTGATAGCACACTGACCTTTATCAGTTTACTTGTTCATCTTGCTCCACAGACTTGGAAGTTTCTTTAAGGCAGAAACTGTCATCTGTCATTGTTATCTATAGTGCCTGCCTGGTAGTAGCTGATGCTCAAGAGTCATCTAATAAGTGAATATGTGGAAGGTTCTAGGCTAATGAAAATATTCTGTCTCTTAGATAGGCTAATCTAAGAGGCAGCTTTGACAGTTTAAAGAAAATATTTTATGTCTATACAGTGGTATATTTAAAAATATGTACTAGTTTGTGCTTGAAGTGCCAGTACCAAATTTTGGATGCAAGAACAGGGTCAGGAAAAATAGGAGATGCAAAGACAAGCAAGACACAATCACCGCTCTCCATAAACTTCCAGCTTAAGAAAGATGAGATGGTTGGATGGCATCATTGACTTGATGGACACGAGTGTGGGCAAGCTCCGGGAGCTGGTGATGGATAGGGATGCCTGGCGTGCTTCAGTCCATGGGGGCGCAGAGTCGGACATGTCCAGGCGACTAAACTGACCGAATCCTCCTTTGTGTGGAACCAGAATAGCTTGTCTTTCATCTGTTCACATTTTGGAATTCCACAAAATATTTCTTTTGAATAAAGGGCTCCATTAAAAAAAAAAAAAACTTTCATTAATAAAAGACCAAGTTTTCCTAAAATACTTACATATTCCGCGACCTCCCCCCAATTTAGACTGGAAGGAAATGTAATGGCAAGAACAGAAAATTTACATTTTTAGATATTTTCGTATTCCTCCTGGATTCCTTCATTTTTCCTGAGTTGCCTCTAACACTTTTCTAACAGGTACTATATAGCAATGCACAGATATTTACAGTAATTGTTCATTCCCATATACTGTAATATCACTTAATATTTGCTAATACACAGGGAAAAAAAGCTTCTATGCATTTCCTTTCTAAAATTACTGCAAAATATCTTCAAGCTTCTATATTTTTTCTACTTTATATACAGTAGTGTATATATGTTAATCCCAACCTCCTAATTTATCCCTCCCCGTCCAAGGTTCTATATTTAATGCCCGTTATTCTAAGATGTTTAATTCAAAACTGTTACCTAATTTCTCTATAGGATGTTGGATTTCAAAAAATCCCATTTTCAAAACAGGATTGTATAGGATCATCTTAAGGACCTGTATACACCTAATCCTTCTATGAGGTTTGCAGGGAATAATGAGCCAAAAGACATTTAGGTACAGTATTCTTTATTATAAACAATCAGATAACAGTGTTAAGTGTGCATTTGAAGGATAACTGAGGCCTAGCTATAATAAAAAACATGACTTTAAAAGTTTCTTTTTTGTTAGTTTGTTTTACATTAGTTTGAACTTAACATATGCCAAGATCATGTAATTTGTCATATAGTTCGGCCATTAAATCCTTAACAAGAGCAGACAAAATTTGGAATGCGTGTTACATTTTATTTGTTGACTATGTATACCAAATATTCAGGACATACTCAAAGTTAAGCCGGTGCTTGAAGTCTAACAAGCAATACCTAAAAAATGTTTTTGTTGCTGTGACGGGGTATTCACTTCCTAAGAAGACAATGAAAAGGAGATTCTAAATGCTAGGTGGTTGTCCAACTTTTTCTGAATTAAACTGAATGTTAAAAAAAAAATAACGTAAATGTATTGAGAGTTGACATCTTAATAGTTCCAAAGCACTGGTAGGTATTAAAATATCATCTAACTAAAAATTTTTACATCTCAAATTTTTAACAGGAGAAAAAACAAAACCCAGACTTGAACAGCACTATAAATGTTCTGAGTCTTGTCAGCAGACCAGATGTTACTGTCCTCTATTGCCTTGTCTACGGCAACCTTAAACATGTTTGGCAGTTGCTGATGCAGTTAATGGCTCGGCATGTCCACTTTGCTCACGATCCTATAAAAGAATGTGAAGACATCGTTTGGACTGCCTACCTCAAGGATTGAATGTTAAATAAGCACATTTAGAAGTCAGAAATCAAATCCTGCATTACAATTTTTAATAATTCTTACCAGAAAAATTAAAAGCCTGATCTAAAATGTGACTATGTTATGATGACTTAAGGGTTAACTTCCCATCACTTCTAAATTCTCTGAATTTCACAGCATCTTGATAAAGGCTTTTGGTGAGATAGACCTGGTAGTAATGCATACGTACCACTTTAATCATTTATTTTTTGAAGATACGATTCCGATTCACTGGAACGTTCTGTCCTGGTTTCCCAAAGCTGCGTGGAAAGCCAGTGTATTTTTTCATATCATTTATAAGCAACTAGTACCGATCGGTTCTGTAAAGGTGTAAGATTACCGGAGGAGGAGTCTGACCACTGACAGATAAAGTGATGTTTGATCCCTGGAGCCCAAACCACGTGTACCTCATGCTGTTTTGTGCAGCAGCACTCGTTTGAGGAAGACTTCACCATACTAACGCCTTTTCCAAGGAAAGGGGACATGACATAGGGAATTACTAGAAAATAGGGAAGAGGAGAAAAATCCAACGTTGAGACGAAGAAAAGCCTCATTTATCCAAGGATGTCTTCATCCATGACTTGACTGCTCAGAAGAGAAAGAAAATCAGTTTCAAAATAGAGATAATTAGGAAATCAGTTATATTTTTTTCAAGCAGAAGAGCGCATGTTTTAATTTAATAGTTCTTGAAACATGAGGATGATTCTACAGATTTCCATGTAGACTCTCAGCTCCAGAGGGCTGGGACGGTTTCTTGTGTACATTGACTCCACAGTACCTAACACTGTGCCGGGCACATACATAGTTGGTGAACCCATAAACTAGAGTTCTCTAAACACTAAAGGGACCACCTAGCTTTAATGTAAAGTGTGATATTTTCTATTGTATATATGAAAGCTTCTACTAGGTAACACTAGTCATTACAAGAGGGGACGGCAGTAGCTCACGCATACATTGTTTTCATATGATCATTCCTACCTTGACTACAATTGAATGAGAAACAGCTACTATACACTAATGCTAGAAAGGGTTGAGACAAAATGTATAAATGAAACCTGGGTCACTGAAGTACCGTCTGTTGACAAGCATAATTACCTTCTTAAATTATACATTTTAAAGAGGGTGTGAAATAATTTTCCAAGCAATGCAGTGTTTAGTGGGTGGGAATGATATATATATATATATATATATGAAAGTACCTAGAAATTTGATAAATGGCCCTCTCTCTATCATCCAAGGGTGAGTAACAGGTTTTGGTATTTTGTATACATTTTTTAAAAATGTCCTGTTATTCAGGACCACTGTTCCTCAGAAATGATAGGGATTATGGAATTACTATCTTACTTGGGAACTTATTTCCAGGTATGAGGCTTTAGTTTTGAAAGAGGCTACCACCTGTGACCAGGAGGTCACTTAATCAGTAGAGACTCTAAGTTAAAGAACTCACATTGATCGCAGCAGTGTGTCTAGGTTTTCTCAAAGGCTTCAGCGAACATTGCGTCATCTGTGGAGTTAGTGTTTGCCAACATGGGAGGAACATGCAGCAAAACGTGCCCTCGCCTAGAGACTGAATGTGGGAATGCGAGAAGGAGTAAGTAAGCACAGCGTGTTTCTGTCCGATGCTCTTATTTTACCGCTGCTTCCACACACGCGCGGGACTTAAACACAAGGCCAGCAAGCATGCCGAGCAGACTAAGATCTGCGGAGCTGCCTGCCCTGAATCACCAGGTGAACTTACGTGGGACTTTACGTGACTTCCTACGTGGAAGGCAGGCATCTCTGCGGGTGATGCATGGATTAAGAAAGTGCTGGTCTTATTTTGCAGTTTTGGATATAGCTCATTTCATGCTATTTTCATATTTATAATATCTTCCCATATAAGAGTCATTTATTTTATTTTTTTGTACAGTGGTAAGATAATGAGGCAACCTGGCTCTCAGCTTCACAGTTTCTTTCTTTTCCGATCACAGTTTTAATTTGTTTAAAAGGTACCATTCATGTCAGCACAACAGCTACCTACAGGTATTTCAACTTCAGAAATAAAGCTTATATGACTTCTCTTTAACTGATTTTACAAGCTTAATTTTCTTTTTTTGTCAGCACTTGAAGTGAGGTTATTTAAATGTTATGGGTTTGATAGCTTTGTTTTGTCCAAAGTGTTATTTGCCCTAGTGCTGCTAGTACCTGATTTTTGCTACGTAAACAGTTTTAGTATTTTTCTGGACTGGCCACACAATATGCCTTATGTGACGTGGCAGACGAAAGCTGCCTTTGTTCTGCCAGCACCCTTCAAACACTGTCCACAGACTTGCCTCTCATTTGTTCTCTCCCACAAAAGAAGCTGCTGCTTATTAGAGCGTAGGCGCGAAAAACCTGCTTTTCTCATCGTGTTGTAGTGGCATCAGGTTAACTAGAAAGCACAAACCAAGATGGTGATACAAAATATGAAGAGTATATAGTAAATGTATTTACATGTGTACTTAGAAACTTCAGTTAGTCATGAATCTGAAATGATATAAGCCCCTGCCTACAACAGCATCTACCCTATAGAAATGTGCGTTGAGGCAGGACTGTTAAGACACCGAAGAAATTGGGTTGTGTGGGGAGCCCATCTGAGTCAGAACTTTGTCCAGCCACTGCAGCGGTCCATGAAGGTGGATCTCAATCCAGCAGGGCGTGCTTGTGACATCCTGGCGATGATACTCGGCTCCCCAGCCCTGAAAAGCAAAAATGGAGCCACGTGATTGTGCCAGATTTCCAGGCAGCCTCCAGGGGCACGAGACAGGCCTGCTGGATACAGCCCACCCTCCAGGGCAGCTTCTGGGACCTGAGAACATGAACTCTGCATTCCTGCAAGTACAAGACAACCTTTTCATTAGCCAGACACCCTAAGATGAGTCCCCATCCGAGGTTTCCTCCTGGGCTTGCAACTAAATCCACGGACCTAGAGAGGGCCTGGGTTCCAGCCACGTCAGAGACACTGGGAAATCATGCTGTCTTCCCCAGGGACGGGAGCTTGAATGCATGTTCACCCCTTAATGCTGAAGTCTGTGTTTTGTACGAAACAAGAACAGTGGCTGGATCTGAAAGTTGTTAAGTCAGAGCTGAGGGTGCTCTCTGTTACTCAGGGTTGATGAAGAAAGCTTGTTTCTCCTCTCCCATGCTGGCTCACTTATGGCAATTTGCCATTGGTGACCATCCACAGGAGAGGCCACAAAAAATAAAGTTTCGTTAACATCCATGACCTCACATGGTTGCAGTTTTTTATTGTGGTGAGAACTTATCAATTTCTTTTACACTGATCATCTATAGTTATATTTGCTAGGAATCTTTTATTTTTTTAAAGTCCCTACATTATTAGTAACAGTTTATTTTGTGAATTCCCTGGTGGCTGAGGTTAAAGCGTCTGCCTGCAATGAGGGAGACCTGGGTTTGATCCCTGGGTTGGGAAGATCCCCTGGAGAAGGAAATGGCAACCCACTCCAGTACTCTTGCCTGGAGAATCCCATGGACGGAGAAGCCTGGTGGGCTGCAGTCCACGGGGTCGCAAAGAGTCAGACACGACTGACCAACTTAACTAGACTTAACTATGAATTTAAAGGTTGCATATATGAGAAGTACATCTAGTTTATCAGGAAAATCAGATTCCTATACAAGTTTATAATACAGTGAAATTATTATGTCTGAGACATTGGCCATTTCATCCCAATTTTTAAAAAGGCCTAGAAAACAGTACGTCAATATCGCCCTCTGCTGGCTCTAAAGCATCAGAATGTTTGAAAAGACTTTCAGGTATTTGTTAATTGCCTGATGGTGTAAAAATGCTTTTACAGCTTAACAGTAAACTTGAATAAGGGCCTCCCTGGTGGCTTAGACGGTGAAGAATCTGCCTGCAGTGCAGGAGGTCTGGGTTTGATCCCTGGGTCAGGAAGATCCCCTGGAGAAAGGAATGGCTACCCACTCCAGTGTTCTTGTCTGGAGAATTCCATGGACAGAGGAGCCTATGGGGCTACAGTCCAAGAGGTCACAGAGTCAGCTGCGACTGAAACGACTTAGCACGCATGCAAATCTGAATGAAACTGTTTTGTCATGAAAGAAATGGATTCAGGAAGTCATTTTCTAAACTGGAAACTCTCATCTTGATTCTCACTTTTGAAATAATTACTGAAATTATAAATAAGAGTGTAGAAAAATGGGACAGATCTTTCACAGTAATTTTACATAATTAATAAATTTTTCTTTGAAAACATCTGAACAAGCCATACTGATACTGCTTGAATAGACAGGTCACCATGGGAAAACTGTCACATATACTCAGTTTGACAAACAAGCTCAGATTTGGAAATATTAGAATTATTTGCAAGTGCTTTGTGAGGAATAGACGATAAACTGAGGGCTTAGCTTCAACGTGCAAATCCAGTTTTTCCTTTCCACTAAGTAACTCCCTCCATTCTCCAACCTTCACACCGACTTTAAAGAACTAATTGAGAAATTCAACAAATATTCATAAGCGGAACATCTGCTGCTGTCTCAGAATTAATCATAAGCCCCATAATGTTTTTATCCCAACCTGTTTATACCTTTGTAAACAGCACTTAATTCATACTCTCTTATATTAGACTCAGTTCTGTTTTGTAGTTTCTTTATAAATATGATCGCCTCTGTTGGCCTGTCTGCTTTGTAAGAGTAAGGAGACTGTCTTATTCGATTTCAGGTAAATTCACCATTTACTGAGTGACCACACTGCTCAGCAATTTGAGGGAAGAAAAAAAAAATCTCTGTAACATTAAGTCCTATACAGCCATCAGTCACTTTATCTTCTTTCTTTAAAGAAAAATCAGGTAACTGTCTTAACTTGGTTTTCCTCCAAAAGTAATATACTTAACAATTTTCTTAAAATTGCTAAATAAGAGATGTCATACTCATGGAGGAGCTCTTCTGAAAAACAATTGAGTTTTTCTCCCAAAATGTTATCTACTTGCCCTGGCTGTCCAACTGCCACATCAACCAAAGACTGTTTAAAAATATAGGTTGTTTTTTTTTTTTACTTATTTATTTTCTTATTTGGCTGTACTGGGTCCTAGTTGTGGCACACAGGATAGTCAGTTGACCCATATGGGATCTAGTTCCCTGACCAGGGATTGAACCTGGGGCCCCTGCATTGAGAGCAGGGAGTCTTAGCCACTGGAGCGCTCCGGAAATCCTGTGCTTTTGGTCTGTATCTTACAGTCAGGGAGCGAGCACTCCTTACCTTGACAAAACTCATCCTGATGGTGCACATCTTGGTCAGCTCATAGACGACTTCAAATCCATGGTGCACAGACTGGGCGAGCAGCTGAGCGAACAGCTGGTTGTTGAAGATCTTGAGGCTGCAGCCGCTGGGGATCTTGCAGACGGTGGCTGGGTGGAAGCCGTGCTGATAGTTGCAGTTCCGGCTCTGCACGAAGATGCTGCTGTCACTCACGCACTCGGCATAGACCTCTCCCCCGACGTAGTACAGGTGCACGCCTGTGAGGCAAAAGCAGTCTCCAACACTAGCACTGAATTCCACTTAGACTTACCCCCCTTCCCATCTCACCCGCCTCTGTCACCTAAGGAGACGTAACTACCAACTGTGAGGTTAATTTTAATATCACCAATCATTGACTAGTACCACGAGTGCCCCAAAGGTTGACCTGCTTTAATTATCATCTGTATTTTTTTCCATGAGTGCATTTAAAAGTACACTGCAACTCAGGTTTGCATAGAAGGAGGCTGTCATGTATTAATACCACTCCTGTCACTTTCAGTCTCCTGCTTCATTCTAAAAGGAAGATCTCATACTATTAGAGGCAAAATAACAACATAATGCAGAAAACATCAAAGAGTCCTTCAGGGACATATAGTAATAAAGAACTGGACACAGTAAGTACCACGGTAATGTTACTTACATGCATACACTAAATCCACTTCAGAGGACATGATAAATGAAGTTTACATTTTATTTTACTAACAATTATAAATCCATTTCTCTTAGTACCTCAAAGAGACCTATTCCATTTTAAAGCTTATCACCTACATTTACAGGTCACAGAAAAAATGCCTATTTTTACCTACAGCAAAATTCATGCCACATTTTCAGATAAAATATTAAGAATCAAAATGTAGTTTATGCTATTTTATCTCACGTTCTTAGAACTAAAAGGTGAAGAGGGTCTTGAGAATGTTGTTGCTCAAAGTACATTTAGTTGATGCTCTTCCTCCAAATTCTGGGTTTAAGACACAGGTGAAGATGCTGTAGTCTAGGGAATGTTAAATACCAGAACAATTGTTCCCCAGCCTTTTAGCAGAAAACAAAATCTGTCTCCAGGTGTCAACATGGTTGTAAATACAATCTCCATGCAGTGGCAAGGGGACTGTAGAAACGGTCTTGAATCTACTTATAGGGACAGATTTCGGTACTTAAAAAAAAAAACACACACACACACTTTTAAATAATACAACTGAAAGACTTCCAGGGCTTCTCAGACCTGCATTTAGGAAACGTGACCGACATAGCCACTCAGTTTCTTTGCAGGATCTAAGTAGCAATGGAGGCAATTTTTGCACTATTATGTAACTACTTCCTGCCAGCTTTATGGTTTCTTTTTCCCATCTCCTTTCCCTTAATACAGTTTTAGAAAAGAATGGCTTTCAGGATCATGCATTCAAACCACAGACTCCAACACAGTCTGAAGAAACTGATCCAGGGTCACATTGATAAAGCTCTTGATACTCAAGTCAAGGTTCCCCTCTCACTGCCTCAGTCAGACCAGGTCCCCTCCTCTGCTCAGCCTTCCTCTCCCTTTTCTGCCTTGCCTCCATGAGTCTCTCCCCTGAATGCCCTGGGGTCTGATCCTCATGGCCCTGGCCCTGAGGAGTAGGCAGAAGGATGGTCCTAACTGGCTGGGACACAGTGCTGGACCCACATGTGGGAGGTGTGTGTTATTAGTTGCTCAGTCGTGTCTGACTCTTTGCGACCCCACGGACTGTATGTAGCCCATCAGGCTTCTCTGTCCATGGGATTCTCCAGGCAAGGATATTGGAGTGGGTTGCCATCCCCTCCTCCAAGGGAATCTTCCAGACCCAGGGACTAAATAAGGCTCTCCTGCATTGCAGGCAGATTCTTTACCATCTGAGCCACCTGCGAAGCCCAGACTTACTTGGCTGGACCCACATGTTGGGAGATGAGAAGGGGCAAATCCAAGTAAACTTCTCTAAAAACTCCCAGGGGAAGGCCTGCCTCTGGGGTGGCTGGAAAGCAAGTGGTCAAACTGCCAGAGCCATGAGGCTGCTAAGTGTTCAGTATGTCTTTGAGTTGAATGCCCTTCAAATACATAATCCTCCTAGAGCTTACTAAGGAGAACAGGTAAGATTTTTTTGCTGTCTGACTCTGGTCTTTATTTAGAGGATGATTTTCAATCCTGTTAAAAGTCTTATCTGCAACCAGACATCCTGGCGGAGGAGAGAAAGCAGAGAAGAGCCTGGATGGGGAGGCAGCAGTTCAGCGTCCTGAGTGAGAAGGGGCAGAGCAGATGGGATGTGCCTGAGGAATCCCTGAGCCGGCCCTGGTCACCAGAACAAGGAGGGATATTCAACCCCATGATGAAGAAAGCTAGAGACAGCCGCATCTAAAGAGTCAAGTAAGCTAGGGATTTTATTAGCATCCATTTGACGGGCCAGAAGCCTGGCTTTAAACCACGTCTGCGAGATGCTAAATCGCCACGGAGAACAGTGAGCGGATAAACGCCCAAAGAAGGTGCCGCCTGAGACGAGAGAGAAGCCAGGCAACGTGGTCCTCTGGAAGTTCCACCCACACCTGGGACTACAGCTCTTCCTGGGCTGTGTCTGCCTCCATCTGAGTTTTCCACCTGTTGTGCCTGCACCCACCCCCTAGGAGACTAGGGAGTCTGAATTCCTCGTGTTGGTGAATACTAAGGGCTCTTTGGGCTGGATTTGGATCTGCTGAGTCAGACTGCAGCTTGTTCCCTTCTGGTATCTTCTGAAGCCTTGACTGACAGAGATGATGGAGGGGAGGCTCAGGGAACAGCAGGTTAATTAGGCCGGTGAGTGTGTCCCAATGGTCTTGGAGTCTAGTAACAGAGGGGGATGTCCCAAAGTGGGAGGAATATGCATGGATTCCCTCCAGAGTGGGATGGGGGCAGGGAAAGGATATTCCATCCCTGTGGAAATATCACCCCATCACCAGCTCAGATACATACTTAAAAATACCAGAGAGAGAATTCAAGGGCTGAAATTTGCTTTAAACTACTCTTCCCTGGTGGCCCAGATGGTAAAGTGTCTGCCTGCAATGCGGGAGACCCAGGTTCAATCCCTGGGTAAGGAAGATCCCCTGGAGAAGGAAAAGGCCACCCGCTCCAGTATTCTTGCCTGGAAAATTCCATGGACAGAGGAGCCTGGTAGGCTACAGTCCATGTGGTCACAAAGAGTCGGACACAACTGAGTGACTTCACTTTCACTTTCATAAAAATACTGTGGAGGGGACTTCGGTGGTCCAGTGATAAAGGATCTGCCTGCTAGTGCGGGGACAAGGGTTTGATCCCTAGCCTAAGAAGGTCACACATGCCTCTGGGTAACTAAGTCCCTGGGCCACACCTCCTGTGCCCACATGCTGCAACTACTGAAGCTCTAGAGCAGGTGCCCTGCAGTAAGAGAAGCCACTTAATGAGTAGCCTGCGCATGGCAACTAGAGAGTGGCCTCTGCTTGCTGCAATTAGAGAAGGCCCGTGCACAGCAACGAGGACTCAGCGCAGTTTGTCAAGAAAACAAAAATGATAAATAAATTATTAAAATAATATAAAAGTAAAGATTTCCAGATCTATAGAAGGGCTTTGGGCCAGAGGATGGAGGTGGGCCTACTCAAGGCTGTGACTGCAGCTGTGCACTGCACAAACCCAGGGTGTGCCTCAGACTTCCGAGATTTGTATGGTTATTACAAGACTCCTCCAGCAGATGGCAGCAGGGGCTCCTTTCAATTCACACAGAGACGCCTCTGCTGCTGCTGCTGCGTCACTTCAGTCGTGTCTGACCCTGTGCGACCCCAGAGATGGCAGCCCACCAGGCTCCGCCATCCCTGGGATTCTCCAAGCAAGAACACTGGAGTGGGTTGCCATTTCCTTCTCCAGTGAAAGTCAGTCCCCTAAAGCTATTACTTGAAGACTTTAAGCATCTCTGGACAAATAGGATGAACAACAGATTTGGGCCCAAATGAACTACACTACCAGAGGTTCCCTGGTAGCTCAGCTGGAAAAGAATCCACTTGCAATGCGAGAGACCCCGGTTTGATACCTGGGTGGGGAAGATTCCTTGGAGAAGGGATAGGCTACCCACACCAGTATTCTTGGGCTTCCCTGATGACTCCGATGGTAGAGAATCTGCCTGCAATTCCAAAGACCTAGGTTCAGTCCCTGGGTTGTGAAGATCCCCAGGAGGAGGAAATGGCAACCCACTCCAGTATTCTTGCCTGGAGAATCCCATGGACAGAGGAAGCTGGCTGGCTATAGTCCATGGGGTCGCAAAGAGTCAGACACGACTGAGTGACTAGGCACAGCACTGAGCCACACTGAACACCCCACTGTGCATGCACACACTCAGTGATTCTGCCAAGGTGGCTGCCCCTTGGCACTACTTTCTCTCTATTTTTTCACTACCACTCTTGACTGCAGCAACCCCAGCTCACCTGGACATACTGATAGCAGGAAACCCCACTAGAAGAAATGTTGAAAATACTGAGATGAAAAGGATAAAGATCAGCCACAAATCCACAACCTAGAAATAATCACTACTAACATTTGTCTTATCCTTTCAGTCTTTCATGTATACATTTTAAATAAAATTGGAATCATACTCTGTAGGCTCTTTTATAACCTTTTTTCACATATTAAAATACTGTCAACATTTTCTCATGATATTAAGTATTCTTCAGTATCCCGTGTAATTACTCTAACAGTATGATGTGCTGTGTTAAACATTTTTTAGGATTTGCTTTTTCAGGGATGAGAAACTTTACACACATTCAAAGGCAGAATGAAAAGGACGTTTTGAGACCAGGAAACTAAATCCACTGGGAAAGAAGGAATCCAAAAATCACCTTAAGGGACTTGCCTGGTGATCCAGTGGCTAAGACTCCACACTCCCAATGCAGGTCCAGGTTCAATCCCTGGTCAGGGAACTAAATCCCACGTGCTATAACTAAGACCCAGCATAGCCCCAAAAATAATTTTTTAAAAAATGAAAAAAAAAAATCACCTCGAGGTACAGACCCTGCTTCTAAGGAACTGACAAACTAAACCCTTGTCTCAGGATAATTCCATTCACGAAAAAGGGAAGCATTACTAGATTTCCACAGAACAACTTGAGATGTACAAGAAAATAAAGTTTCATAAAAAAGTGAAAAACTAATTCTCAAAGAATTCCATGATTTGAAATCTATGATAATTATGTCTGGGAAGGTCTGGGTTTGCCTCATTCATTGTGTGCATGTGTGTGCTAGGTCAGTTCAGCCATGTCTGACTATTTTCAGTCCAATGGACTGCAGCCCGCCAGGCTCCTCCATCCTTGGGATTCTCCAGCAAGAGCACTGGAATGGGCTGCCGTTTCCTCCTCCAGGGGATCTTCCGGACCCAGGGACTGAACCCATGTCTCTTAGGTCTCCTGCACTGGCAGGTGGGTTGCTGACCACTAGCGCCACCAGGGAGGCCCCGGTAAGTTCAACACGCGGGGCTAGTTCCTCAGGAACTATCAGGCACCCCTTCCTTCTCCCACGGGAGGGAGAACAGCCAGCAGCCAGGACACAGGCAGCTCGTCTGCAGCTGCAGAGAGGAAACGTGGCCGTCCTGCCCAAATGTCCTTTTGCACCAAGAACCCGGAGCAGGCTCCTTATGTGGGTCAGTGGCGCTGCCTGCAGCGACCACGCAGCCACAGGTGCTCAGAACGCACGCTGCTATTGATTAGGATTATGTTATGTTGTGCAGTTCTAAGAAATATAACCCGACCTCAAGGACCTTAAGAGCACACATATGCTCACGCAGTCCTTTCAAAACTGCGGCTTTCCTCATTATTTGGAAATCAGGACCATCTTAAAAGCCACCCTAAAAAAGCAGGCACACTGTAGACTCCAGTAACCCAAACCAGCTGTTCCATCATTCCCCAAACCTCAGGAAATAACCTTGGCTTTATTTTGGGGAGTCAGACAGGTATGACATGTCAGCAGCTCTTCACCTTTTTTCCCCTATAAAGATGCTAATAATCCTCCCATGGAGCTTAGTATAACTCAGTGTGGGACTGCTTTTCTAGAGTACTCTTGGAGGGAAAACACAAAATCTTTTTTGGTTTACATTTTTAAAGTAAATGGGGAGGCGGGGTTCAGGATTGGGAACTCATGTACACCCATGGTGGATTCATGTTGATGTATGGCAAAACCAATACAGTATTGTAAAGTAAAATAAAGTAAAATTTAAAAAAAATTACAGATTAAAAAAAATAAAGTAAATGATTGTAAAATTTCACCACTGCAGTACTACAAGGGATTTCCACATCTCAGAGTTGATTATGACATACTGTAGCTGTGGCATACGGCAACCATTTTCATTCGATATCAAAAGATTCAATTCCTCAACCACTGAACTAAGAGGGGTGCTGAGAAGAAAAAGCAGGAGGGTCCCTCCCCTCCAGCAGAAGGGAGCAACTGGGCCTGGGAGACAGAGCCATGGGTGCAAAATCTATCACTTATGGAACCGTCGGTAAGCTACTGAGCTCTCCTGAGCTTCTGTTGCCTCACCTGTAAAACGGGACTAAGAAACCCTAACTTGAGGGTGAAAAAAGCAGTAATATGTGTAGATGCCTGCCAGAGTGCCTCTCAAATCTGGGACTCTGTGGGGGCAGCTGAATCATTCAGAAGAGGTCAGGCAGTTTGCCTGGTTTTTAAGGAAGAGTATGGACAGACCTCAGGTTAGAAGGCAGTGTCCCAGGTTCTTTGAGGTCCTGCCTCTGATACTGAAGCTGCAGCCTCGGAGATTCTAGTGCTAACTTGCTAATGGCTATTTAAAGCTCTTGGCCAGAGAGGTCAAAGCAATAGATGTGTTAACTGTTGCAAGGTTACAGAGAAAGGCTTCGTGCCAACCCCTCTGCCTCACGGTGCATCGCATTAGATGGAGAGCAGGATGAGAGAGCACAGGTGAGTCAGCACGTGAACCATCACCACCACAGACAAAAGCTCAAAGTACACGCACTGCTGATGGGGCGGCAGCACGGATCTCTCTAGTGGACCATCATCTTCCCTGAGTGGCAACAAACATGCGCCAGAAGTGACTGCAAAGCCACTGAAAACTACTGAGGGAGAAATGGCCCATGATTAACAAAAAGAATCTTTATAGGTGTCTCACCCCCGACACCCCACAGGCTCATCTCAATATAATAGCCAGGGGATCCTTCTACAGTGAAAACTCAGATCTATAAACTCCAATTTAGCTCCACCTTGTTGTGTCACACAGGCAAAGCTAAAGCACTCTGCATGGCTCCCAGGCCATGAGACCTGGTCCTGTCCCCTCCTCCTCTATGACTTCCTCGTCCCCCTTGCTCACTCTGTTCCACTCGCCCTGGCGTTGCTGCTGTTCCTCACACTGTGCCAGGCAGGTTCCAGGGCCCTTGCACATGCTGTTCCCTTTGCTCGGAAAGGTACCAACACTGCCGATTCCCTCTTTAGATCTCAACTCAGATGTCACTTCCTTAGCAAACCTGCCTGCCTGCCTAGCTCCCCCATCCTCCCCCATTCTCTTCCCCTCCTTTGTTTTTCTCTAGATATTTATCATTTGACCTAGTGTGTGTATGTGTATGCATGCGTGTGTACTAAGTCACTTCAGGTCGTGTCTGACTGTTCGTGACCCTGTGTACTATAACCAGCCTGACTCCTCTGTCCACGGGATTCTCCAGGCAAGAATACTGGAGTGGGTTGCCATGCCCTCCTCCAGGGGATCTNGTCACTTCAGGTCGTGTCTGACTGTTCGTGACCCTGTGTACTATAACCAGCCTGACTCCTCTGTCCACGGGATTCTCCAGGCAAGAATACTGGAGTGGGTTGCCATGCCCTCCTCCAGGGGATCTTCCTGATCCACGGATTGAATGCATGTTTCTTACACCTCCAGCATTGGGTGGCGAGCTCTTTACCACTAGTGCCTCCTGGGAAGCCCCCTTGTGTGTATGTGTGTGTGTGTGTGTGTTTGTGTGTATAATTTCTTGTTTGTCTTTCTTTAGTAGTAGGTAATTCATGAAGCCAGGAGTTTTTGGTTTTGTTTTGGTTGATTCCCATTGCTATATCCTGAGTGGCAGAATCGCTTGGCCCAGAGCGGATGCTCAATATTTGTGAGATGAATGTGTATCTCTGAAGTTTGAGCATCTCCTGTAGCTAACTCTGTAGTTACGGAATTAGTTAACTAACAAGCTAACTTGCTCTCTAACCTTGGGGTGTGTTTGGCTGCAAACTTACTCAGGCTGGTGCTCCAGAAAGCCATGCAGCTCAGAACCAGGGAAGCTACAGGAGCCCGAGAGAGGTCCCCCTGACCTCACAGAAGACCAGTCATTCTTGCTTTGGAAATATCCCATGCCATGCTTTATGGCATGTCTTGTAGCCAGCAACCCCCACCCTGCCTTTTTTTTTTTCCCCCCACATTAAGGCAATTCCAAAGCAGCTTTCTGAGAAACCTGCCTTTGCCTTGGGTACCCTGTGGAGGGTGGGGTGTCCTTCCATCCAGGTGAGTGTTTCCTAGGCTCTCTGAATCCTGCTCTGATGTTTTTTTAACCCTGTAGATTATCTCTCAGTTAGTAACATGACACCAGCCCTCCACATCTGTCCGTCCACATCAGCAGCACCTTGAACAAACTGCTTTAGAAAGCTTCCCAGAAGGTATTCAACACTCTCTGCATATTTTAATTCTATTTTTAGATCAAGTGGCTTAAGTAGAAGTCTCTTGTGCAGAACAATCTGCAAAGCCCTGAAGCAAATGGCTCTATAGCAGCACATTTTAACATTCTATCTTTAGATCACCTGACGATTCTTATAAAAATCATCCCAAAGTAAAACCATCCTGAGAAATTTAAGAAGTCAAAAGTATCACTTCCTGTGAGGACTGACTGTTTCCCCCTTGGGACAGAAGTTACAGATTAAGTTTCCGTTTTCTGAACTCTCTGGGAGCCTAGGGGAAAATTTTAACCACAGTCATAATCAGAGTGCTAATTCTGAGGGATGACATACTTGTATTTATCTCCTCGACTCACTCCCAGCTTCTGACTTTCTCTTTTTCATTTATCATTTCTCTATAAAGGCTTCTCGTAAGCCACCGCAGAGCCACTACGGGAAGACACAGGATAAAATAAAGTAACTGTCACCATTAAGGGTTAACATCAGTGAACAAATTCAGCTTGCCTCTAATCGGCGGTCTGTAGGTTAACAACAGGAGACATTTGGGAGATAGTTAGGAAAAACACAGATTGCATCACACATGAAATAATGGTTCTTCCCTGGAAACTTGAAAGAAAAAGCTTGTGGCTACTTCCTAAGGCGGTGTAAGTGCTGGATGGGGAGAGAAAAGATCAAATGGCCCTGAAGCTTCTTTACACCTGTGATTTCAGTGGACAACCAGGCAACATTCAGACTGCCAACTCTTCGGACAGAAAATATGAGGGCTTCCCTGGTGGCATGCTTCCTGACAATGCGGGAGGCACAGGTTCCATCCTTAGTCTGGGAAGAGCCCACATGCCAAGGAGCAACTAAGCCTGTGCGCCACAACTACTCAGCCTGTGCTCTAGAGCCCAGGAGCCACAGCTACTGAGGCCCTCGCGCCCTAGAGTCCAGCTCCACAACCAGAGACTCCCCGGCGACGAGAAGCCTGTGGGCCGAATCTAGAGAGCAGCCCCTGATCGTCACCACTAGAGAAAAGCGCGCAACGAAGACCCAGCACAGTCAAAACTAAACAAATAGAAATAACTTAAGATCCTCAACCAGGCCTCAGGCTAGGCTGAGACAATCACAGCGATGAGGTGGGTTCCAAAGGCGTCATTTCCAGACCCGAGTGAGGCCTGTGCTTGTTCAGCTGTTGTAAAAGTGCCTGGACACAAGAAATCCCCAATCCCCTACCAAACGCTTCCAAACAAGTCATCGATTTTTTAAAGGGCTCCCTTCTCAGTCTGTAAAGGTAACTTTACCTGATAGAGATTCCTCCTCTTCAGAAGTCATCCTATTCAGCATTTGAGGCAACTCAAAAATAATTCTTGCTACATCTCCTCAATCGTTTCATCCTGTCTCTGTACTTCTCGTCTTGTTCATCTTCCTAACACCCACCCTATGCCATCCCCCAGAAGATGCTGTATCTACCCCCGAAGTTCTCCTGCTCTCCCCAACAGTATCCCCAGCTGTCTCCCAGCTCCCAGCCCTGGGAACATCCCACTAGGCCACGCAGCCAATCCATGGCTCGTTTCTGCTGCCATGTTTGTTAGCTCAGAAGAACATATGAAGTGGGTTACACATTTGCCTTTACCCTTTCCTATGTGTCTCCTGGTATTTTCTATCGTTGAGTTTCTGTTTACGTTAGAAAGAAGTCCGAGGCAAAATCTGTCCCTGTTATTTGAAGGATCTGTGAATCCATCGATCAGCACACTTCGGGAGGAAGCCTGGAACGTCTCCCCGACGCGGTTGTTCAGTTCGTAGTAGGCGACTGAGCACCAGTGCTGCGGCTCCTCGTAGCAAACGGGCCGAAAGTCTGAAACAGAAGTGAATCAGACAGGACATCACTACCGCCGTGCCCAGGACCTCCCAGCTCACGACTCCACCAGGAACCCGAGGTGACCGCTGTCCCCCAGAGGCTGGCTGAGAACCAGCGGACTGCTGTGCGTTGCTCGCAAACCTGCGTCTTTCACGGAAGCTGCTTGCAGACTGCTCACCTGGTCCACGTACCTGGGAACAGGGGCCGATGTCCTGATGACTCTCCCAAGGCTGGAATCTTTGTAATTAAGTTTTTTATTTTTGAGGGGCCAGGCAACATCGGTTTGAGTGGATCTGTATAAACTTCATCCCCCTACCCAAAGGAAACATAGCTAAAAGGAAGTTAGAAGGTCATGTCATCTTTACAGCTGAGAGACAGCATTTTACCGCTAAAATGAATTCCTATAGTAAAGAGTATCATTTTCTAAAGAACTAAAGATTAAAAATAATTATTCGGATATTATTAAAAAAATCAAAGCAAAACTACTGCATATGATTTAAAATTGTTAAGAAAGAAAAAAAAATTCCATATAGACTCACATTCTTCTTTGTGTATATATGGGATTATTATCTCATGGCATAAATATACTTTAAAGGGAGAGATCTAATTCATTAGGAAATTGATGAATGTTATGTTTTCACCCCAAATTTTTCAAAGTAAGTTGCCAGTAAATTCAGAAACCCAATTTCAGAGTTCTTTCTTTGCCACTCACATTTTTTTTCTGCCTTTCTATCGATTATAGTATCTTTCTTTTCTTTGCGTATCCTAATAATTCTTGTATCTAGAGTGTGTTCTTATAAGCACTAAAATATAAACTTACAAAACAGATAAATTAGGGGCTTATTATTTGGTTTCCAAATGGACCTTCACTTATGAAAGAATTCCCCCTGAGATATGTTGAATAGTAAAGTCCTTTAGACCCTCCCTTCTTGGTGTGGTTCCTGGGACCACAGCCCCTGCAGCAACCTAGGAACTTCTTAGGAATGCAGATTCTTAGAAGCCACTCCAGATGCAGGGCATCAAAATTTGCATTTATATAAGATCGCCACATGGTCTGTGTGAACCTTGAAGCTGAGCAACATTTATCTAGCTTATTACAAGGGCACACACTGGAAGGAAATCCACCACAAAACTTCGTTGTTTTTCAGTGGCTCAGTCGTGTAGGTGGATTCTTTACTGTCTGAGCCACCAGGGAAGCCCATGAATACTGGAGTGGGTAGCCTACCCCTTCTCTAGGGGATCTTCCCGACCCAGGAATCGAACTGGGGTCTCCTGCATTGCAGGTGGATTCTTTGTGCTGGACGCACAAAAGAGAAGGCGACTGACCTCTGAGTGATGGAAACAGACTGGCAGGAAATGACAAAACACAGTGACAGATGTGACGGTAGAGACACATGGAAAATAGCAGATGCACTGTTGAGGGGCAAAAGGAATGACTGATGGTGTAAGTCAGAAGGGAAGAGGTGAGACAACTCCGTTATCTTCCCACATTTTATAAGTTTTCTGAGGACAGGAACAATTTCAATTAACATTTTAATTCTCCTTTCCGAACCCTAAGGCAATGCTTGCGCACAATAAGAGTTTGACAAATAACTGTCAACTAGTGGGTTGGCCAAAAAGTTTGTTGGGGTTTTTCTGTAACATCTTAAGGAAAAACCTGAACTTTTTGGCCAACCCAGTAAGTGACTATGGGAAGACATGAGAAGCAGGTTGCAGCATCTGGCACCAAATGCATTTGTGCACACCCTTAAAAGGGCTTCCAGGGTGGCTCAGTGGTGAAGAATCCGCCTGACGGTGCAGGAGACCTGGGTTCAATCCCCAGGTCGAAAAGGTCCCCTGGAGAAGGAAACGGCAACCCACTCCAGGATTCTTGTCTGGGAAATCTCATGGGCAGAGGAGCCTGGTGGGCTACAGTCCACGGGGTCACAAAGAGTCAGACACAGCTGAGCAACCAAATAACAACACCCTTAAGGAACTTGTGAGCTGGGAATATTCTTTATCTCACTCTCACAAGGTATGTAAATCTCTCCTTCGTTACCTGACTTAGATCCATTTTTCGAAGGAAAGGACTCTCTTGGATTGCTGAGAGGGGCAGTCAGAGAAGAGGCCTACCACTGATTCTGCTACACTGTCTGCCCGCAGGCCACGTCTTCCTGGTTATGTTAGAGAAGTATTTTATAATCTTACTTCTAATCCTTAAATTAAAAAAGAAAAATCCCTGGAAATTCTCAAGGATGATGTTCAAATCCATTTAGTTTCTCAGAGCTCCTACACCCCAAAGGCTTGCAGATAATAAGCGCTCAATAAATATCTGTTAAATAAATGAGCATAGGAAGACCTGAATGAGGTGGATGACAGCAGCCAGCACCAAATGCATTCATGCATGTCTGCAGGAACTTAGCTCCTGATATTCCTTATTTTACTATAAGAAATTGATAACTCATACCAAGTGAAGCAAGTCAGAGAAAGAGAAATATCATATGATATTGCTTATATGTGGCATCTAAAAAAAGGCTACAAAGGAACTCATCTATAGAACAGAAATAGAGTCACATATGTAAAAAATAAACCTATGGAAAAAAAACTTATGGTTATTGGGGGTAGAGAAGGGAGGGATAAATTGGAAGATTGGGACTGACACATACATACGTACATACACACTACTATATATAAACTAGCTAATTAATAATTAACTGTATAGCACAGGGAACTCTATACACTATAATGACCTATATGGGGAAAGAATCTAAAAAAGAGTGGAATATGTATATCTTTGCTATACACTTGAAATTAACCAACACTGTAAATCAATTACACCCCAATAAAAATTTTTTAAAAAGAAACTGATAACTGCTCCAAAATGGACTGAGTCCTGATCAAGAGGGTGGGCAGGGTCCAAGGGCCCCCTAGAGCCTGCGGTTTGAACTGCAAGTGACAAATCATGCTCACGATGGCCCCGCCCATACAACCGCGTTGGATAGAATCCCAGGAGACCGCGGCCGGCACTGACCTGAGTGCTGGAAAGGGCTCTCCGGCTCGGAGGGGCTGCCCGGGGAGTGGGGGTAGCCGGCCGTGCAGGGGGACGGCGGGAACGGGGCCCCGGGCGACGGCGGGAAGGCCGGGCACGGAGGCTGCTGGAAGGAGTCGGGGTAGGTGGCGTTGTGCGGCATGAGAGGCTCGCTGTGCAGGGACGCGCTGCGGAACTTGGCCAGGAGGCTGAGCTGTGGGTTGTACTCGCTGTGTCGGGGTACCAGCACGGGCGGCAGCACTGGGGGAGGAAGAACCGATGCGTTAGATCCTCGGCTCGGCGTCCCCAAATAGAGTGGACGCGGGCTGCTGCTGTCTGTCCACTCGGACCACAACCTGTCCATCATTCTGTGTGCTCCTCCGGGCACTGTCCAAGATGGTCCCATCTCTTCTCCAAAAGGGAGCTTGGCAATCAAGCTAAAGCAATGGTTTCACTCTTCGCAGCCAATTTAGGAAGAGTTTTAGAGGAGAATCCGCCTGATGTCAGTAGTCTGCTGCTGCTACTGCTGCTAAGTCGCTTCAGTCGTGTCGGACACCGTGCGACCCCATAGACGGCAGCCCACCAAGCTCCCCCGTTCCTGGGATTCTCCAGGCAAGAACACTGGAGTGGGTCGCCATTTTCTTCTCCAATGCATGGAAGTGAAAAGTGAAAGTGAAGTCGCTCAGTCGTGCCCGACTCTGTGCGACTCCATAGACTGCAGCCCACCAGGCTCCTCCGTCCATGGGATTTTCCAGGCAAGAGTACTGGAGTGGGGTGCCATTGCCTTCTCCGGTCAGTAGTCTCAGAACTGCCTATTCATTCCCACAGCAGAAATGACTAGAGCTGCCCTGTTACCTGACCTTCTGGGGATCTAATCGTTCAGGTCTTCCTCTGATTCTGCCATTAAAGTGTTTTTTCTTTCTTTCTTTTAATCAAAATCAGTTTTATTGCTCATAATGAAACCCCAAGTCATGCCCTGGATATTTTTATTCAGATATTAATATTTCAGGAACTGTGTTGAATTATTTAGATGACTAGCCTAAATTTTTAGGCCTCGTGGTGCGGTTAAGTAAAAATATTCTACTTGTCTTTGCCAGAAAGATTTAAAGGTAACTAAAAATTATAAAGTAAAAGATAAATAGTGAATAATAATAAAAGTGAATAAGTAGAAGATGAAGCGGTAATAGAGAACTTCTCTGTTCATTTTAGTATGTTTCCCTCTGGGTTCTCTACTTTAAAAAGAACACGAGTGTTTTTGCTCCTGATTCAACATAAAAACAAGGACAGAGGCAATTCTCAAGAGCAAGCATTGTCCAGACAGCCCTAGTGCCCACTGGCTTCTGAAGTGTCCCCAGGCTTGGCAGAAAGAAGTTATTCCATGGAGTGCTGTTGAAGGGTGAGCTAGGACCAACCTAAGTTGCGGAAAGAGAAGCAGGGAAAACAGACAGAGGAAGGGATCAAAGAAACAACAGGGGAAAATGTCTCGGAGCCTGAAGAAGGATCTATGTCATCAGCTTGAAAACAGCCACAGAGTATACAGCCCAACGAGTGAAAAAAAGATCCATCATAGTCATACCATCTTGAATTTCAAACATCTTAAGGACAAAAGCTCCCAGNCAGGGGAAACAGACAGAGGAAGGGATCAAAGAAACAACAGGGGAAAATGTCTCGGAGCCTGAAGAAGGATCTATGTCATCAGCTTGAAAACAGCCACAGAGTATACAGCCCAACGAGTGAAAAAAAGATCCATCATAGTCATACCATCTTGAATTTCAAACATCTTAAGGACAAAAGCTCCCAGAGGATCACCTCAAAGTCACCACGAGGACATGAGAAACTGAGTTATGACTTCCCGTCATCGATGCTGCATCGCAAAAGGCAACAGACTGGACTTCTCTAGTGTCCAGTGGTTAGCAATCTGCCTGCCGATGCAGGGGACATGGGTTCCATCCTTGAGCCAGCAACTAGATCCCACATGATGTGGAACAACTAAGCCCATGTGCCAAAGCTACTGAAGCCCCAGCTCTAGAACCTATGGTCTGCCACAAGAGAAGCCTTCGCAGTAAGAAGCCTTGCACTGCAACGAAGATCTGCTTCAACCAAAAAATAAAATACTTTTTTAAAAGGCAATGGACTAATCATCTTCTAAAGGGAAATAATTTGTACCCCCAAATCCCACACTGGAAATTAATATAATAGCAAAAAATAACAATGTTATATTAACTTAATAATATAATATAAACCAAAACATAGATTGAGAAAAGGAAGAAAGGATAAAGGTGATATAAATTAACTAAATCTTCACCTTCTATGTTAGAGTCAATGAAATTAGGTAAAAGTGATAAATTTGGAAACAGATGTATAAGCATATTATTTAGAATTATTTTTTTTTTTTTTTTTAGTAATAATGGAGAGAGCTAGCAGAGGAACCAAGCAAGAATGATTACAAGAAATTGTTCCTGGAGATAGCTGAGGTAGCACTTGTTACAAATCACTCTGTGGATTTCTCATCACATGCAAGTATCTATAAAAACTTTCATAAAAAGTAAATATTTTGGAGTAAACAGACAATAAGAACAGCATGGTAACAATAATATCCATCACAAATTCCACCATTTACCCACTATCATACAGTTATCTCTTCTTACCAGGCAATAATTTTCAGTTCTACAGGTAGAATATAAACTCCAAGAGGCAGATGAACAAACAGTTTTAAGCCAAACTACTACAAATGAGGGTGGCAGGGAAACAGTGATTTCTTCCTCCTTTAAAAGCCAGTAGTTGCATATATTGCCTTATGACATTATAGAACAATCCTCAATATCATGATGCAAAAACGACACAGACAATAAGCCATTCAATCTCCTTTTACATATTCCATGAATATAGAGGAATAAAAAGATGTCTTGCCTCATGAATACTCTGAAAGTGAGGGGCTGACACACTAAATGACATATGGCTTATTTTTCAATGATGCTTCTTGAGCAGTGTTAACAATGACCAAATAAACACTCACTTTTCTTTTTTGGATGAAGAATGTGAATACTCTCTGTGACTTCAGTTCTAATATACCTACAGGGTGTCGTTAACACTGATAAACAGAATTCCTCATATCTGAATGCAGAGACCTTCATTCCTCCATGGCTTGCAGATCTGAGGCACCAAAAGAGAAGATGAATTTGTCTTTATTGAGACAAACATCTTGATAATGTATTTCTATCATCTGAGTAAACTAAAGGCAGTGGAGATTTGTAAGGAAATCTGATAGTATCATCAGAGTTGTAATTCAGCCTGACAAGATCCGTTAACCTTAGGATTGCACTGATCATATTTGTAAATACTTTCACTCAAAGCACAGCTGTCTTAGCCCCTGTGGACTACTAGAACGTATAGACCATAGACTGGGAAGCTTATAAACAACAGAAATCTCTTTCTCACAGTTCCAGAGCCTGGACAGTCCAAGAAGGGGGTGCAGCCTGGTCAGGTTCTGGGCAGATCCCACTTCTGGGCTGTAGGCTGCCTTCTCATTGAGTCCTCATACAGGAAGGGACAGGGTTCTCTCTGGGGACCTGTTTATAAGGACACTAATCCCACTCATGGGGGTCTGGCTTCATGATCTAGCCATCTAAAGGCACTGCCTCTTAATACAATATCATCTTGGGCATGAGGTTCTCAATATATGAATTTGGGGGGACACAGATATTCAAGCTAGAGCAATAGCTATTCTTAATCACTCAGTTCTATTTCTGTGTGACAACTGCTGCTTGCAAATAAGACCTAGTGAGCTTACAGACATTGGTGTGCTCAGTGTGACTCCATGGACTGCAGCCTCCCAGGCTCCTCTGTCCATGGGATATCCCAGGCGAGAATACTGGAGTGGGTCACCATTTCCTCCTGCAGAGGATCTTCTCAACCCAAGGACTGAACCTGAGTCTCTGGCATCTCCTCCACTAGCAGGTGGATTCTTTACCACTGAACCACCTGGGAGGCCCCTCAACATGATGCTACCTTTTAAATACCACTCTATCTAAGCATGACCTGGCGGCAGATAATGGAAGGAGTTAACTGTCTATAAGGGACTGCAAAGCAAAGCTGAAGAAAGCTTGTTATCTTTTTCAAAAGTCATGTGGTTTTGATAAAGTGTGGGAATTTAACACAGAGGAGAAATTATACTGAAATCACCTCCGGCTGCATGAAGAAAAATCGTTATGAGCCCTGAAAACATTTTTGCAAGGCTTCTACCAGACACAAGCCATACAAAGTGAGGTGTGAGGACAGGTCAGTCCATCCAGATACAAGTATTCAAAGTTTGTGTTTAGAAACTTAATAGCCACTTGACAGAGTAATTTTATATCTGTTGAAATGAATAGTAAGAAAAAAAATTGAGGTTGTAGTTTTAAAAATCAAGCTTGCATTTTTAAGCCTTTTAAAAATTTCATCTGCCCAGTAATTTATTTGTATTATAAAAATATTGATATTTGATAGATTGGAAGCTTTTTAAAAACTGGTGCTTCACTGCAGATAGTCTGAAAAGCACTAAAATAGATTATTTTAGTAGGTTGTGAGAAGGAAAAAAAAAATCCAGAAAGCAGCCTTCAAGGTTCCAAGCATGGGTGGTCAAAAGATGAGAGATTTCAAAGGCAAAACTTCAATTGCTTTATGGTAATTAGGGACCCAGCACATTTGCTGAACATTAGCATCTTTCATTGTTCTCAAAATATTGACTTTAAGCCTGGCCAGAAAGCTAGATATAAAATTTGTCTTTTTATTTCAAAAATCAAAGTTAGGAATGAAAAAAGCTTAAAATCACCTTAAAATTAATACCATATTTAGCCATCTTTCATCTTGGAAACTCAAACCTAAAATACCAAGATATGAAACCTGCCATATGTAAAAACATTCATACTATTATTCCTGAAAAACCTCACATAATATGAAAAATGAAAACATCAAATAATCCTTTAAAATCAGGGTTTCCGGTGTTCAAAAGGAACGCCTGATACATCTTACAAATACATCTAATAACTACATTACTGAGGAAGAGAAAAATGATTTCCTGATGAACATTTTTCATGGGATGTATTATTCTGAATGCTTACTATAACTCAAATCTTAGAAACAAAAAAAGAATCAAGTCTTTTCTGTCATAAACTCCTTAATGACATGTTTTTAAAGTAGATGAAGAAAGCCCAGAGAGAAGCAAGAAAGAGAAGAAAGCAAAGAGGTATATGATGTAGGGGAAACACACTGGATTCACCAGGAAGGTGGGCCTTTCTTATCATGGTCTCATCCTGTATCCTGAGTGTATCCTGAGTGACATGACTGTGAGACGTGTCCACGCTCAGGCAGGTAACATTCTTGACATCAGTTTAACAGCATGATGGCAAGATTCAGGAGCCTGAAAGGTCACCGCACTAAGATTGCTCTAGGCTGGGCAGGACTTAACAGGGATGGCTACCAGGTTAACTGAATCTGGCAGGGATTCAGGGGGCTGCGGGACTCCCCCACCACCTACGTTCCTAGACAGAACCACCTCCTGATGGACATGGGCTGCTTCCCAGAGCACATGAGCCGGCCCCTCCAGGAATCGGGAGAGGAAGCCTCCCTCAAAAACTGCATCCCTGTAGATGCAGAACACTCCACTCAAAGAGAAAAGCAGTCAAACTGTTACACCAGTGTGAAGGAACAAAGATGAACACTGGACTTACACACACGTGCGTGCCTGAAACGTTTTAGGATTAATACTTTCCTATATTTAAAGTCATATTTAAGAAGAGCTGCCAATCTCCCCTCGCTGCCATTACTTTCAGTCTTGGAAGGGTTTCCAGCAACTCTTCCATCATCTGCTTAGTTTAGAGGACATCTCTGCTTACTTTAGCGTGGGGAGAGTGCGGCTGGTTTAGTTCAGTACAGCTGAGTTCAAGGGGAGGAATTGGGGAGAAAGATTTTTTTAAAAAACTGTTGATCACGTCAAGGCCATATTTAGACCTTTCAAGAACTGGATGATGACTCGAAAATACATCAAATAAAATAGCGCTTTCCAAAATCACACAAAGCTTACATCTATACTGAAATGAAAGATCTTCTAAGTTATTCTGACTACAAAATTTTGGATCGGCCTCTCCAAACTGAACCTCCCCATTCCTGTCTCTCTTGCCATGGTGGTAGGGGGTTCCTTCTCCTGACGGTGGCCCGTGGCTCTCCACTAACCGGGAGGCGCCCTCTTACCTGTCACAGTTAAACCACGAAGGAAACCCACCTGGCGTCTCCACGCGGCGGTAGTGGTAGGGGTTGATGCACACCTCTTTCTGCTTGGAGCCGAATGGGAACTCGCAGCACTCCAGCGGCTTCAGCTCGTGGTGAGACTGCAGGTCCGGCCAGCGCCACACCCGGCAGTAGATGACGTGGGGCAGCCCCTTGCGGTGGGACACTTGCAGCCGCCCGTCCAGGGAGCGGGGGATGGTCACGCACTGGCTGGGCTGCCCCGGGCAGCTGAGCGCCCTCTCCAGCTCGTCCATGGCTCCTTTCTTCTTCTTTAACTTCTTCACTAAAGAGTCCACCGCCTTCTCCGCCCACTTTTCCTCTTCATCTCCTTGCTTCCAGCCGAGCAGTCTCTTCACTGCCGGGCTGGTGAAGGAGAAGAGGGAGCTGATGGGGGTGCTGGAGTGCATAAGAGGGGGGAACTGCGGGCGCCCGGTGCACACAGGAGCTGGACCCACAGCCCTTCACTGCCTGCAGGGCCCGAGCGAAGTGAGCAAGGACGCCCCTTGGGAGGTCATAGGTCCCAAGTCCCGAGGGACTTCCTTTTCTTCTGGAAGTGACTGTGACCAATGAAGGCTGGGAAGCAGCTGACTTTCTCCAAAGCCCTGCGGTGGGCAGGACAACTCTGGGGGAGGAAAAAAAAAAAAATAAGACTTCAGTGANTTTTTTTTTTTTTTTTAGTAATAATGGAGAGAGCTAGCAGAGGAACCAAGCAAGAATGATTACAAGAAATTGTTCCTGGAGATAGCTGAGGTAGCACTTGTTTCAAATCACTCTGTGGATTTCTCATCACATGCAAGTATCTATAAAAACTTTCATAAAAAGTAAATATTTTGGAGTAAACAGACAATAAGAACAGCATGGTAACAATAATATCCATCACAAATTCCACCATTTACCCACTATCATACAGTTATCTCTTCTTACCAGGCAATAATTTTCAGTTCTACAGGTAGAATATAAACTCCAAGAGGCAGATGAACAAACAGTTTTAAGCCAAACTGCTACAAATGAGGGTGGCAGGGAAACAGTGATTTCTTCCTCCTTTAAAAGCCAGTAGTTGCATATATTGCCTTATGACATTATAGAACAATCCTCAATATCATGATGCAAAAACGACACAGACAATAAGCCATTCAATCTCCTTTTACATATTCCATGAATATAGAGGAATAAAAAGATGTCTTGCCTCATGAATACTCTGAAAGTGAGGGGCTGACACACTAAATGACATATGGCTTATTTTTCAATGATGCTTCTTGAGCAGTGTTAACAATGACCAAATAAACACTCACTTTTCTTTTTTGGATGAAGAATGTGAATACTCTCTGTGACTTCAGTTCTAATATACCTACAGGGTGTCGTTAACACTGATAAACAGAATTCCTCATATCTGAATGCAGAGACCTTCATTCCTCCATGGCTTGCAGATCTGAGGCACCAAAAGAGAAGATGAATTTGTCTTTATTGAGACAAACATCTTGATAATGTATTTCTATCATCTGAGTAAACTAAAGGCAGTGGAGATTTGTAAGGAAATCTGATAGTATCATCAGAGTTGTAATTCAGCCTGACAAGATCCGTTAACCTTAGGATTGCACTGATCATATTTGTAAATACTTTCACTCAAAGCACAGCTGTCTTAGCCCCTGTGGACTACTAGAACGTATAGACCATAGACTGGGAAGCTTATAAACAACAGAAATCTCTTTCTCACAGTTCCAGAGCCTGGACAGTCCAAGAAGGGGGTGCAGCCTGGTCAGGTTCTGGGCAGATCCCCCTTCTGGGCTGTAGGCTGCCTTCTCATTGAGTCCTCATACAGGAAGGGACAGGGTTCTCTCTGGGGACCTGTTTATAAGGACACTAATCCCACTCATGGGGGTCTGGCTTCATGATCTAGCCATCTAAAGGCACTGCCTCTTAATACAATATCATCTTGGGCATGAGGTTCTCAATATATGAATTTGGGGGGACACAGATATTCAAGCTAGAGCAATAGCTATTCTTAATCACTCAGTTCTATTTCTGTGTGACAACTGCTGCTTGCAAATAAGACCTAGTGAGCTTACAGACATTGGTGTGCTCAGTGTGACTCCATGGACTGCAGCCTCCCAGGCTCCTCTGTCCATGGGATATCCCAGGCGAGAATACTGGAGTGGGTCACCATTTCCTCCTGCAGAGGATCTTCTCAACCCAAGGACTGAACCTGAGTCTCTGGCATCTCCTCCACTAGCAGGTGGATTCTTTACCACTGAACCACCTGGGAGGCCCCTCAACATGATGCTACCTTTTAAATACCACTCTATCTAAGCATGACCTGGCAGCAGATAATGGAAGGAGTTAACTGTCTATAAGGGACTGCAAAGCAAAGCTGAAGAAAGCTTGTTATCTTTTTCAAAAGTCATGTGGTTTTGATAAAGTGTGGGAATTTAACACAGAGGAGAAATTATACTGAAATCACCTCCGGCTGCATGAAGAAAAATCGTTATGAGCCCTGAAAACATTTTTGCAAGGCTTCTACCAGACACAAGCCATACAAAGTGAGGTGTGAGGACAGGTCAGTCCATCCAGATACAAGTATTCAAAGTTTGTGTTTAGAAACTTAATAGCCACTTGACAGAGTAATTTTATATCTGTTGAAATGAATAGTAAGAAAAAAAATTGAGGTTGTAGTTTTAAAAATCAAGCTTGCATTTTTAAGCCTTTTAAAAATTTCATCTGCCCAGTAATTTATTTGTATTATAAAAATATTGATATTTGATAGATTGGAAGCTTTTTAAAAACTGATGCTTCACTGCAGATAGTCTGAAAAGCACTAAAATAGATTATTTTAGTAGGTTGTGAGAAGGAAAAAAAAAATCCAGAAAGCAGCCTTCAAGGTTCCAAGCATGGGTGGTCAAAAGATGAGAGATTTCAAAGGCAAAACTTCAATTGCTTTATGGTAATTAGGGACCCAGCACATTTGCTGAACATTAGCATCTTTCATTGTTCTCAAAATATTGACTTTAAGCCTGGCCAGAAAGCTAGATATAAAATTTGTCTTTTTATTTCAAAAATCAAAGTTAGGAATGAAAAAAGCTTAAAATCACCTTAAAATTAATACCATATTTAGCCATCTTTCATCTTGGAAACTCAAACCTAAAATACCAAGATATGAAACCTGCCATATGTAAAAACATTCATACTATTATTCCTGAAAAACCTCACATAATATGAAAAATGAAAACATCAAATAATCCTTTAAAATCAGGGTTTCCGGTGTTCAAAAGGAACGCCTGATACATCTTACAAATACATCTAATAACTACATTACTGAGGAAGAGAAAAATGATTTCCTGATGAACATTTTTCATGGGATGTATTATTCTGAATGCTTACTATAACTCAAATCTTAGAAACAAAAAAAGAATCAAGTCTTTTCTGTCATAAACTCCTTAATGACATGTTTTTAAAGTAGATGAAGAAAGCCCAGAGAGAAGCAAGAAAGAGAAGAAAGCAAAGAGGTATATGATGTAGGGGAAACACACTGGATTCACCAGGAAGGTGGGCCTTTCTTATCATGGTCTCATCCTGTATCCTGAGTGTATCCTGAGTGACATGACTGTGAGACGTGTCCACGCTCAGGCAGGTAACATTCTTGACATCAGTTTAACAGCATGATGGCAAGATTCAGGAGCCTGAAAGGTCACCGCACTAAGATTGCTCTAGGCTGGGCAGGACTTAACAGGGATGGCTACAAGGTTAACTGAATCTGGCAGGGATTCAGGGGGCTGCGGGACTCCCCCACCACCTACGTTCCTAGACAGAACCACCTCCTGATGGACATGGGCTGCTTCCCAGAGCACATGAGCCGGCCCCTCCAGGAATCGGGAGAGGAAGCCTCCCTCAAAAACTGCATCCCTGTAGATGCAGAACACTCCACTCAAAGAGAAAAGCAGTCAAACTGTTACACCAGTGTGAAGGAACAAAGATGAACACTGGACTTACACACACGTGCGTGCCTGAAACGTTTTAGGATTAATACTTTCCTATATTTAAAGTCATATTTAAGAAGAGCTGCCAATCTCCCCTCGCTGCCATTACTTTCAGTCTTGGAAGGGTTTCCAGCAACTCTTCCATCATCTGCTTAGTTTAGAGGACATCTCTGCTTACTTTAGCGTGGGGAGAGTGCGGCTGGTTTAGTTCAGTACAGCTGAGTTCAAGGGGAGGAATTGGGGAGAAAGATTTTTTTAAAAAACTGTTGATCACGTCAAGGCCATATTTAGACCTTTCAAGAACTGGATGATGACTCGAAAATACATCAAATAAAATAGCGCTTTCCAAAATCACACAAAGCTTACATCTATACTGAAATGAAAGATCTTCTAAGTTATTCTGACTACAAAATTTTGGATCGGCCTCTCCAAACTGAACCTCCCCATTCCTGTCTCTCTTGCCATGGTGGTAGGGGGTTCCTTCTCCTGACGGTGGCCCGTGGCTCTCCACTAACCGGGAGGCGCCCTCTTACCTGTCACAGTTAAACCACGAAGGAAACCCACCTGGCGTCTCCACGCGGCGGTAGTGGTAGGGGTTGATGCACACCTCTTTCTGCTTGGAGCCGAATGGGAACTCGCAGCACTCCAGCGGCTTCAGCTCGTGGTGAGACTGCAGGTCCGGCCAGCGCCACACCCGGCAGTAGATGACGTGGGGCAGCCCCTTGCGGTGGGACACTTGCAGCCGCCCGTCCAGGGAGCGGGGGATGGTCACGCACTGGCTGGGCTGCCCCGGGCAGCTGAGCGCCCTCTCCAGCTCGTCCATGGCTCCTTTCTTCTTCTTTAACTTCTTCACTAAAGAGTCCACCGCCTTCTCCGCCCACTTTTCCTCTTCATCTCCTTGCTTCCAGCCGAGCAGTCTCTTCACTGCCGGGCTGGTGAAGGAGAAGAGGGAGCTGATGGGGGTGCTGGAGTGCATAAGAGGGGGGAACTGCGGGCGCCCGGTGCACACAGGAGCTGGACCCACAGCCCTTCACTGCCTGCAGGGCCCGAGCGAAGTGAGCAAGGACGCCCCTTGGGAGGTCATAGGTCCCAAGTCCCGAGGGACTTCCTTTTCTTCTGGAAGTGACTATCACCAATGAAGGCTGGGAAGCAGCTGACTTTCTCCAAAGCCCTGCGGTGGGCAGGACAACTCTGGGGGAGGGAAAAAAAAAAAAAAAAGACTTCAGTGAACCTCATTGGGATAATTTTCAGAAAAGGGTAAAGGTTGGGTGTAAGAGAGATAATATTTTTCAGATGTTCTATACTTGAAAATACTTGGGATTTCCCTGGTGGTCCAGTGATTAAGAATCCACCCATCAATGCAGGAGAAATGGGTTCAATCCCTGCCCGGGGAAGACCCCACATGCCACAGGGCGAATCACGCACCACAGCTACTGAACCCACACGATAGCCCGACAGCCACAGCTAGAGCCTGTGAACGGCGACTACTGAAGCCCGAGCGCCCCAGAGCGACGCTCCGCGGCGGGAGAAGCCTTCGCAGTGAGGAAGCCCAGAGCGACGCTCCGCGGCGGGAGAAGCCTTCGCAGTGAGGAAGCCCAGAGCGACGCTCCGCGGCGGGAGAAGCCTTCGCAGTGAGGAAGCCTAGAGCGACGCTCCGCGGCGGGAGAAGCCTTCGCAGTGAGGAAGCCTGCGCGCCACAGAGTAGCTCGGGCTTGCTGCAATTAAGAGAGCCCGTGTGCAGCGACAAAGACCCAGGACAGCCAGAAATTAATTAAAAATAATAAAGGCAGACACACACACACAAAAACTCTTATCAGTCATCTTGACTCTTCCTTCTGTTTTATACCCTATTCCAAGTCTTGGTAATTCTGCCTTCAAAACCTCTTTCAAGTTTGGGAACTTTCTCTCCATTTCTGCCAACATCTAAGCCCAGCCCCACCTGACCTCTCCCCTTGATCACTGCAACACCTCTGAAGGAGCTCCTCTCTTCCAATCCTAATCCACAGATAGAGGAGCCTGGCGGACTATAGTCTACCAGGTTGCAAAGAGTTGGACACAACAGAGGGATTAACACAGTAATCTCACCACTCGTTTATGCTTCCAAACTACCTTATAGGATAGTGGTTCTCAAAATGTGACCCAAGGACCCCTGGAAGTCAGAGAGTCCCCTTCAGGGGACTGTGAGAGCCTCTCTTTTCCAGCTAACACACCTGGGTGCACTGAACTTTCCCCCATGTACTTCAACCCAAACAACAGATCACAACAGATTGTTTGCAGGAGCAGTTATGAGAATGCAAGTGTCATAGCCAACCAGGCATTAAGGAGACTTGCAAAGATACGAAACAATAACAAATCTTCACTATTGGGGGGTAAAAACTGATTTTTAAAAAATAAAAATGTTCATGTTATTAATAATATATAATGAGTTTGTCATTGTCTTTAGTAAGTCAGTAAATGTTCTAAGCTTTTCAGTCTTAATTCCTAAAACGGTGCCCCCCCCACACAAAAAATGAGCCACATCAACAAAGATTCTTTGGAGTTCTCAATTCTTCTTAAAAGTAGAAAGGGGTCATAAGACCATAACGTTCTAGAAGTTACACACAGTCACACACACAACACGCACACTGTCACTTTTGTTATTCTCCCTCAAAATCAGCTGAACTTTGCTTTGCTTTCTCATCCCAAGGAGACATTCCTCCCCAGTTATTCAACAGTCCCATTTAAATTTCCTGAGGTAGCTCTGCATTTCCTCTTCTGTGAAAAAATAGCTGGCTTAAACAAAACCCTCTGCTTCTTCCAGATTTTAGAAACCAGCTCCCTTGTTTCCCTTGTAAAGTGGTTGCTGGTAGGATTTTGGAGAAAGCTGACTCATTTTCGCATCTTGGAATCAATCTAGTTCATCATCTCCAACAACTGCGTGTTTAATACGCATGAGACGTAATTTTCCCCTTTGCCTCCCTGGAGTTGCACCTTTCTGGGTTCAATTACATACGTGTCTTTTGACAGAGGTGCTGTTACAACGCCTGCTCTTATGATGATCATCAGGCAGCTCTGTGAAGAGGGCTTATTGGTGGCTCAGACGGTAAAGAACCGGCCTGCCAATGCAGGAGACCCAGGTTCAATCCCTGGGTCAGGAAGATACCCTGGAGAAGGAAATGGCAACCCGCTCCAGTGTTTTTGCCTGGGATATCCCATGGACAGAGGAGCCTGGTGGGCTACAGTCCATGGGGTCTCAAAAGAGTAGGGTATGACTTGGCAACTAAACAACAATAACAAAGCTCTGTGAAGAGGATGGCAGTCTGATTACACAAAAACGGGTGACATTCAATAAACATGAAGCAACACGTACATCGCTTTATTCCTTGTGTAGACTTGTTAGCCCTGTATACAGGGAGAGGGCAAACTAGGGTGAAAGGAGAGTTAAAGACTCCGTAGCTGTTCTTTTTCTCCTGGCAGTTTGACTTACACTCAGTTTTATTTGGAAAGGTTGATTTTGTGGCTTAACAATCATGAATTTATAAAGTCACTGTGTTCGAGCTCTGTTTACTTAATTGAGACAGGCTGCCTTAAAGCAATCATTGAAGAGGATGAAGGGCTCTGAGGAGGAAAAGCAACATGACACAAAATAACCTGAACCTCACAAGAGCTCTGAATTCTGCTTAGTTTTACATCGAATTTTTTATTAGTAAATCGTGGCATAACTCTTGAAGCTTAGGCCATCAGTAGAAAACAGCTGCTAATAAAGATGTTCAATAGAGTTAAACTAAAAGACCCTTTAGAAAAACTTTTGCTCCAGGAAACAAATCACAGTTCTGCAAACCCGGGTTTGCTGCTATTGTTTTAACTGCTCAAACCTACTAATGGCCTGGGAAATCAATGCATTGGAACAAATTGCTTTTGGAAAAAAAAAAAAAAAAAAAAAACCAGACCCTATTGCAGGGCAGCTAAGAAAGAAAGAATAGGTATTATTTCATGTAAAAGCTTCATTCGGAGGTATGTGTTCTGTGTGTGTGTGTGCACGCGCGCAAGTATCGAGGGTCACTTTGCAAAATTTGTTATTGTGGGTTACAGTAGAAAAACGTTTGAAAAGCATTACTCCTAAATGATACATTTCCTCAAGCCATGTCTGTTTGAGCTTTACCCTGATGAGTGACTTTCGGGGTCCACCATCGCTCCTCGTTCCCTGGGGAAATTGCAACTAGTCAAGAATCTAGGGTCTGGGAACCCTGGCTCTGCAGTCTGATTTCACTGCCACATTTCAAATCTTTATGAGTCTCATCATGGCTCCAAAACTACGGTTTTATTGCCACAAGACACATCTCCTGTTCCATCACACCTTAGGGTGTAGGCTCCAGAGAGTCAACTTTAGAATCTCTGAGTAACAAACGCCAAATTCATAATAGTGACCTCTGGATAGGGAAGGAAAAGAATACAAAATACCAAAAGGTTATAGTTAAGGAATTAAACTTAATATCTTGCAAAAACCTGTAACGGAAAAGAATCTGGAAAAGAATATATAAAAATAGTTGTTGTTTAGTCACTAAGCTGGGTCTGACTCTGTGACCCCATGGATCGTAGCCTGCCAGGCTCTTCCGGCCATGGGATTTCCCAGGCAAGAATACGGAAGTGGGCTGCCACTTCCTTCTCCAGGAGATCTTCCAGACATAGGGATCGAACCTTCGTCTCCTGAACTGGCAGGCGGATTCTTTACTGCTGAGTCATTGGGGAAGCCCATATGTGTATACAAACACACACACACACACACACACATACATATACACCACTGCTGCTGCTGCTAAGTCGCTTCAGTCATGTCCGACTCTGTGTGACCCCATAGATGGCAGCCCACCAGGCTCCCCTGTCCCTGGGATCCTCCAGGCAAGAACACTGGAGTGGGTTGCCATTTCCTTCTCTGATACATATACACATATATGTGTATACCTGAATCCCTCTGCTATATACCTGAAACTAACAGAATATTGTGAATCAAATTTTAACAAAAACACAAAGTAATTTGAAAATACATAAATTTAGGTTCTGTTTAAGAAAAGTTAAGGTCTAATAAAGCTGATTGGTGGGTCCACAGATGTTCAAAATATAATGCACTACACTTGTTTGATGTATCTATTTTTAATAGGAAAACTAAGTGCAAAAAAACATATCGAACTTGGGCTCTCAGTAACTAAGGCTTCAGGTTCCTGTCAATGTTAACAGTTCCGATTTGTCCAGGGGTGCGGTTTACGGTTCCTGAAGGTTATACCATTCTCTTTCCTGTAATACTGTAGCCACGAGCAGAACAAAGGGGCCTCACTTATCTCCAGCTGGTTATCACTGACAGCCACCGTGCAGGCCACCCCTACCCTGCCCAAGTCTGTCCAGTAGTGTCAATCTGACTCAAAACGGCTTTCTACTGTCAGATTAACTTAGGTTTGCAAAGACTATATGCTCTAACCTAGAGCAAGCTCTAACCTCCTGAAAATACCACTGGTCAGACTCATAGTAATTTTAGTAATTAACACACAGCATCCCGGGGAGCCATTAAAAAACTGTCATGCAAATAGGAGGTGGGGGGGTGTTACTAAAGCTTGTCCGTACTCGATTCCTATAAAGTACAAAGAAGAATGAAACAGAATAAACTGTGAAGATAAATGTACACGCAGGATTGATACACAAAAATAACCAGATGACTTCTACAAAATATAACAAGAGCTACAGAAGAGAGGCAATAAGTGACGTAGGAGGAGGAACCCTTGGCCCAGCTCAGGGGGTTCTGGAAGTTTCCAAAGATGATCTCTGAGCTGCACGAGAAAGGGTTTAAGTCACAGTTAAAAGATAACCTAGCGAGGCAGGTGAGGACAACTTCCTAATAAGCTTTCTGTGGTTAATCTCTCACTTCTGTAAGGAAGGTGTAACGCTGACATAGACTGCCTGTGTGATCTTGAACGAGTCTCGCGTTCTCTCCGGGGCCCCTCATTTCCTCATCTGTGGATCAAGAAGGGCTCAGCCTCATGGGGAGGGTCTGCCTGGGCGCTGGGTCCACGATCCCATGGTTGTGGTGTCACAAGGGATTACACAACCACCACATGTAATCCCCCACATGGACTGTTTTTCTCCCACCCTAAAGTGAAACCAAACGATTTGTTTGTGCTAAAGGAATGGAAACACCACATTTCCACAACACATTTCCAACAGCATGAAGAATATACTTCCTTGTCCACTGCACTTGCTTTTACTGAGTGAAACAAGCCTTCCTCGGTGCTAATGGGCCACTTGCCTCTACCCCTCTCTTCTGCCAAGCAATGAAGCATTTTGTGGCCATTATGCCAAGATATTACTACAACGTTCATTTCAAATAGTATTTTGCATCTTTAAATATTTGTTCAAATTCTGTTTTAAGGGAGCGTAAGTATGAGTGAAAAGGGGAAACAGTTACTTTTCTCTCAGCTGTTGGTGCTATGCTGCTACCACTGGGGAGTCTGAAAGTAAAGCTTTTCACCCATGAAGACATATCACATGGACTGGGGCAAAACAGCTTCTCTCCATGGCTGTCAAACCGACACTTTTTATGACAAATGTCATCTACCAATTATAGCACAGTGCCCCCTTTTCTCTCCAGCTTTCTGTTTCTTCCCAGCATTATTTTTATCAGCCCCAGGGAATAAGAGTGAAAACACAGGCGTGGTGTGACTGGGTCTACCACCATTTTTGGCGCCTGCATCCAGGGTTTCACGAGGCCAGACATCCACAAACACCATCTGTTGACCATCAGAGCTTTCCTTCTGTGGGTGGAAGGAAAAAAGAAGCAGGGCCATGCCTCCTCCGGTGCACTCGTGGCCCACTTCACGCACTCACAGCACAAACCAGTACTGGACGCTCTTTTTCTGGCAACTGAGTTTTACAATAAACCCGAACTGAGTGAGCCAAACAACTCATTTTCAAGTGTTTTAAATAAACAAAATCACTTAAAAGGAAACAACACTATGGATAGCCAATAAACACAGGAAAAGATGCTCAACACCACTAATCATTAGCGAAATGCAAATCAAAACTACAGTGAGGCATCACCTCACACCAGTCAGAATGGACATCATCAAAAAATCTACAAAGGCTGGAGAGGATGTGGAGGAAAGGGAACTAAATCTCCTATACTGTTAGTAGGAATGTAAACAGATACGGCCATTATGGAGAACAGAATGTAGATTTCTTCAAAAAAACTAGGAATATACCTACCATATGGCCCAGAAGTTCCACTCCTGGGAACACACCCCGAGAAGCCACAATTCTAAAAGACACATGTGCCCGCAGTGTTCACTGCAGCACCCTTTATAGTCGCCAGGACATGGAAGCCACCCAGATGTATATCTACAGATAAACGGATAAAAAAGATGTGGTGTGTGGGATAATGAGTAATGGAATATTACTCAGCCACAAAAAAGAATCAATCTGAGTCAGCTCTAGTGAGGTGGATGAACCTAGAGCCTGTTATACAGAGTGAAGTAAGTCAGAAAGAGAAAAACAAATTTCATATATTAACTAACACATACATACGAAATCTAGAAAAACAGTATTGATGAACCTATTTGCAGGGAAGGAATGGAGACGCAGATGTAGAAAACGGACCTGTGGACACAGTGGGGGAAGGAGAGAATGGGATGAACGGAGAAAGTAGCATCAATATAGATACACTACCCATGTGTGAAACAGACAGCTGGTGAGAAGCTGCTGTGTAACACAGGCAGCCCAGTCTGGTGCTCCGAGATGACACAGAGGGGTGGAGTCAGGGAAGGAGATGAAGGCTTAAGAGGGAGGGAACAGGTTTCCCTGGTGGCTAAGACGGTAAAGAATTAGCCTGCAATGCAGGAGACCTGGGTTCAATTCCTGGGTCAGGAAGACCCCCTGGAGAAGGGAATGGCAACCCACTCCAGTATTCTTGCCTGGAGAATCCCAATGGACAGAGGAGCCTGGCGTGAAGTCCAAAGGGTCACGAAGAGCTGGGCATGAACGAGCAACTAAGATTTTCACATGGCTGACTGTGTTGTTGTACAGTAGAAATCAACACAACATTGTAAAGCAATTTTCCTCCAATTAAAAAGTAAATTTAAAAAAGGGGTGGGGGGAAGAAAGCAGAACTAACCATGTGCATTCACCATGTACATTATTCCACACTCAGATCTAATTTGGCTGGATAAAAATGTGAGAGAAATGAGACTTTAAGTTGTTGGTTTAAACTGAGCTTCTGTTACCAGTTACTCAATCTTATTTCCACTTACTTGGTCTCACTGGAAGGTCCAACTGGTGAATTCAGTCCTGAAGAAAATAAGACTCAAGAATTACCGCTTAAGGCGGACACCTTGGTTGTCTGCTCTGGAGCCGATGGAGCCACTGACCAGTTCCTCAAGGGCACTGCTTCTTGATCAGCCCAGACAAGGAAAGTCTACATCCCCGCCCAGGCTGTACACTCCCGTGTCCATGCCGCACGGGCCACTCCAGAAACATCCAGGACAGAGCACTGTTATTTCATTATTTGTTTTGTTTTTTAATTTCTCAACCTCATCAGTTTTTAGGGGTTTTGAAGAAGCCTCTTTTTATTTTCTAAAAATTGAGGTATAATTGCTTTACAACGGTTGTGTTCATTTCTGCTGTACAATGAAGGGAGTCAGCTAAATGTATGCATATATCCCCTCCCTCGTGGCCCTCCCTCCCATCCCCACCATCCTACCCATCCAGATCATCACAGAGTACTGAGCAACCTTGTCAATTCTGACCCTCTAATCCATAGCCAGCATGAAGTACACCTTGGTATCCCCTCCATAAAACAGTTTACTATAAAAATTTAGAATCTGAACACACTTTCCAAAAGAACATTTAACCCCCTTGAAGGAACAGACTGTTTTCTTGACTACTTCTATATCACTTTTTCATATATCAGTAATTAATATGGCTTTGAAAGGGTAAAAAGAGACCCCAACAAACATCTATCTAGAAAATAGTTGGCTGTTATTATTTCTATTGGAACATATATATCATGTCGTATTACTGAAGAGAAACCAGACTTAAAACACACACATACACAAATACACAGATGTATTCAGATCGGTCCTCACTTAAACTAGCCTGTCATCCCTACATGTTCCAAACGAATGGCAGTCACAAGTTTGTCTTGTAAGGTACAAGTAACTACTTCATACACATACCAGTTTAATGTCATTGGATAAACGTGCCAATTGGTGGATAAACATGGAAACGGTGTCATGATTTCACACTCTGGGAAAGAGGTTTTTCTAACCATTTTCAGAGACTTCCTACAAATCTATGAGAGGGAAGTTTCCATTCCCCAGTCCCTTACTGTGGGGAAGGCAATGGAACCCCACCCCAGTACTCTTGCCTGGAAAATCCAATGGACGGAGTAGCCTGGTGGGCTGCAGTCCATGGGGTCGCTAACAGTCGGACAGACTGAGCGACTTCACTTTCACTTTTCTCTTTCATGCATTGGAGAAGGAAATGGCAACCCACTCCAGTATTCTTGCCTGGAGAATCCCAGGGATGGGGGAGCCTGGTGGGCTGCAGTCTANGGTGGGCTGCAGTCCATGGGGTCGCTAACAGTCGGACAGACTGAGCGACTTCACTTTCACTTTTCTCTTTCATGCATTGGAGAAGGAAATGGCAACCCACTCCAGTATTCTTGCCTGGAGAATCCCAGGGATGGGGGAGCCTGGTGAGCTGCCGTCTATGGGGTCACACAGAGTCGGACATGACTGAAGTGACTTAGCAGCAGCAGCAGCAGCAGTCCCTTAGTGAGCATCCTGAGCCACGGGTAGAATACCTCCTGCCCAGAGTGTCAAGCTGACAGACATGTGTTATAATAAGGGCACCCATAGTGGGATTTCAGGGCACCTCTGAAGGGCTTCCCTGGTGGCTCAGCAGTAAAGAATCTGCCTGCCAATGCAGGAGATAAGTGTTTGATCTCTAGGTTGGGAAGATCCCCTGGAAAAGGAAATGGCAATCCACTCCAGTATTCTTGCCAGGGAAATCCCATGGACAGAGGAGCCTGATGGGCTACAGTCCACAGGGTTGGAAAGAGTCAGACATGACTTAGCAACTAAACAATAACAATAATGGACCTCTGAGGAGCCTCCAGTCGGCTCAGTGGTAAACATCCACCTACCAATGCAGGAGATACAGGTTCGATCCCTGGGTCGGGAAGATCCCCTGGAGAAGAAAATAGCAACCCACTCCAGTATTTTTGCCTAAGTTGGATGAATGGAAAAGCCTGGTAGGCTACAGTCCATGGGGTCTCAAAAGAATCAGACATGACTGAGCAACTAAACAATAACAAGAATGGGTCTCAACTATTGGCTCTTACTGGGAGATATATGGATTTTTCCAGGCAGACAATCCATAGGTAATTTTCTTCAAATTCTTTTTTTTTTTTTTTTACTTTTCTTCAAATTCTTAAAAGAACTTGTGACCACCAAAAGATTTTCTTAAAAAAAAAAAAAGACCCACTGAATTAGAAGAAAGAGGAAAAGGAGAAAGTATGAGAGAGAAGGGGAAAAAGCTGAAGAGACTAAAGAGAATAGCTGACTATTCGAACTAAATTAGGTGCTGGTGGCGGAGGCACGGGGGACAGTCTTTAAAAAGACTAGAGGAAGAAGAGTGTAAGAAGATGGCCGAGTATGAAGCACCAGGAAGCTGTCTCCCCAACCAGACAACTAGTATGATAGCAGAACCTGTCTCGTAATTATTTCGGAACTCTGGTCAGTTGAAGGCTTGCAACTTCAGGTGAAGTCAGTCGAAAGCTATGGTTTTTCCAGTAGTCCTGTATGGATGCAAGAGTTGGATTATAAAGAAGGCTGAGCCCTGAAGAACTGATGCTTTCAAACTGTGGTGCTAGAGAAGACTCTCAAATCCCTTGGAGAGAAAGCAGACCAAACCAGTTAATACTAAAGAAAATCAACACTGAATAGTTACTGGAAAGGACTAACACTGAAAATGAAGCTCCAATACTTTGGCCACAAGATGCAAAGAACCAGTTCATTGGAAAAGACCCTGAAGCTGGGAAAGATAGAGGGCAAGAGGAGAAGGGGATGACAGAGGATGAGATGGTTGGATGACATCATCAACTCAACGGACATGAGTTTGAGCAAACTCCAGGAGATAGTGAAGGACGGGGAAGCCTGGCATGCTGCAGTCCATGGGGTCCCGAGAGTCGGACAGACTGAGTGATTGAACAACAACAGCAACTCACAGGACCAAATAGGGTTGCAACAAAGTAGACTTTCTGTTACTCAGAGACTAGTCTTAATTTAGACCCAATTCTAACATGCTTTACTGTATGTATTAGAATGTTTTGACTAAAATTTCATATAGGCACAAATGTATATTGCATATTACTGAGAGTGCAATTCTTTATTTCCTCTCTTCTATATTTGTAACTCTTGGTGTGTTTATAAAACATTCCACATTCTTAAGTAAAATAGAATCCAGGTCAACTATTTCAACGTGGATGATTTATTACTTACAAATTGAAGACCCTTAGAAATCTATTTTTACTTAACTGTTTATAAACTGGTGAATAACTATTGCCCTTAAAAAAAGAGTCAAACTTTCTGTACCTTAGCAACCTCAAAAAGAATAAACAAGATCTTACACAACACAAGGCATCTTAAAGGAGCCCTTACTCCAAGCAATTCTGATCTATGAAAATTTGGGTTTGATGCAAATATAAATTTAGGAGATTCCTTTTCTTACAAAATTAATCATACTAAATGTAAAATTATGATGTAATGGACAAAAATCTGATTCATATACAGCTTTTTCAGGAAAAATATCCTTTCAGTCAATAAATACTTACCAAGTTGTCTATGTTGCAGTTCCTTGAATCAACTGTTAAACTTTACTTTTGTAAGTATATATGATAGTAACAATCTAGACACCTTAGTAAAATTAAGAGATCTCACATGACATTGCTACTTTTAAAATACAAGTCTAACTTTAAAAATGTATTCTGGGCATCTCCTCATCGAAACACTTTGGTTAGGCACTAAAGAACACCGTTGTTAGCAAACTGCAGAGCAAATCAAGTTAGCTTTGGGGATGCTTTATCTTCTAAACACTTCGCCCATCAAAACACCAAACATCTTTAAAACTTTAAGAATTTTACAATTGTGCCAGCTTTTGGGGTAAGCAATACAGTATTATTTTACTGATGCAGTTAATAAACCACTTTTTAAAAATGTTCCCAGTGTGTCCTTCAGAAAACTCTGTTATTCTAACTATCAGATGATATCCATGTAGAATAGCTTAGTTCAAATTCAGAAAACAGATATTTCCCTTTTTCTAAATAGATGTTTTGAAATTGTTTTTGTAGGTAAGGAAGTATATTTCTACCGTCTCATTGTTATAAAGTCATTCCAGGACACCCCGGATGTCGTTCATTTTTTAACCCTGATGAGCGTTTAGGAATAGAAATCCAACACATGCATCCTCTTTTTCTCCCTCCCTCCCTCTCTCTTTCTTTTATCGTTTCTGAATAAAAGCAGTCTGTCCTAAATATAGGGAACGTGGTGTGGTGAAACAGCAGGAACAATGCATGACAGCCACACCACGCACAGCACAGAAACATGGTTTTCCAAAACCTTCCCTATTTTTCATTCAGAAGGTTGCATATGTCAACACAGAAGTAATGTGCAAGGAGCTTAACTGAAAAAAGATTTTTAAGTTCATTTCCAAAACTCCAGCCTGTAATTACGGTAAACACACAAGTCACCTTCCCCTTTTCCTCTCCCCACTCTGTTCCTCTGAGAAACACGCAAATCGACGGAATGAATGGCCCTTTGCCCTGTACGACCCAAAGCAACTTACTACCCTCCCTTGTGCTTAGGTGCATTGCTAGAAGTGGGGATTATTTCCAAAAAGTCCTCTAAAATATATGCTGTGAAGCCATCCTGAAATAATTTTCAACATTTTCTTCCTTCCTTCCTTCCTTCCTTCCTATGAGATACAGGTGACTTATGATACTGTATTAGTTTCAGGTGTGCAATAATCATCCAATATTTTTATAGATTATATACTATACAAAATTGTTATAATACCACTGACTGCATTCCCTGTGCTGTATATTATATCCATGTGATTTATTTATTTTATGAATGGCAGGTAGTGTGTACATTTTCATTCATTCTTTGAATCAGTCAATGCATCTTTATTGAGTCTCTACTGTGTGATGGGTGCTGTGCTGTGCTAAAACCATATAACAGCTTCCCAGATTTAAAGTCTTCATTACCTAAGGAATTAAAAGAATCTAAGTCAGGAAACCATCCCATTAAACTATTTCAAAATATTTAGAGTCTTAAAAATACAAGGAGGGGAAGGGGATATTTTTGGCTTTGCCAAATGGTTTATGGGAAGGTTTTGCTTTATTTTTATTTTAAACATAGATGGCAAAAGAGTGATTTTATCATAGAGAGTCTAAAACTCTGGGTCAGCCCAGAAGCAATCGATTTGCTTCAGTGAACCAGGGCCAGGGAGACCCACCATCTGTAACTGGCACCCCCGGGGCAGTTTCCCTATCCCAAGACCTGTGGACGGACCGTACCCACCATCTGTAACTGGCACCCCCGGGGCAGTTTCCCTATCCCAAGACCTGGGATGGACCATACCCACCATCTGTAACTGGCACCCCCGGGGCAGTTTCCCTATCCCAAGACCTGGGATGGACCATACCCACCATCTGTAACTGGCACCCCCGGGGCAGTTTCCCTATCCCAAGACCTGGGATGGACCGTACCCACCATCTGTAACTGGCACCCCCGGGGCAGTTTCCCTATCCCAAGACCTGGGATGGACCGTACCCACCATCTGTAACTGGCACCCCCGGGGCAGTTTCCCTATCCCAAGACCTGGGATGGACCGTACCCACCATCTGTAACTGGCACCCCCGGGGCAGTTTCCCTATCCCAAGACCTGGGATGGACCGTACCCACCATCTGTAACTGGCACCCCCGGGGCAGTTTCCCTATCCCAAGACCTGGGATGGACCGTACCCACCATCTGTAACTGGCACCCCCGGGGCAGTTTCCCTATCCCAAGACCTGGGATGGACCGTACCCACCATCTGTAACTGGCACCCCCGGGGCAGTTTCCCTATCCCAAGACCTGGGATGGACCGTACCCACCATCTGTAACTGGCACCCTCAGGGCAGTTTCCCTATCCCAAGACCTGGGATGGACCGTGAGGCATGACCTTGAACTGCTCCAACCTGCTACATTGTCCTCCAGATGGAACCTCTGAAAAGGTAGATATGATGTAACTGAGGAAACGACACCACTTGGAGCCCTAACGTTTCTGCGCTGTCAATTTCTCTACTCCTTCCACTCCATCGGGCATCTGTAAACTGCTACTGCCCCGCCGTGCAAGCAAGGCCTTCTTTAAATTTACAGCTTGGATCCTCGACATTGAGGAAGAATTCCAGAAACTAAAAACAAAACAAAAAATGGAATCTGTGCTGGAGTCAAAGTGAGCTCACCCAGTGTAACGAGCTCTGTTCATTTTCAAGCTGGAAAAACTCACACCCGGAAGAATGAGAAGGTGCAAGGCAGTGTTGGGAAAGAGTCTGTCAACGATAATGACAGCATCACTGAAATATATACAACATGGCATTATTGGGTGATTAGGCTTAACTGTACCACTGACTTGAAAGAGTAAACTAGAGGGAAGTTTACCTCCTGTTGGGGTCACCTAGGCCAGACAGACATAAGGAAGGTACCTTACAAGATGACAGGTGATGGGCCATTAACCAAGAGGATAGCTGTGAATAATGAAGTCAATCATTGTGCAGAGCAAAAATTCTCCATTTGTAGATTCAGTCACTGAATCTAGACTAACAAGTAGATTTTTATATGGCAAGGAGTCATGAAACACAGCAGGAGCCAAGGGAAACTGCCCCAACGAAAAGAGGCACTCCCCTGGCAAGTGTAAAAATAGCAGGAAAGACATTCTCAACCTTACAAGTGTTGACAAGACCCACAAACTAGCTAAACTAGGTTCTTAACAGAAGCCTTAGATGTCAGGTTGGTTCTACAAAAGGACACATTTTGACATAATCAACCAAAACTTCTCATCAAACAGCCTTCTTTATTCTCATCAAACAGCCTGCTTTTATTTAACTGAGGCTCTGAGCTTTAAACTGATATCAAAACCACCGATAAAAATTCGTCTTTTTCAAATGAAGCGTGTCATCCTATATCAAGGACAACGTATCTGTTTTCTGTCAGTTAAACTGTTACTTAGCAGATAATATCTCAGGGATGCTTAACCTTAAAATAATCAAGCACTGAGGCCACAACTGAGAGATTACTATTTGCATACTTGAGCAGCAAAGCAAACAAGCAAGATGTACTTTCAAGCAAAGAATATGTGAAGCATTTGCCAAGCAAGATCTCAAAAAGAATACAGAACAACTCAGTGTAGTCCAGTCTTCTAGAAATTCTGGCACTTTATTTGGCTAGAAATTTGTAGCCATAAGTTTAGAACATAAGTCAAAATTAACATGTTCTCACTTGTTCATTAAGTTATTAGACTTCTTGTTGAAAACCTAATTTTGTTTGAAATACCAAGTGTTGATAAGAATGTGATTAACACGTTAACTGGCTGTACCCTAGTACAAAATAAAAAGTTAAAAAACAAACGTGATTAACAGAAATTGATAGGAATAGGTTGATCAGCACTTTGGGAACAATCTGCCATCATCTTGTGAAACTGAAAGTTGCGTATCTTTAGAGCTAGCAACTCCACATCCTGGTATATGTCCTAGACTAGTTTTCAAACCTCAGGTAGAAATGGTTAATAAAATCAGTTCACTGGATTTCTACCAGGATTCTAAAAAATATACTGGATTTTTATCAGAACCATTGCTCAGAGTAGGGAAAAATATTATGTCTAGAAGTTTGAAGTGATAGTTAGGTACACAGATACACAGAGAGAAAGAAGAGAGAGACAGAGCTATCTGTGTGCATTTCCTACTGAGTTATAGTGAAAACCATTTGGAAGGCACCACACTAAGTAACGGGCTTTCCAGGTGCCGCTGGTGGTAAAGAATCTGCCTGCCAATGCAGGAGACATGAGATGCAGGTTCGATCCCTAGGTCAGGAAGATCCCCTGGAGGAGGGCGTGGCAACCCACTCCAGTATTCTTGCCTGGAGAATCCCATGGCATGGGGTTGCAAAGAGCTGGCAACGACTGAAGCAATTTAGCACGCACGCAGCACGCACGTCCTAAGTGACACTATTGCATATACTATAATATTTATAGTAGCACTATTCAAAATAGCACAAATCTGTAAACAACCCATCCATCAGCTGGGGAACGAACAGATAAACAATAGGCTAATCTCACAGTGAAACATCATATAGTCATAAAAATATACTGACTATATTGACAAAGATTAATCTTCCACGTTAAATGGAAAAACAAATTGGACCCTAAAAGACTACACAGAGGGTTAAATCACTTTTATAAAGTTGAAAAACAAATGAACAAAATTAAATATCATGGAGATACAGACATGTTGTCAAATTGTATTTTAAACATCAAAGCAGTGAAAACACAACATTCAGGATATTCATACTTGAGGCAGCGGACCAGCAAAAGAATTTCCCATCTGCTCTGCCTTGCCCTGCCCTGTGTCTCCTCCTTTCTTCTCTCTTCCTTCCTTTTGATTTTAATTAAGATAGAGAGGGCATTTTGATTTTAAAAACATTTTATATTCATGAAAAAGAAAAACAAAAACAACCTTAAAAACACACACACAAAATGTCCTAAAGAGAAAACCCCCAAAACCCTTGCTCACTCACAGAGAAATGCTGATCGCTTGCAAACATTTTTAAGAATTTAAAAATCTTTGTTCTAAATAAACATATTTTAAAATAGGATTAGTTCACAGATATGTCTTATATTTTGTCTATTTCAATGAATGAAATATTGTAAGCATTTTCATGTTGGTAAATATTTTGTTTTTAAAGTTTTGTGGTAGTCAGAGTAATACTAAGCTTTCAATTTTAATTCTAAGTTGCATGTTTATTTCACTTACAATACTTTCCTGTTCCATAGTTTGAAATAAAAGAGGGAAAAAAAACAGATTTTGAGCACTCCCTGTACAGATTTTTACAGCTGGTTGTCAACAGTTTCAGAGTAATTGCTAAAACGAAAGCAAAATAAACCCAGAGGCATTTTATTTCTAGTCATACATAAACGAGTCAAGGCACTTTACAACTCTAATTATATAAGTTCCTCATTAAGGTATTATTCTTACAAAAGTTAAAACATGGACAAGGTTAAATTTCCTTTGGTCATCAACTACAATTTCCAAATCCTCATGCCCTTCCTGGTATAACTACTATTACCCCTTTAGGCTTATTTTTTAATATTTTCCTCTGCGTGTGCATATATAGACAGATCCTCACCAAAAAATACAGTATTCGTTTTAATTTTTAAAAACATTTAATCATTCTGCAACTTGCGGGTATTTTTCTATGTTGTTCTCGTTTAGTCACTAAGGCGTGTTTGACTCTGCGACCCCATGGACTGCAGCCTGCTGGTCTCCACTGTCCATGGAATTTCCCAGACAAGAATACTGGAGTGGGTTGCCACCACCCTCTCCAGGGGATATTCCCAACCCAGGGATCGAAGCCACGTCTCCAGCATTGGCAGGTGGATTCTTTACCTTTGAACCACCAGGGAAGCCCATTTTCTATGTGAGCATTATGTTAATCTACTTCGTTCTTTTAAGGTGCTGCATACAGTATTCCATATTACAACAAAGCCTTTTCCTGCTTAGGTTCAACCTCCCATTCAAAAGAATCTACCACAGTGTGGGAAATCTAAAATATATTCATGTTTATTCGCTCGAAAACTGGCATCAACTTAAAGAATGAGAGGACGTCAAGTGTTGTCTCACTGTGGTTTGACTGGCATTTCCCTAGCAACTAATGATGCGGAGCATCTTTTCACATGCTTGATGGACATCTATATATCTTCTTTGGGGAAAACACTGCTCAAGGCCTTCTCCCATTTTAAAACTGCACTGTGAGTCTTTTTGTGTAGCACTGTAAGAATTCTTTCTATAACCTGGATATATAGATAACGAGATACATGATTTGCAAATATGTCTCCCTTTCTGTATATTGTCTGCTTACTTTCATGATAATGCTCTTTGCCGCACAGAAGTTTTTTTTTATTTTTATGACATCCACTTCATTTACTTTTTCCTTTGTTACTTGTGCTTCTGGTGTCTTATCTAAGAACTTGTTGCCAAATTCAAGGTCATAATTATTTACCCCTACTTTTTTTCCTAAGAGTTTTGTGGTGTTAGCTTTTTAATTTAGGTCTTTGCTCATTTTCAGTTAATTCTGTGTAATTTGGATCACTGATCGTTTTCAGTTAATTTTGTGTAGTGTGGGACAGGAGTCTAACTTCATTCTTTTGCATGCATATACCCAGTTATCTCGGCACCATTTGTTGAAGAGATTATTCTTTCCCCATGGAGTGGTCTGTTAACACCGTTGTCAAAAACTCAGCCAGCCATAGGTCCACAGATGGTTGGTTTTATTTCAGGGCTTTCAATTTCTATTCCATTATACTTTGGCCACCTCAGGCGAAGAGTTGACTCACTGGAAAAGACTCTGATGCTGGGAGAGATTGGGGGCAGGAGGAGAAGGGGACGACAGAGGATGAGATGGCTGGATGGCATCACTGACTCGATGGACTTGAGTCTGAATGAACTCTGGGAGTTGGTGATGGACAGGGAGGCCTGGTGTGCTCTGCGATTCATGGGGTCACAAAGAGTTGGACACGACTGAGCCACTGAACTGAACTGAACTATCATTGTGCTAATACCACACTATTTTGATTTCTGCAGCTTTGTAATAAGTTTGAAACTGAAGTGTGAGTCCTCCAACTTTGTTGTCCTCTTTCAAGATTGTTTTGTACATCCTTGATTTTTACTGTTTATTGTCTTTTTTCTCCCACCATGACACAGGCTAGGTTAGGATGTGGATTTTTGTCCATTTTGTTCACAACTGTACCCCTCCTCCTAGAATAGGACTTAGCATGTAGCAGGTGCTAGGTGCTGCTGCTAAGTCTCTTCAGTTGTGTCTGACTCCTTGCGACCCCATGGACTGTAGCCCACTAGGGCTCCTGTGTCCAGGGATTCTCCAGGCAGGATACTGGAGCGGGTTGCCATGCCCTTCTCCAGGGGATCTTCCCCACCCAGGAATCGAACCCAGGTTTTCTTCAGTGCAGGCAGATTCTTTGCCACTGAGCCACCAGGGAAGCCCGCAGCAGGCGCTTAATATGCGCTAAATGGATGACTGGGGTCTTGAGAAGACAGAGTGATCCACAGCTCAGAGAAAATGGTGGGGGTGCAAGGAGAAGAGGAGAAGAGAGGAAGGAACTATGGTTGAACAAGTCCTGTCAGACTTGAAACGGCAGGAAGGTGGGTGGCTGAAGCTGGGGATCCAGTGACAAGGAGCCCTTTCAAAACCATATTGCCAGGGGTCGCCAGGAGCTGCAGCCACTGTGGCGTGTGTCAGTCTTTAGTAATTCAAATGTACTAAAGCTAAAAATCATTTTGTTACTATCACATTAACATTTTCTATTTTTCAAAAACAAAACATCAGATAGGATGAAGTAGAACAACCATGAACTGCTCTCTCTGAACTGAGAGGAAAAAGAGCTTTTGCATCTTATCTCAGCTGTCTCCATAGCTTTTAGTGTACATAAATAATTATTTTTGATAAGTTAACATAATTTTACAATCATATCGGAAAACATACACCGCAATGCAAAAGGACCATATTGACCTTTAAAAAAATTTTCGAACAAAATCTTTAGTAAACACATTTATCACATTTAGTTAAATTAAATAAGTGGGCAGTGACATCAGCAAGTCTGAACACTATTGTGACTAATGGGACAGAAGCCAGTGAAGAAAAGGCAGAGCTGGAATACGCAGTGCAGTTTAAGATAAATGCTTTGGCAGTTTTCTTTGACGCTCATTGCTTCCTTTCGCTGTGTAGAAATTTTTAAATGTAAACAATTAGGGAAGTATGAAGGGCCACCACTACTGTTGAATATATATTATGTAAATTGCCACTGAATAATTGCATCTTTCCTACCTAACAGCAAATACTGCTGCTATGAGATGAAGGAACATACTGCCATTCTAAAAAAGTAAGCCATACAGTCCCATCTGTTTCCAGGTTCCAAGACAGCACACCTACCAGTTAATAAAGAACCTATTAACCAGAGGATGCAAACATGCCTCTTATTTAACTTTTTCAAAATCAACAAGGTGTTGTTGATATAATTTGACAGTGTGTGTGATTTATGAAGGGAGTGAGATACACACCTCTTTATCTGATAATGATTTAAAACAATATGTGAAGTATATAAACTGTCACTAAAATGGCACAGCTCTGGGATTTGCCAGGTGCTAATTGCTCTATTCAAAGCCTCAGAGAAAGGTACAATTGCCCTGGGCAGTCATCCCAGGTTTAATCATGTTCCGGGAGCTTTATTCCCTGGACAGAGGTAACAGTCTGAAGAGAGCTTTGCGTCCACTTGGTCTTCAACTTAGCGACTAAAAGACCACAGGCAATTCACTGCCTCATTTGCAAAACTCACTCTAGGAGGCAATACTGCTGTTCATCCCTCAAATTCAGCCCATGTGATTTCCCTGAAAGAATCCTCTTCTCAGTTGCTTGTACACATTAGTATTTTCACTTGGGACTGTAATGTATTTGTTCATCTGTCTCTATTAAAGAAGTCTTTTAAGGACAGCGGCTACCTTCTTGCTCTCTGTAGTTCCAATCCCTTGCATAAAATCTGCATTGAATACACTTTATTATTACTTGTGTTAAACGACTGTGTCACCTAGTGCTGGTGCCTGGGAAAGAGTAGCTGCTTAATAAATACTAATTACCGGAAATTTTGTTTACTGAAAATCCCATTTGTTTTCCTCTTTTTATCACATCCTGCTGTTAGAGCCCAGCTCAGGCTCTCACTACCCTAGACTGGTAGTTCTCAAGGAGGAGGGGGGAGAGTTTTGCCACCACAGGACATCTGGAAATATCTGGAGGCATTTTTGGTTGTCATGACCAGTCAGAGGGGAGCAGGTGCCACGGGCATCTAGTAGAGGCCAAGAGTGAGCTAAACATCCTATAAGCAGAGGACAGCACCTCATAAACAAAGAATTATCCAAGCCCAAAAGGCAGTAGACAGGAGGTCGAGAAATGCTGACCTAGACTTCTCTTGACATTGACTCCTGATCACTCTACTCTTTTCCTACCCCTTTCTCTCCTCTATTCCTCCAAAAATATCCCTTTTTTTTTCTAATTGAAGTATAACTGACATATAACATTATATTAGTTTTGGGGGTGCAATATAATGATCTTGTATTTGTCCATATTGCAAAATAATCAACACAGTAAGTCTAGCTACCATATAGTCACATAATTTTTTTCATGCGATGAAAACTTCAACTCTCTTAGCAACTTGCAAATATGTAGTAAAATACAGTATGATCATGTGTCACCATGCGATACATCACATCCCTTGACATTCATTTTATAACTTATACCTTTTGACCTCCTTCACCTATTTTGTCCCTAGCCCCACTTCTGGCAACTATCAGTCTGTTCTCTGTATCTGTGAGCTTGCCTTTTCGTTTTGGGTTTTTTTTTTTTTCCTTTGATTCCTCATATAAATGAGACTAAAACTATTGTCCCTATCCTGTTCGAAAGGTCTTACATATTTTAAAAATCTTTATTTTTCAATTAAGAGTTGTTGCTGGATTTTCAATAACTTGGTTTAAAATAATTGTCAACATATAATTACATCAAAAGCAGAACTAGAACCAAGTTTTTGAAATTCTTATTTCTAATGCACCTGCTTGACAGCTCTCTCGCCTCAGATGAAAGCTTTTGAGAATACTGAGGGGGGAAAAACAGACTCTAGAGGGTGGCAGTTAGTTTTTCTTCAGTGATCTAAATTTCTAGAGCTACAAAGACCAAATGGCCCTTCAGATTTCATTTGCAGGACAAATGCTGTGTCACTGAATGTCAATCACACCTCAGACTGTTTGTTATCCAGCACACTTGCTAGATACTAATTACGGTTCATTTAAAATTAAGATCTAAGACTACTGGGTTTTAGAAAAAAAGAATTTAAAATATGATTTCTGTTACTTCTATGACTGTATGTTATGAAACTCCACAGAATTTTAAATATGAAAAGTATACACAAATAGAGAAAAGTTACATATATGTAGTTCTTTAGACTCTTTCCATTAAAAATCACGTTCCATGAAAATCACATATCTGATTAGGAATTCATATCCAGAATATATAAAGAATGCAACAATAAAAAACCAAACAACTCAATTCAAAGTTGGAAAAGCACTCAAAAATACCTTTCTCCTAAGAAAATATAGAAGTGGCCAATAAGGCGCTTTTAATGAGCAGCATGATAAGATGTTCAACATCATTTGTCATTGCTGCTGCTGCTAAGTCACTTCAGTCGTGTCCGACTCTGTGTGACCCCATAGACGGCAGCCCACCAGGCTCCCCCATCCCTGGGATTCTCCAGGCAAGAATACTGGAGTGGGTTGCCATTTCCTTCTCCAATGCATGAAAGAGAAAAGTGAAAGTGAAGTCGCTCAGTCTGTCAGACTGTTAGTGACCCCATGGACTGCTACTCCGTCCATTGGATTTTCCAGGCAAGAGTACTGGGGTGGGGAGCCATTAAGGAAATTCAAATCTAAAAAGCAATGAGATAGCACTTCATACCCTTTAGGATAGATATTACCAACAAAACAGAAACTAACAGGCATTGGCAAGAATGTGGAAAAAATAGAAACTTTGTGCACTGTTAATGGGAATGGAAAATGGCTCAGCTGCTACAGAAGACAGTTTGGCAGCTCCTCAAAAGTTAAATGTAGAATTACCATATGACCCAGTAGTTGCAATCCAGGTACATACACAAAGGAACTGAAAATAGGTACTCAGACACTTATTGGTACTCAAACTATTGCTCACAGCAGCATTATTAACAGTATTCAAAAGGTGGAAAGAACCTAAGTGTCCATCAACAGACGAATGGATAAACTGTGGTATATATGCGTGTGTGTGTGTATGATGGAATATTAGTCGACCTTTAAAAGGAAGGGAATTCTGACATACACGACAACATGAATGAAACTTACAGACGTTATGCTAATGAAATGAGCCAAGCACAAAAAGTAAATTTTGTGATTCCACTTCCACGAGGTAAATAAAATAGGCAAGCTCACAGAAGTTACAAGGACTGAGAGGAAGGGGAAAGGGGAGTTTCTGTTTAATGGGAAGAGTGCTGAACAAATTCCAATTTGGAAGGATGGCAAAGTCCTAGAGATGGAGAATGGTGGTGACTGCACAACGTGAACGTACTTAACGCCACTGAGCTGCATACTTAGAAATGCTTAGAATGATAAATTTTATGTATATTTTATCACAAGAAAAATTTTATTCAAAATGTTATGATAAGTTGCTTCTTCGCTACCGTCAAGGGATTTTACAAAGTCCAAAATTAGACGGTTTCTTAAAACTCTAATTTTGAGATGAAAAATAACATGCCATTGGTATGTAGAAGCCTTGAAAGAAACTAGAGTTCCTGGTAACATAAAATGCTGGAAAATATTCATACACAGCCCAGGCCCAACTATGGAGGTTCCTCACCTTTCAACAGCCACACTCACTGCAGGACAGCTGTAGTTTTGTGCAGTCCTGGCATTCTGCCTGCCTTTCAGATCCTTTCTTCCACTTAATGCTAAATCATATAAACATATCAATTTTCTCTGACAGTGGCAGTTGGGCCGGGGGAGAGGGAAGTACTGTTTTAAAAATAACATTTCCTTCTATGCTAAGAATAAGAGGAAAATATGGAACTATCTCGAGAGATTATTTTTTAAAACAAGATCTACCTTCTCAAAACCAACCAAGGGCAAGTTTACATACCATTAATTGATATTGTGTGCATGTGTGCTAAGTCACTTCCATCGTGTCTGACTCTGCGACCCTATGGATTGCAGTCCACCAGACTCCTCTGTTCATGAGATTCTCCAAGCAAGAAAGCTGGAGTGGGTTCCTATGCCATCTTCCGAGGGATCTTCCTGACCCAGGGATAGAACCCATGTCTCTTATGTCTCCTGCATTGGCAGGTGGGTTCTTTATAGCTAGAGACACCTGGGAATCCCCTAGTTGGTATTACTGAGCTTTATTTTCTTGGAATCAGTTATTCTCGTAGTGAAAACTATAAAACTTCTTCACTCATAATAATACAAGCATTCACAGATTCAACAACTGTGAGCGTTTTGAAAGAAAGCAGAAATATGAATTCCTCTTCATGCACTATCATGTCTGATATTTAAAGTTGTATTAAAACCTACTAATATTGCAGAATCTCTATGACTTCAAATCTATTGGGAGGTTCACACGATTTGAAATTCATTCTTCCATAAATTGACTTTATAATCCTTCCTGGAATAGAACTATAATAGAATCTACTACATGGGAAGATTATTGGGTTAAACAAATTTCTTATACTACTCACTGGACATGGAACAATAGACTGGTTCCAAATAGGAAAAGGAGTGCGTCAAGGCTGTATATTGTCACCCTGCTTATTTAACTTATATGCAGAGTACATCATGAGAAATGCTGGACTGGAAGAAACACAAGCTGGAATCAAGATTGCTGGGAGAAATATCAATAACCTCAGATATGCAGATGACACCACCCTTATGGCAGAAAGTGAAGAGGAACTAAAAAGCTTCTTGATGAAAGTGAAGAAGGAGAGTGAAAAAGTTGGCTTAAAGCTCAATATTCAGAAAACGAAGATCATGGCATTCGGTCCCATCACTTCATGGGAAATAGACGGGGAAACAGTGGAAACAGTGTCAGACTTTATTTTTTGGGGCTCCAAAATCACTGCAGATGGTGATTGCAGCCATGAAATTAAAAGACACTTACTCCTTGGAAGAAAAGTTATGACCAACCTAGATAGCATATTCAAAAGCAGAGACATTACTTTGCTGACTAAGGTCCGTCTAGTCAAGGCTATGGTTTTTCCTGTGGTCATGTATGGATGTGAGAGTTGGACTGTGAAGAAGGCTGAGCGCCGAAGAATTGATGCTTTTGAACTGTGGTGTTGGAGAAGACTCTTGAGAGTCCCTTGGACTGCAAGGAGATCCAACCAGTCCATTCTGAAGGAGATCAACCCTGGGATTTCTTTGGAAGGAATGATGCTAAAGCTGAAACTCCAGTACTTTGGCCACCTCATGCGAAGAGTTGACTCATTGGAAAAGACTCTGATGCTGGGAGGGATTGGGGGCAGGAGGAGAAGGGGACGACCGAGGATGAGATGGCTGGATGGCATCACGGACTCGATGGACGTGAGTCTGAGTGAACTCCGGGAGATGGTGATGGACAGGGAGGCCTGGCGTGCTGCGATTCATGGGGTCGCAAAGTCTGACACGACTGAGCGACTGAACTGAACTGAACTGAACACAGCTAAGTGGGCTTCCCTGGTGGCTCAATGGTAAAGAATCTACCTGTCAGTGCAGGTGACGTGGGTTTGATCTCTGGGTTGGGAAGGTCCCCTGGAAAAGGAAATGGCTACCCATTCCAGCTTTCTTGCCTTGGAGAATACCGTGGACAGAGGACCCTGGTGGACTACAGTTCTTGGGGTCGCAAAAGAGTCTGACGTGACTTAGTGACTAAACCACAACAAACAACACACCTAATAACAAGAATATTTGAAGTTAACTTAAATATATGTATTTTTAATCATCACCAGGTATAGTGTGGCTCAGAGGAAGTGACATAATGATTGCTTGAGCCTCATCTGATAAAAGCCCACAAATATATCAAAACCTCATAATGCATAAAGCATACAAACAATCTCACTTTAAAATAGAACTCCAACAGCAGCTTGGTTTCTTTTGATATTAATACTGAATTTCACACAAAACAAAGGTCCTAACAAAAAGTGATATATCTTGCTTAAACCAAGATGTGGTTATACCAGGCAGCCTTGTAGTCATGATATGAAGTACTAAGGTAAGCTGATGTCATTTGAATCTAACTAAGCTTAATAAGCATTTGAGAAGTCTTGATCTATGTTCATTTAAATCCCTGAGACACTGCTCTCTTGGTATTCAAAGTCTGATTTTTCAGCTAGAATGTCAATGTTGGTTAGACATCATTTCCTAAATTTCAGACTCAGAATTATTTTGGAATTAGAATTGTTGGAGATTTAAAATTATTTATCTTTTAAAGGGACAAGATACATTTTTATTGATGCTCACTGTCATTTCCTTTGGAGATGGAATTATTATTCCATGACCTATTTGGTATTTTATTGATGCCAAATAAAATAAAAGGGAAGTGGAACAGACATTAAAGCATCAAAGAGGCATGAAAATGAGTAAAAGAAAACCTCATTCACAACGGAGTCAGGAAGTCTGAGCAGCTTACGTTATACATACCAGCAAGAAGCTTAGTTTATATATCCCAGCAGGAAGAAAGAAGATTTTCTCTTTGCCCAGCAACAAGCCAACCAATGAGAAACCGCTGTAACTCAGCCAGTGAGAAGTTGCCACAACCCCAAACTCTTGCTCTCCTCCAATGGGCTATTTCATTCAAAACAGCCCCTCCCAACTTGTTAATTTCCTCTATAAAAGAATGCCCCTCTCTTTAGGTCTCCAGACTTGCCTACAGTTTTCTATAGTTTCTTTGTCCTTAATTGCAATTCTTCTGCTATTTCTGAACAAACTTGATTTTTCTGGCTAAGTTACTTACTACCTTTTTGTTTTAAAGGTTAACAGAAGGAATCTAAAGAATATACCTAATGGCTAGGTCACTTTTAAGGTAGAGTTAGACTGCTATCTGTTTTTCTAGGTAATATTCTGAACATTAAGAGCAAGATCAAACACTTTTAAGAGCAAGCAATTCTCAACATAAAAGAATGTCAGCACTACTTTGGGAAGATGATGGCATAAGTTTCTAGCATTCCAACCTATATCCTTTACACTGTCCACACATGGTTGGAAATAAAGTACACCATCCCACAAGTATGATACCTTATTATTCAAGTTTGAAAGGGCCCACAATTTAACCAGTGGTTCCATGAACAAGAGGCTACATGATGTAAGCAATTGAAAACACAGGAATTAGTGGGAGAACCCTTGAATCTGAATGCTAGCTCCACCGCTAGCTGCTGCTGCTGCTGCTAAGTCACTTCAGTCGTGTCCGACTCTGTGTGACCCCATAGACGGCAGCCCACCAGGCTCCCCCATCCCTGGGATTCTCCAGGCAAGAATACTGGAGTGGGTTGCCATTTCCTTCTCCAATGCATGAAAGAGAAAAGTGAAAGTGAAGTCGCTCAGTCTGTCCGACTGTTAGCGACCCCATGGACTGCAGCCCACCAGGCTACTCCATCCATTGGATTTTCCAGGCAAGAGTACTGGGGTGGGGTGCCATTGCCTTCCCCGCCACCGCTAGCTGAGACCTTTAAATAATTAACCACTTTGATCTCATTTTTCTCCTCTGTAAAAGTGAAACAATAAGCCTTACCTTTCATACTAAGAGGATGTGTGAACAAAAGCAATTTGAAAACTGCAAATTATATAAGGACAATCTTTTTATTATTATATTAACAGTTATACCTCTGCTCATTTTTTCTGCATACCTCATTGTAGAAATAAAAGGTGTCCAAAAGATGGGGGGAAAGGAAAGAAAAACAATCTAAGAAATGGATCTGAGACAAAGAAATGGAAAAAAGTCAAAAGGAAGATAAATGTTCACATAGAAAAATACTATCTCTACTATCTCATATCAGGCTTTCATTAGGAATTAAATTTATGGCATTTGGACTTCTTTGGTAATCCAGTGGTTAGGACTTTGTGCTCCCAATGAAGAGGGCCCAGGTTTGATCCCCTGATCAGGGAACTAGATCCTACATGCTGCAACTAAAGATCCCACATGCAGTGACTAAGACCCAACACAGCACCCCCCCACACAAAAATTATGACATCATTTCCTTCCTAAACAGCTTCAACTGCTACTATTCACCCAGCAAAGTTGGTGTCTAGAAATTCTTGAGCCCATAATATATACTTTTTATATAATTCCACGCTCAGACGGAGAGGGAAGGCGAGAAGACGGATGAACCCTGACAGAGACAGAGTGAAATCTGCACAAAATCTGAGTATCCAGTAATTGCTTTTGGACGAAACATAACAGAAGCAGCAACAAGCAAAAAAGAGGCCTGCCTACCAAATGTGTCGTCAAGCCTGCACAAAAAAAGATCATGCAGGATCTATTTGCCACTATTCTCGACCCGGTTTAAACGAGCATGTTTCTAGGACTTGCAAGCTTACAGCGAATCAGAACTGCAAATGAGGTGCCACCAGCAGGGAGGACAGCAAAGTGACATCCAAGCTAGCAGTGTGACCCCGAGGAAAGGGACCAAAGCAGACAAGCAAACAATCGAAAACTACAACAACAAAAAACAAAGCAAAAAAATCTATCAAGAAACAGACACCAGATCTCTACAAGCCCAAGAGTTTGAGGTCAGTGCATCTGGGAACAACCAGCCCCTCCTCTGAGCTGCAGAGCCGCTTATGTGTAGCTTCCAAGGGGGGTTCCTCAGGATTCTGGAGACTGGAAGGAGCCTCAGGCACAGCAACAAGGGGGGAGGGGGAGTGGAAGGAGCTGGACACTGGGGGAGGGAGAGGGCATGCAGGATTCTCTGTGCCCCCTGCCCCCCTCCCCCGGGGTATGCCACCAGAGCAGGCCTGCTTCACTCGCCTTTACTTCCTGAGGCTTCCATGATGAAAGGGTCTGCTGACTCCAAAACGAGTTTTAAAAAATTAATAAATGACTACCACTCTCTGGTACCTCAGAAGGTAAAGAATCTGCCTGCAATGCAAGAGACCTAGGTTTGATTTCTGGGTTGGGAAGATCCCCTGGAGAAGGGAATGGCAACCGGCCCCGGTATTCAGTATTCTTCCCTGGAGAATCCCATGCACAGAGGAGCCTGGCAGGCACAGTCCGCGGGGGCGCAGAGAGTCAGACACGACTGAAACACTTTCACACACACACACACTGCTAATTCCAGAATCCCCTGAGCAGTATATCCGAATGCAGAAATGGAATCTATTCCGGGTGCTGGAGAGAGGAAGTGACAAGCAGAACACAGAGGATTTTTAGTGAGACTGTTCAGTAGGGTAGGACAGTGGTGGAGGCAGGTCATTACACTTTTGTCTAAACACACAGAATACTCAACACTAAGCATGAAGCCGGATGTAAACTATGGTCTTAGGGTGATAATGTACCCGCACCAGTGCAGGATATCAGCAGCGTGGAGGCTGTGCAAGCAGATATATATGGTAAATCTCTGCAATTTTCATTCAGTTTTGCTGTGAACCTAAAACTGCTCCTGGGCTTCCTTGATAGCTCAGTTAGCAAAGAATCCACCTGCAATGCAGGTGACCCTGGTTCAGTTCCTGGGTTGGGAAGATCCCCTGGAGAAGGAAATGGCAACTCACTCCAATATTCTTGCCTGGGAAATCCCATGGACAGAGGAGCTTGGCGGGCTACAGTCCACGGCATCGCAAGAGTCGGATACAAGTTAGTGACTAAATATAAAACTGCTCTAAAAATAATGTTAAAAAAAAAAAGAGAGAGAATTAGACCCTCTTAGGTCACTTAACAGAAAAGGCAATGGCAGCCCACTCCAGTACTCTTGCCTGGAAAATCCCATGGACGGAGGAGCCTGGTGGGCTGCAGTCCATGGGGAGGCTAGGAGTCGGACACGAGTGAACGACTTCACTTTCACTTTTATGCACTGGAGAAGGAAATGGCAACCCACTCCAGTGTTCTTGCCTGGAGAATCCCAGGGACAGGGGAGCCTGGTGGGCTGCCGTCTATTGGGTCGCACAGAGTTGGACACGACTGAAGCGACGCAGCAGCAGCAGCAGCAGCAGGTCTCCTAAAGTCCTGTTTTTCTCCCTGCTGGGAGCACCACTTTGTAACCACTAATCCAGACTAGGAACCAGGAGCCACCCTTGACCCTGAAAGGTCCTACAGAAATTCTATCCCTTCCTCTTCCTAGATCCACAGGTCACCAGATCCTGAGCTGGGCCCTGCCACGCCTTACTATTTCCCATCCTAGACATCCTCAGTGAGTCCGAATCACTCCAGGCACTGTCATGGACTGTGCCTCCCCACCCCAGCAACCCACCCCAACAGCCTCCTCCCCATGACACCCTGCTGTGAGTCTGCAGCCAAATGGCCAGGAACTGTTTACAGCAGTGGGGATTAAAACTGCTTTGTTTGTGCTTTAAAATTTCTTGTTCAGTCGCTCAGTCGTGCCTGACTCTGCAACCCATGGACTGCAGCACAGCTGAAGGACAGGCTTCCCTGTCCTTCACTATCTCCTCCTGAAGTCTACTGAAACTCATGTCCATTGAGTCGGTGATGCCATCCAATCATCTCATCCTCTGTTGACCTCTTCTCCTGCCCTCAATCTTTCCCAGCATCAGTCCTTTTCAATGAGTTGGCTCTTAAAAAGAGTTTTATCCAAATTTCTCCTCTCAGTACGTATTTACTTATTTTATATAAAAACATAACAGTAAATACTGCTGTGGGGTGGAGTATGATTTGATGCTTTTGGCATTCTGTTTCAAATCAGGCTCATCATAATCTGGCCTTCCCAACTACGTTCCAGCCTCAACAATCCTCGTGCCCTTTGCCCTTGACTCCCTCTCCTCTCCCCAGGAGGCCTGTATGCAGCCACCTTCTGCTCCTCACTAAATATCGAGCTGGAAGATTTCCTGGAAACGATCTCTGAGCCCGGGGCACTAGCATGGATCAGCCTCCACAGCTCCGCTGGGCTTCTTCCTCACCTGGCACTGACCTTCACTCCGGACACCGTATTTGTTACTTGTTTTCCCCAGAGATGCCAGGCTCCTTCTAAAGGGCACAGGCTGTGGTCTGGACAGCTTCACACCAGGTCTGTACTACAATAAATGTTGCACGAGTGAAGGTAAATTCCAGTTTTATCACTAATAGTAACTATTTTATTATTAGGCCGTATGCTACTAGTCTAACTGCTGAAAGTAAAAGTGAAGTCGCTCAGTGTCTGACTCTTTGTGACCCCATGGACTGTAGCCTACCAGGCTCCTTCGTCCATGGGATTTTCCAGGCAAGAGTACCGGAGTGGGTTGCCATTTCCTTCTCCAACTCCTGACCTGATGCCTATTGCTTTGTTGATACGATACAATAAATTCTTCCAAAAGGCAGAGTTATAGAATGCATTCTCTGCTTCCTGTTCTGGTTAATCATCTGTCTACTTAAGGTGACGTTACAGAGAACATCAACCTGTACTTGAATACTCACAAAGTGTTCAGTGTCTGTGAAGATCGTTTCAAGTGTTTTTAATAATGATGCGTGGGAAATTTAAAAATGCCTATTGCTTTGTTGATATGATACAATAAATTCTTCCAAAAGGCAGAGTTATAGAATGCATTCTCTGCTTCCTGTTCTGGTTAATCATCTGTCTACTTAAGGTGACGTTACAGAGAACATCAACCTGTACTTGAATACTCACAAAGTGTTCAGTGTCTGTGAAGATCGTTTCAAGTGTTTTTAATAATGATGCGTGGGAAATTTTAAAACGTTTTATTGATGTGTGTGTATTATGGGAGGTTGAGTTTCCTGGCCACAGGCTGCCTGAAAGATGAGATTAAAAACCAATAGAGGAGATTCACTAATGAGGTGTGTTATGCATTGAAGTTTGGGGAAAGGCAGATTTTTAATGGCCCAAGGCATTCATGGTGTATCAACCAACTCACCAGCTTCACCGGGTCCTAATGTGGACTAATTCACATGCACCATGCCTCTACAACTGGTTTTCACCTTCCTTCAAGCCCCTTTGAGTATGTGATTTTCCTGTTCAAACACTTAAGTACTTCTCTTTTGACCAAAGGTTAAAATGGAATCGTTTTCTTGTGCCTAGAGATTAAAATCCAAATGCTTTCTTCCCTTACTCTACAAAACACCGACCTATCTTATGGGAAAAGAAAAGAACAAGGTCAAAGGAAGAACTAAATTCATCAAATAGTGATGAGGGACCAGACATGGTGCCAGGTGCTGAGTATCTCAAGATTAAAAGGTGGTACTTTCCTCTACAATTACAGTCTTCAGAGGGAGAGACAGAAATCTAAACACACTGTCATCAGACAGGTGACAGGTGCATTTTTATAACTGTTATTAAAAGGGCTGAGGAAGGTTTCCTATAGGAGGGGCCATGCAAACCCCGTCTTGAGACAGCAGAGGATAACGGGGGAAATCAGAGCAGTAAAGTATCCTTTTCTTGAAAGACACAGGCATGCAATTCCAGGCCCAGGGATGCCCTCGGCATCCTCAGATTTCTACAGGGACTTGCTGACAGCATCACTATTCCCATGATGCCTTCTATTTCATCTCTGCTTACAGTCCTTTGTTGCTGTTCAGTTGCTCAGTCATGTCCGACTCTTTGTGACCCCGTGGACTGCAGCACGCCAGGTTTCCCTGTTCTTCACCATCTCCCGGAGTTTGCTGAAACTCATGTCCATGGAGTCGGTGATGCCATCCAACCATCTCGTCCTCTGTCGTCCCCTTCTCCTCTTGCCTTCAATCTGTCCCAGCATCGGGGTCTTTTCCAGCAAGTCAGTTCTTCGCATCAGGTGGCCAAAGGATTGGAGTTTCAGCGTCAGCATCAGTCCTTCCAATGAATCTTCAGGATTGATTTCCTTTAGGATGGACTGGTTGGATCTCCTTGCAGTCCAAGGGACTCCCAAGAGTCTTCTCCAACACCACAGTTCAAAAGCCTCAATTCTTTGCCACTCAGCCTTCTTTATTTATATGGGGCTTTGGACTGTCAGGACCATAATATGGTCCTAATTATCCTCGTCAAGAATGACTCAAAATTCACACACAGTTAAAACTGAATTTTAGCCAGAAAAAAAAGGCGAGAAATCAGAATACAAAAGTCAGGTGACAATTTTTGGTATAAAAAACCTTAGGTAAACGTTTTGATATTTGCTTTCCTGACCTCTCTCTCTCTTAATTAGGTTAAGAAATCCTGGAGACCAGAGTTTTATTTTATTATGCTACTTTATGTGGTTACCTTTTTATATGGTCCCAAGGGCATGGTCTGGGGCCTCACAGGCAGTATAGGTACAACAGGCATACAGTAAATAACATTGAACAAATGACCAAATGTGTCAGTCTCCCTTTCCAGAGCAACTTTTACAGCCACAAAATCACATTTTAAGAAGACCCCGAAACATAATCTATACAGTATTAAAAAATTTTTTTTAATGACTGTTTGCAGTCAATTTAGTTAAATTATCGCACAAAGAAGGTAACACTCCTTTGAAATAACACCCAGGCACCAATCTGTCACTGCAAGCATCCAACACCTAACAACTGCCTTGGGAAACACATAACAAATAAATCCTAAGGAAAGCATATATGTACACAAGGGTTTGTCTTTGACAAACATCACATCCAACTTTTGCTCCTAAAAATGAAATCCAACTACCCCTAGGAAATAGAAATGGATTCTTCCCTGGTAGCTCAGCTGGTAAAGAATCCGCTGGCAATGCAGAAGACCCCAGTTTGATTCCTGGGTCGGGAAGATCCCCTGGAGAAGGGAAAAGGTATCCACTCCAGTATTCTGGCCTGGAGAATTCCATGGACTGTGTAGTCCATGGGGGTCACAAACAGTTGGACACAACTAAGCGACTTTCACTTCACTTCACTAGGAGATAGGGCAAGAACGATATAAAGGTATCAACAAGGGAAAGAAAAGCACTTGGGGCCGCATATCTTTTTAACTTAACACATTTTCTCATTTTTCACATTCACTGGCTTCTAACAATCACTCATATCATTAATAATAATCACTCACCTCTTTAACCCCTGACTGTCCCACTTTACAAACAAGTCATATTCATTTCTGTATGGTCATCGGAAAACTGGAATTCCTTTTCCCAGAGAAACGATGTCCTGAGAGATGATAAATTCGCTGGCCGGCCCACCAAGAGGCTCTCCACTCCTTGTACAATTCAGTTCAGTCGCTTAGCTGTGTCTGACTCTTTGCAACCCCAGGGACTGAAGCACACCAGGCACCAACTCCGCAGCTTGCTCAAACTCGTGTCCATCAAGTCAGTGATGCCATCCAACCATCTCATCCTCTGTTGTCCCCTTCTCCTCCTGTCTTCAATCTTGCCCAGCATCAGGGTCTTTTCCAATGAGTCAGTTCTTTGCATCAGGTGGCCAAAGTACTGGAGTTTCAGCTTCCGCATCAGTCCTTCCAATGAATATTCACCTGTACTCCTGGTACAGGTGGCCTCTAATATTGCTAAAACTAACCCAAATAGGTGATGTCCACCTTTGGCATCTGCCGACCTGCTTTCTGCCTCATCCCTCCAAGCTCAGGTGCCTCCAACCCTTGCAAGTGTCCTAATGTACCAACTTTTAAATGACCTACTCTTTCTCCTTCCTCTTCCTACAGAACTCCAATTCTGTCAAGTGTGAGTCTTAGTAAATAAAAAGGCAAGCTGAATGAATGGATTTATAATGAAGTGTGATTAACAGGAGATATTAAATATTCTACCAAGAGATGGAGAATTCTGATGGAATTTGTCATCTTTTTCCGAGTTGTTTTCTGAAATGTGGTACTACCAAGTCAATTAAATTAGATACAAGTACTCAGAAAGCAGGGCTTCCCTGGTGGCTCAGCAGTGAGAATCTGCCAGCCAGCCAGCCAATACAGGAGACACGGGTTGGATCCCTGGGTCAGGAAGATCCCCTGAAGAAGGAAATGGCAACCCACTCCAGTATTCTTGCCTGGGAAAACCTATGGACAGAGGACTCTGGCAGGCTGTAGTCCATGGAGTCACAAAGAGTGGGACATGACTTAGCAACTAAACAACTCAGAAAGCAACCGGTACCACTTTAGATTAACTCTGCTATCCATCACCTTCTCCTTAAGAAAAAAAATCTGCAAATCTCCTCTAAACCTTCCAAAGCCCAAAAGTGCTTGGGACAAAATCCTTCCAGGCTTTTGATAAACTGCCTCAAATACCTATTTCACAATGGACTGCAGTTTCTAAAAACAAACTCACACACACACATCTTAACTAGAGCAAATCTACAATCGATCAGCTTCCAAGCAGTTCAACAGATTAAAAAATGAAAAATATTAGGCTACATGGAAGAAGATATCTCATGGGTTAAGAAGGGTTTGCGAAGGTAGGAGCCCCGCACTGCCCGCCCGGCTGGGGAGGTGCTCTCAGAATCGGTCAGGTGAAGCCGTTGTTGCTTCAGACTGTCAACACCTCCATCACTTCCAAACCCTCTCATTTGCTTCAGGACGAATTCCCGAGGCCATCAACACATCTGGGTGGCCCCTAGAGCACAGGTGAACTCTTATCTGTCTAGTGCGAAGGAAACGAGATGGCCATCCCCGATAACCCGTGTTTGTAAACAGAGACAGCTTTGCACAACTGCAGCCCTAAACCCACTGCGTGATTGAGGAACACATGTTTCCTATGTACAGTTTCTCAAAGGTAAGTGTGACAAAGGGGGAAAAAGGAAGTCATCGGATATGAGACATTAAATTTCCCTAAGAGAAATTTCATATATAGAAACAATCCCCACCAGTGTTATCAGATAATCAGAAGGGAGAGAGAGAATGATTTTGATAGCTAGTATTTAGCCCCCAGCAAAAAAGAAAATAAAAGCTGTATTTTGGGGAAACTCAGGACTTTGGAAAACTCCTTTACACTGATTTCATAGGTTAAAGTTTTGTCTTTGAATTAAAAATGGTTTAGGGAATGAAGCGTGAGAACCAACAGCTCTTCGGTGGTTAGGACTTCTGACAAGCTACAGCTCTGCACGTGTACATTTATCATCTGTATCTTAATATTCATGCACTTTTACTTTAAATTTTGCATTTAAACTTTAGTCTCTTGAGTTTAGAAAACTGGTTTTGAGTTCATTAGACTTCCCAATTAAAACTGTATAATCAACTATATTATATAGACATGATATTTATATACAAATTGTATTTTTTACATTATGTTAACTCTATTAATTCTGAACCACTAAACAGAACATGATGCATGCTAAGACGGGGTTTAGTATCTTTTGGTAATGTAATGAGTAATACACAGAAGGGGGACTAAGGTTTTCTGACAAGACTGATGAGACCATTTCTACATCCAACCTGACCAAAACAGAAGCTCATCTCAGCAGCAGTCAGCTTCTTTCGTGAGCAGAGTTTGAAACACATACACTAAAAACAGTTTGTCTGTGGCTAATGCTGGCGGGGGAAGGGGGTCGACATATTGTGTTAGCAATTTTCTGTGGAATCGAATTAGGGTTTCATTGTGGTAGCCGTATCACATTAAAAATCTGGGTTTTTCTTTGCTAAATGGTTTCCATTGTGTATGTAGTGAATCTGATATGGAAAATTGCTAATGCAATAAGAGTATCATAGAAGCTTTCCTGACTCTAACGCTCAACCACAATATTCGGGAGAAAGAGGCTCCACTGGGCAGGGGTGGGGGGTGGGGTCACTTTCCACAGCCTCTCCACAGGTCCTCAGCTCCAGCTCAACACTGGCTTTGTGAAAGATGGACCATTAACACCTATCATTTAGGGGAAACTCCTTTACAGATTTTATTTCAGACCATGAGTTCAGTGAAAGACGTGCCGTTGAATTAATATTTATTGACAAAGCACTAGACAGGGCACTGTAGTTGGCATGAAACAAATGGAAAAGATAGATAAAACAAGGTCTCTTCCTTCATAGACTTTTCACAGGACTGAGGAGAAGAAGGAAATTAGCAAATGAGGAATTCACCAAGAGGCAAGATACAAGGGTGCAAAATGCCAAGGGCCATTAGGTGTCAAAGGAGGACACACCTGGACAGGAAGGTGCTGGCAGGTCTGTGGATCCGGTGAGAGGAGGGGAGGCAGAGGGAGGCGTTCTAGGCCTTGGCGTGAGGACACGTGCAGAGGAGAGGAAAGCCAGGGCATTGAGCAGGAGAAATCACAACTCTTTAGTTTAATTGCAGCATAAAATATGGAAGGAGTGAAAAGACAAGCCTGGAAATTGGTCTGGGGTCAGCTCAAGGCCGACACAGAGAGCAGTGGGTGCTGTTCAGATGGTTTGGGTGGCAAGTGTCAGGCTGAGGGCCATTGGCAAGAACATTCAGCTTCTATGGGTCTGATGGTTTCTAATGCTAACAAACATCTTGAAATCTTAACTCTAGTTAGCCCACGTTTCTTGAGAGACATAATTTTATAAGAATATTTAGTTTTAAAGGTTAGTTTATACCCAAAAGATATTTATTTTTTTCTTGTTGTTATGCCCCTACTCTTGTCATCAACAGTTCACTAGGTCAATGTTCTAACGTGCTCATACTATTAAATTCACTCACAAATTTACTGTTTGCTTTTTTCCCCCTTTTAGAATAACTTTCAACTCACTGGCAACAGTAACCAAGGAAATATAAATCCAACAGCCTAGAATTACAACTATTTGAAGAGACTCATGCTTTCGATGTACTGTTAAACATTTATAGTTTCATTCCAGACTATTCCCCGCTTCTGAATTTCTCACTAAATGTTAGACGTGGATGAGCAGAAAATCTGCACTATGCCTCGTTAGAGCATTAAAATTCAAGGTAGTATGTTTTCCAAATTTAAGAAAAACCACTTCTTCATTTTCGTAACTTTTAGCTTTTCTTATATCGGAGTACATTTTGTGTATAAGTATTATTTCCAACATACTTAAGCCAAACATGATGAAATTGCTGTTTTATTTATTGCAGAGGGGATGTCAGATATAAACTAGTTAGTTGCCTAAGTGCTATGGTGATCACTTATTAAATACCAACTCTTCAAATATGACGAAGGATATTGTACTCTCATTAAAAAGAATGAAACTGTTTGTAAAACTGAAATTGACTATTTTAATCTTTATGAAATAGCTTCTGGACAGATTTTTTCCCTCCAACTGACCACATGATTAGAAAGGATAAACAGATTTACCAGTTGTTTATTACTTCGAGAATCCTTAGCAATGTTTCATTATCAACAAAAACCTTTCTGTCTCATCCCATGGTCTTGGGCAATCAGAGAGTAGTAGCTGACATTTGTGAATATTTTCTGATTACTCATTAAGTGGAAATATATTAAAAAAGAAGAAAAATTTAAAAGAAGTCAAATAGCTCATGCTGACTTTAATAAATAACAAAGATGTGAGAACTGCAAAGTATTTAGAAGTTTAGCCTAAAATTTGTTTGTATCTTTGATTTTTAGCAAACACTGTACTGATAAAAATGAGTTTGCTCAGATCAAGGGTATGTTGGCATTCTCTTAAAACATAGCTTGAAACCACAGAGCCCAAGCAAAAAAACAGCTCTGACAAAGATGGCCAGTCAAGCATAAAAATGGGAGTTGGTTGTGTCAGAATAGATTAACAGGCTGAAGGCTGTCCGCTAAAGACAGTTGTCTTGCCATCAGTGAAGGCAATCATTGCCACTAAAAGTTACTTTTCTGATATGTTATTTGCAACTTCTATCATAATATATTTTAAACGCTCCTTATTTATAAATGATTACATCATTTTCTTATCTGCAGCGTCCTTCTTGGATAACCACAACTTGAAAGCGGTCCAAAATCTTGCTCATGGTTTCCTACAACCATAAGGGCACTTACTAATTGAACTGTCTATCTGGAGTTAGGAGAATGTGTTTGGGTTTTACTTTTACTTCCTTTTTAAATATAGATCACTATTTCTACAATGTAAACATCCAATGGCATTCCCTCACAGCGACAGGAATCCCAAGGCAGAAGATAGGCTGTAGGATTAATTTATCACTCACCCAGAAGGGTGTCTCAAATGCCTGGCTCAGTTATGGCCAAGGAGCTAGCATTATTAAGTGCCTTATGACTTTACAGCTATCCTCTATCATTCCTGTTCAACCACGTTTCCGAAAGATCATCCGAGAAATCTGGCAAGCCACTGAAAATGGTACTTGTAAACTGGATCCGTTCAAAGCCATCCACAGTGACCCGTGGGTGGGTATCCGACTGTGAATTACTGGGTAAAGAATTTAGGTGCAATTTCATTCCCAAACTCGATTTTACCTCATTTGTAGGTTATTTCTCACGAGTACCCAGTTCCCGCCCAGAAACAAGTCAACAGAGTATTTCTAAACCATCATTTCAAATTTCCACTGTCAAGGGTGGGAGGAGGAAGGAATAGTAACGGGAAGACTTGTCAGCGACTAGCCATCCATAAAAACGCACCCCCCTCCTTCCCAGCACAATGCTGGCGTCACTCCGTCTCCTGTATCTGTTCCCCACCTCGCCCCCCTCCCCTCTGCGGAGACTTGGCACCGAATGGCAGGCGAAGGAAAAAGACAAACACCCCGGCTCCCAACACAATCCAAGCGTTAGCCTAGAGACACTTTAACAACATTCCTAACTTTTTTTTTCCTGCTCATTTCGCCTGCCTCAAAGGTAAGCAGAGTAAAAACGGTATGAGACAGGGGCCGGGGAGGCTAGCTGAGTCACTTTCGCTGCTCTGCATGCTCCCGATTTCTCCAGTGTCCTCCTCAAGCCCTCCGGCCATGGCAAACGGTTACTCAGCTGCGAGTCTGGGTCGCCACCGAGCCTGTCCTCGGTGCGGACCCAGCCCCGGGCCGGGGGCGGGAAGGGGTGTGGGGCACGGACGGCTAGCGCGCACCGCTGCCCCCTCCCCGGGCCACAGCCCCGCACGCCGGCGGGCCGAGCCTTCGCTGACAGGTCCCAGGTGCCGGCGGCCCGCGCGGCCGTCTCCTCGGAGCCGTCCCCTCCCGCTCCACCTCAGACAGGCCCCACCAAGGAGGTCCACGGACGGGGAGCACAGAGAGCCCCGGCCACACGCCAGACCCTTCCCTGTGGAAGAAAAACTTCGCTGCACACGCGTCCAGACACGCACACGCCCGGCGCGCCGGGGAGGGCTTCTCTTACCTGTCCCCGCGCTGCTTGCTACTCATCGCCCCCCCCACCCCATCCACCCACCCACGGAGGTCTGGCCGCCCCCCGCCCCGAGGTGGGTCCCCCGGCCGCCCGCTCGGAGCGGCTGCACTCACTGCCTGGCTGCGCGCGCCCAGTGCCTGCAGGGCCCGGCGGCGGCGGCGGCGGCGGCGGGGACCGAGACAGCGGCTGCAGCGGCGGCGGCGGCGGCCCCAGCCGGCGTCAGTCAGACTGGAGCCGCGAAGCCTCATCGCCCGTATTAGTGCGCCGACCTGGAAAGCCGCCAGGAGCCCTGCTCGCGGGTCCGCCCCCGCCCGCCGCCGCCGCGCGCCCGGAGCCGCTCGGGGAGCCCGCGAGGAGGGGGGAGCGCGGCCCGCCCCGCGGCCACGTGCGCGGAAGCCCGCGGCGGGGGCGGCTCGGGGACGCCCCGGTGCGGGGTCTCCCGGGCCCCCGGGCGGCGTCCGCGTCCTCCAGTGAGACCCGACTCCCCTCGTCTGCGGCTCTGCCCCCTCGGCTGGGCGGCGGGGGCACCTCGCGTCTCTCTCCCCGAACGTCCTGCCTCTCCACCTAGAGCCCGAGGCCGGAGGCTCGTTTCCAGAACTCGAGGTGTGGGACCGACAAATCGGTTTGGAAACCGCCACCCCCAACAAGTGGCTCTTCCCGACGTGTTTCTGGGCCCCGAGGGTGGCTGTTCCTTGCTGTTTGTCTCTGACTTGCTTTGCAAGAGTAAAGGGGGTCATTACCCCAACCGACAGCGCCAGAGTAACTGGTTTGCCCCTGCATAAGCGGATGAAAATCGACTCACTCAGAGTGGTGAGTGGTGGTTAAAACTAGGCATGTAATTTTGTGGGTTGTCGTTTCCTTACCCGTATTTATTTGCTTAACAGCCTAGCCTATAATATATACTGTTATCTAATCTAATAAAGGTACAACCTTATGGGCACTGAGCAACGTCAGTGGGTTAATGGACAACCTTCCTTGCTCACGGCCCGGCTATCCCCCCTGGATAGCCTGTCTTTGGAGGTCGCTGTGGGCCCCTCGAACCCGCCCAGAACATGTGTAAGAAATGCCACCAGCTTACTGATGGCCTTTGACCCCCATCAACCAGCGGTTCTTCATAGAAAAGGCATTTACTGCCGGGATGAAAGAATACTAGAGAAGAGAATAAAGCCACAAGGGACAGCATTCAGTTTGCTCCTGTATGTGGGAAAATCGGTCCTCCAGAAGGTCCTGATACCTGTGAAACGCAAGGCAGTGGATTGAACTGCCTTTTCTTGTCCTCAAAGCACTGCACTTTCTTCCTGTGGCAGATGCCATGCTTGCATTATCACACTGTTTTAACACTTGAATCATCTTTATACACCTGTGCTCCAGGTTAGGTGTTAAGTTTGAGATCGCCCTGGGTGTGAAAGTCCAGGAAACCTTTGGACTGCTACCAATGGCACTTCCTGGGCATTTTATTGCAGGTAAACTAATTAAATCCTCAGAATTGATACCCTGTAGCTTTTTTTTTTTTTTTTTTAATTGTTAAGAAATGACCCAGCCACTGTTTCCTTCCCTTAGGTGCATTAGACAGTGCAGAGGACTCAACGCAGAGCAAGAAATGATAACCTCTGCAGTGCTGGCTCGGGCTTCCAGCAGTCTTACGGGCTCTCCGAGTTCTCTGTGCTCTTGGCAGGCCTTGCTTCTGCAGATTCTTTGAGTGTGTGTAGTCTGTGTTTTCTGTACATTCTCTTTTACATGCCAAGAAATTTTGGCATCTAGAAGTTAGCCTATCACTTATTACATGCCTATCATGTATCCCCTAAACCTAGGAGAGCAGGTTAATAATCCTTTAGACCCCCTGAACAATCAGATCTGATTTCCAAGGGGAAAATGCTGACTCTGGGAAGGAAGGCTCAGAGTTGACATCCCATTTTTCAGAAGCTGAATATTCTTGCAACAGGAAATCAAAACACTGGTTTTTCCCTCTTGATTTTTTGATTGGCTGCAATTGTATTGCTGGTTAGAGCAGGTGACACAGGAGGCACAGATTCAATCCCTGGTTTGGGAAGACCCCCTGGAGGAGAGCATGGCAACCCACTCCAGTATTCTTGCCTGGAAAATTCCATGGACAGAGGAGCTTGATGGGATCAGAAGGAGTCGGACATGACTAGGTGAGCACGCACACAAGTTACAACTTCCACCAAAAAACTGCAGTACAGGATTCACGGGTTATTCAGTCATGGGTTGTGATTTGGTAGAAATGCCAGTAAGATTTTGGCTCGAAACCTGAAAACCACAGCAAAATGAAGCCCCCCTCCCTTTTCTGAATTACAAGAACTTGGCAGAATGTGAGCTTCTGCAGCCCATAAACCGGTGGTAGGAAGGGCAGCCCCCTTACCCAAGAGAAGGTTCATTCTTTTCACTTGTCATATGCCCAGCACAGCGCAAGGTTGTGACAAAGTCTGCAGTAAACCATAGATGTAAAGATCCTGCTTTGTACATCTGTTGTACCAATGCCTGCCTCTGGTCTTCTTTGTGAAAATCTAACAATAACTGCATGTTTGTGTGTGTGTTGAGGGGTGAAGTTAGGGGTGATTCATGGTCATTTTGGGGAAGCAGTGGGCACGTTGAAGGACTTGGAGAGTCATACAGTTCTCAAAACTTACCTTTACAGTGAGGATAAGGCTTATTCTTATTTTTATGTAGAAGTTAATTATTTGATGGTATATTTTGCATACACTCCAAACCAGTTATAATGACTTTTTCATTTAAATATCACCTATTTATTTCAGGATCATTTTTGTGGGTTGTCGGGGGTAGTGCTTGATTTTGTGGCATCTGATCCCTCCAGAACTCTATGGGGTCCCATTCTTTCTGAATAGCAGGAGTTTAAGATGAAGAGACATTTAGTTTTGATTTGGGAACTTTGTGACTATGTTCTGAAATAGAAGGCAATATCCTAAGGCATCACAGAATTAAGGTTGAGTTTTGCTATTGGTGTCTTAACCAACTGAAATTTCTCACAGCACAGTTCTAGAAGTCCAAGATCAAGGTGTCGGCAGATTCGGTGTGTGGTGAGAACCCTTTTTCCTTGTTTGCACATGGTTGTCTTTGCGTTATAGCCTCATGTGCCCGAGAGCAAGCTCTCCTCTCTTTCTCTTTTGTAAGGACACTAACTCTGTCATGGGGGCTTCCCATGTGACCTCAGGTTCTCTCATGACCTTATCTAAACCTAATCATCCCTAAAGGCCCCACCTCCTAATACCATCCCTTTAACCAAACCCTTCAAGTCAAATTTTTGCCTTTAGCTAAATTGATGAGGAAACGTCTCTCCCTTTCTATTTTAAAGGACAGGCTGAGCCCACTAGACCAGCAAGTTGCCTGGTTGGAAGATGCAAGTTTCTCCCTGGTGTTTATTAACAGGTTGACTTTTTGCCATGCTCTGTGACATTTTCTTTTTTATAAGGGCTTGATAAAGTTTATACTGTTTGACCCACACACTGCTCTTTATTTTTAATTTATAGATGACTTCTGACAGAATGAATCCTAGGAGAGATAGAAGAGATATTAAAAACTCTTTAAATGAGAATAAAAGAACATTTCTGAAAGTATTTTCTGTACAAATATGTTTCATGTTCATATAGAATTTAAGATTAATAAAGGATCTTAATCGTGTCTGTGCTTCTATCTTACTGCATATTGTTTGGTGAGCCTTAGTCTACTTTTAAGACCTCTATTGAAAATAGTTAAGCATAGAAGAAAACATTCATTCATTACTTCTGGCTTTCCTCTTTAAGAGTGAAGTTTGGGTGGAGGGAAAAAAAAAAGTCATATTACCTTAGAATAAAGGTCATAAACAAACAATAAAATATGAGATATTATTCTGCATCTGTTATTGTGAATCTTTGCGACCCCATGGACTGTAGCGCACCAGGCTCCTCTGTCCATAGGTTTTCCCAGGCAAGAATACTGGAGTGGGTTGCCATTTCCTTTTTGAGGGGATCTTCTCCACCCAGGGATAGAACCTGCATCTCCTGCATTGGTGGCAGATTCTTCACCGCTGAGCCATTCTGCATTACCAAGTACAAAAATATTCTTTCTGATGTGTGCATATGTATTATCTTACATTTCCATAAAACTTTTCTTTTTAAAGCTTAGACTTGCATTATTTCATTTAATTCAGAAGTAACCCTATAGGGAGGCAGCTCATGTACTGTCTCTGTCTTATCACGTCAGAGGTAAGAAAACTATGATACACACAGGTTTCATCACTGGAAAAATGTCTCGTGATTCACCTAAACAGTATCCATCCACATCTGTTGTCTATCCAGAGGGAAGAACGATGTGCAAGAAACCACCTTTTCAATGAAATTTCAATTTCTGACATATATTTCCTATAAGAAATGTAAATAAGGTTCAGTTTTTTGGAAGTATGTTTTCTGAAATGGTCATTTTTAAAAAGTGAATGTGATGTAATTGCAGCTAAAACTCAGCTGTTGTGCACTGATTTAATCATCTGCAATGGTGAACGCACAGATATTTGAGAAATTAAAAAAAACTGTATGGGACGACTAAACAGGATTTTAAATTTTACAATCTCTATTCATTTCTTTCTTTATATAATCTTGATTCTCTCTTCTCTTTAATGGAAAGAGAATAGTAATCACAGTGGAAAATATTAATGGGTCAAATGCTTACCCTACCTTCTTCAGTATGAGAACCTGTCACCTTCTGCTAATACTTTTTATCTTAAAAAAGACAGATCAGGCTGTAACTGCACACTTAGCCTACTGATTCTCCAGCAATGGGTCATAGCTCCCCAGCTGTAATGTCAGAAGATTGCCTAGGGGACTGCAATGCCTGTAACCTGTTTTTGCCCCTTTACCCTCCCTCATCTATAATAAACTGTCTTATAAATTCTGCTATATATATTTAGAACCACATCAGACTTTTATAGTGTTTGCTTCCACCATCAAAAGTAATACAAAACTCTTGAAGAGAAGGAAAGTCTTTTGTATTCATCAATATTCTTCTTACCATGTATTTTCTTCCTTCCTAGGGTTCCAAGTTTCCTTTCTTTGATATTTTCTTTCTGTTTAGCCATTGTTTTAGGGTAGGTCTGTGGGTGTCCAATTCTCTTAAGCATCTAAGATTGTCTTTATTTCCCCTTTATATTTGAAGGTTATTATTTTTTTTTCCTGAGTATGAGATTCTCCATTGACAGTTTCTTATTTTTAGTACTTTAAAAATAGCGTGCCACATCCTTCTGACCAGCATAGTTTCTGATGGTAAATCCAGTCATTCTGGTTGTTTCCCTGTTATAGGGAAGCTGTCTTCTTTTTTTTTGGTGGCTTTCAAGATTTGTTCTGTCTTTAGTTTTCCAAAGTTTAATTATGATGTGTCTTGGTATATATTTCTTTGGGTTTATCCTATAAGGAATCTGATTCTGTGATTCTATGCCTTTTGCCAAGTTTGAGGAGTTTTCAGTTAATTTTTTTTTTTTTTTATAATACTGTTAGATCTTATTAGTTTCACTGAGCTGTTTTTTATTTTATTCTATTTTCTCTCTCAATCAGACTGAATAATTTCTATTGTGCTATCTTGAGTTTACTGATTCTTTTCTTCACCACTCCCATTCTACTGTTGAGCTTATTCACCAGGCTTTTTATCCAGTTCTAAAACTTCCATTTGGTTCTTCTCAATCTCTTCTTTTTCTTTGCTGAGTTTGTTTCTCTGCTGAAGCTTTCTAATTTTTTCATTAATTTCAAGCACGTTTGTTAATTACGTGGAAGCATTTTTATCGTGGCTGCTGTAGAATCCTTCTCAGAGAATCCTAACATCTCTGTGTCAGCATCTCGTCTTTTTTCATTCAAGTTGAGGTTTTTCTGGTTCCTGCTTTGACGAGTGATTTTCTTTTGAAACATGGACATTTTTTATTATGTTGTGAGACTCTGGATCTTATTCAGACCTTTTGTTTTAGCTGACACTACTCTGGTTGAGAAGGAGAAGCACCATCTTGTTATACTGCTGGGGGAGGTGTACATATGTGCTCCCCACATGACCCCCACTGACATTCAAAGGAAGGGGGACGGTTTTTTACACTTGGGTAGGGGTAGGAGTTCTAGCTCACTACATGGTCTTCATTGTCACCGAGGTGCTTTGTTGCTGCTCGGCCACGGGAGGAAGCGCCTCCTCTGACCCCATCCCAGAAGGGAGGGAGCGCAAGTCCAGGCACCCCCGGTTAAGACTCGGGGTTGGCTGTTGGGGGTGAAAGTCCTGCTCGCTGCTGGGCCTTCTGTGACATCGCCCAGGTCAGGGTGTCCAGGTGCATGATTCCAGCCTTATGAGGGTGTGCATCTGGGCTCCTCACTCAGCCTTTGCTGTTGTCAGCAGGTGTGAGGCCACCATTCTTTTCTGTAGTGTTTGGTTGTAGAACAGCAGTTACTGTCTAAAGGAACAAATCTGTAAGGTATTGCTTTTTGAGATCATCAAAATACTTAAGAGTTTTAATTCAAAATCAGAGAATTGTAAATGAGTCCTATATAGGATGGACATGTTAAAATCATTAGTTTGTAGATTTGGTGCTTTTGAGTTTGCATAAAAACAAAGCAACCCATTAGACTACTTCAGGGGATTTAGCTGTCGATAAAATGGATAACTTCATTCATGTAATTCTTTTCTTCAGCAAATGAATTGTAATGGTGGCATTATCTAACCATTTGGGAAACCTTTACTGAACAATCACAATTTAGGATGCTGTGGAGACACACAAATAAAATAAAAGGCAAGGCTATTGTAACTGAATAAAAAAAATGGAAAACAGAACTGGGGAATCAACTATGAATAGTGGAAATACACATGACACAGATACAGCATTATAGATGGCAAGAAACATGTTATCATTCAGACAGAATCGAGTCAAACTCCACATACACATACATATTCTGTAAGAACAAGTCAGAAGGTTGAAAGTGAAAGAAAGTGAAAGTCAAAGTGAAGTCGCTCAGTCGTGTCCGACTCTTTGTGACCCCATGAACTGTAGCCTATCAGGCTCCTCCATCCATGGGATTTTCCAGGCAAGAGTGCTGGAGTGAATTGCCATTTCCTTCTCCAGGGGATCTTCCCGACCCAGGAATTGAACCCGGGTCTCCCGCATTGCAGGCAGACGCTTTCCCGCTGAGCCAAAAGTAAATGATAATGTTGTCTGATTTTAATGAGACTGTACCTTCAGTTTTAATCACACCCATGGGTGAGCCTGGTGGCTGCCGTCTATGGGGTCACACAGAGTCGGACACGACTGAAGTGATTTAGCAGCAGCATGTATGTTTCCTATTGTTTTATTTTAGTAGAAGCAGGACACTGGCCATGTGTGATCATGGGCCAATCACTGGTCTAAGCCTGCTTCATTTCTGAAATGTGGGTAACCATACCTATATATGATACATGTTTTCTCTTACAGAGTGCCTCCGAGTCTGTACCACACTGTTAGCTTAGGTGAACCTGTGCTTCATATCAAGCATATCAGAAGTCTGCAACAGTGCTCAAAGGTGAGCTGCATAAAAAAGTACTGACACTTTTCCTGAAATTTCCCCTATGCTTCAAACACATTTTTATCACTAGCTTGCAAACAGCAATAAATTATTTTATTGTCTTATTATAGTTTCATTAAGGATCTTATTTTTGGCTCAAGGCTTGTAACTTTAAATTCTTATAAATGCTCAAGGTCATTCTGTTTGTTTTCTGTCATTTCTACTTGCATAAGCCTTGTTCTGTTCAAGTGACTCGTTCAAGTGACTTCTTCTGTTCTTGTTCTGTTTAAGTGACTTAAAGGTTCTCGAAACCTGGTAGTGAATAATTTGTTTCTTCACTTGATCAATAATTAAGTGTTTATGCTAAGCACTGTACTGGGAATACTAGTTTTTTTTAAAATTTATTTTTAATTTATTTTTTGGCTATGCTGAGTGACATGTGGGATCTAAGTTCCTCGACCAGGCCACTGCAATGGAAGTATGAATTCTTAACCCCTGGACCGGCTGGGAAGTCCGTAAGAATACTAATTTGAATAAGAAATGGTTTCTGTTTTAAGAGAGCTTATAGTCTAAGGCAGATGTTACAGTATCACTGTTGTTGAAACGACTGGAGTCATTTTTAGCTTATTTACTTTTCCACATAACTTATACATGTTGTATTTAATGTGCTTCTGAAGCTTTCTATTTACACGTCCCCAGTTATCATACCTTCAGAAACTGAAGTAGCACGGTCATGAGAGAGCGTGGGCCCCGGATCCGGGCTTTGTGGGCTGAAATCATGCTCCTCCATGTCCTAGCCCTGTGAGCTGGGCAGGTGACTGCTCTGTGCCTCAGTTTCGTCTCCTGTTGTAAAAGTTAGGTGAGTGATTATGTACTAAGTGCTTACAACAGTGGTCGGCAGACAGTCAACACTCAATAAATGGTATAGGTATTCTCATTACTTTCTCTACAACATCAGAAACAATCAAATTCTGAGTTTCAGGGGATCATTGTAATGGCTGTTTTTTAGTCTTTAGCTTCTCAAAAACACATTAGGCTTCTGATGTTAAGTAAATATTTACTAATATCATAACACTTTCTAAATAGAGAATTTCTAATTTTTATTAACAAAAACTCAAGAGGAAAAGGCTGCGGGAGGTAAGAAAATATATTTAAAAAGTATATTTAAGAGAAATTAGGAGGAGATAAATAAGACTAATGTATAAGAATGTGGATACCTTTGTGAACAAGCCTATATCCTTTCTTTAAAATAAATATCCTATACTTTTTAATAGGATGAACTATGAGTTTAATATAAATTTATATACATTTAAATATTTTTAAATCTCTGAACACTGTTATATGTTTATTGTTCATATTTAAATTCATGAGAATTGTATAGGCATTTTAGAATAAGAATGCTTATATCTTCTGTTTATACTTCTCAGAATAATGATAATTGACCTACTAATAAATAAACAAAATTGCTAAAGCAAAAGGAAATCTGACTTTTGCTATAAATACCTTAAAAATTTTTGTCAAAAAGAGGTATAAAGATTTTTACTTCTGACAGTAAATTCTTCAAAATTATTAAAAGGCAGACAATACGCAGGTTTATTCCAGCTTTAAAATTTTAATTTCAAATGAAATAATGTGACACTGATACATAAGAATACAATCAAAGATGGCAGATAACCTAATTCACTTTTCTGGTTTGTTCAAGCCTCCAGGCACCAGTCAAATACCGAAGTCGTATAAAAAGTAGATCCTTTCCCATCTGTAGCCAGCTCCAAAAGGGAACTAATTTAGAACCTGTAATTTAAAAATAATTAAAAATAAAAATATTTTCAGAGGAAAATATAACAGTTAAAACTGTATTTTAGAAGTCAATCTACACCATCTTTGTGAGCTTCTAGTCACCATAATTTGTATTACCTGTATGTAAACCACAATTTGTACATGTAAAAATGATTTTTGGGGGTAAGTCTAAATGTTGTACACACTCCTTTTCAGTTTCATGCACTACGAGAGAATTGGGCACACCTCTGTACATAATACAAGTACAGATTAATAATCTGAGATAAGAAGGCCAAGACAGAAATCCAAATTTTATTCTCTTTCTACTAAAGATTCTAAATCAGATATAAGAAATACATCTTAGCTAGGCTGCCTTCTTGTCCAGTGGTTGTCAAATGGCAATATGTCAAGCCCAGTTGTCTCCATGAGATTTGCCTCCTTGAGTGTGTTTTAAAGCTTAGATTCCTTTGTCTTACCCCTTGGATTGTTTTTTTAAGTAAGCCAGCAGCAGGGCCTCCCTCCCCTCCAGTTTCAGTTAACTGGGGTGCTGGGTGGTAAAGTGACCTGGTCAGGACCACAGGACAGTCACTGACAGTTTCCAGATTTAAGGCCAAATGCTCTGGCTTTCTCTTTTTCTTCCCCCACCTCCAACTTTACTGAAGTATAATTGACAAATAAAACTGAAATGTATTTAAGGTGCACAGTGTGATGATCTGATACCCAGATACACTGTGAAATGATTACCACAATCAAGTTAACACATCCACTGGAATTTTATTTAAATCGTGGACAAGACAGTTAAACATCTTTAAAACCAAAGTGAATGGTTTCTCTAAAAACAATAAAAACAAAACACCTTGATGTGAAATAAAACTTGGGAGGATCTAAACAGAATTTCAGATGGCCCCTGCTGGAACAGGGATTCTTGAGCAGAGGGTCTGGGGATGATGAACACAAAACCTGCTCACTGAGTGAAATGGTTAATGTAATACTCAGCTACCTGAGAAATGCAAAGTGAGCAAATGATCTAAACTGAAATGTAGTTGTACTTTCCCCCACGTCAGCTTCCCATAGAGTCTATGCTGGGCACAAAGCAACACAGACACTTCGATGCAGCCGATCACAACGGGTCAGAGCATCCTCTCACCTGCTTCCCTTCCCAGATGGTCTGTGCTGCTAGCATGGAGATGAGTCAAACCGCTGTAAACTCAGTATGGTTCAGCAAGACTCCCAGAGGCGTGCAGAGTTTGTATGGTTTCTAGACTGGTTCTTAAGCTTTTTCTGTCCCTAAACATCTCAGGTTGCTTAATACCACACTGATTTTTCAAGAGGAGGCCATGCTCACCTGGAGGAGAGGTAACTAAAAGTCTCCAATAATGCTCCTCCCACACGGTGAATTAATTTGGGATCATTCTAAGGTAAGCAAAGGAGAACACTAGAATATATTTTGAATTCTAAACAGTGAGATTTGTTTAAGCACTTCTGAATAGAAATTATCAGGAATTATGATAGATTTCACATTATTATAAACCTTAGAGATCTTCACATTTTTGGATGTATATACAGACATTAGCTAAAAACCAGCTGTGAATGGATTATGGATATTTGGAGTAAAAGCAGCTTTAATTCTTCATTTAGCTTTGCAAAGTGGTTTCTAGGTATTCTAAACTCACTGAGCAATGATATAATACTAAAAAAAAAGGTATTATAAAAAGTAAAGTTTATTTCAAGACTATCCACCTTGCTTGTAGCCCAAAGTCATCACGATCCTGTCTACTGTGCAAGTTTTTACTGAATTTCTTAGGCAAGCCAGTAGGCCTCATGAAGAGCCTAAGAACAGACTAAAAAAATCCAGAAGGCAGTAAGCCAGCTGGACGCAGGTAGCGGGGATCAGGAGGCAATACTATCTATGAAACTGCCTCTCTGAGTCCGGACAGCTGACTGGGCCCTGAAGTGGGGCGAGGGGTGACAGGAAAGCCAGCTGACATCACTGGGCAACTGTATGGTCTGAGGTCTTCCCCCGACTTAAGATCAGCTGTAACATAAACAATATGCTCACCTTCAATTTCAGTCCAGTTGACAGCAATTTCTGCTATTGGGATTTTAAAGAACTGTGCTATGTAAAGCAGTTCTACATCAAACGCCCTGAAATTAAAAATATATGGCTATTTATTTTTAAAAAGACAAACAAAGTATAACTAAATCTCTATGTTGGCATGTTTTAAAGCAGCTTACACGGCAGGTTATAAAAGCTTATATTGTAAAAGTGAAGGTCAGATAAATGTAAGGTCAAATAAAAGTCAAGGAGTGGAGGAGTTTCAAGGCAAATAAAAATGTTGTGTGTCACTGCATAACATTTAAATGAGAAATATGGCGTCTCTCACAATGCAGAAACACGCAGAGGTAAAAATGTTCTCTTGGTGTCCAAGAGAAAATTTAATCCAAGAGAAATTTTTAAGATTGATGGTTTTCACATCCAGCTTTAGCTAGCTCAAGATACAGAACTGATAGCATTTTAACCTGATTAAGAGAGCTGATAAAACCACCATTGAGAAGCACTAGGAGAGAATGTCCTTAATCACTTCAGAGCTGCTTGATTATGTTCTTCTACCATCCAAGAACCAAGGTTTTGTTTCCAAGTACAGGGTCCCTGTGGCCTACCTTCTGCCTTCCTCTTCCCAGTGCTGTCCCGGGCTGCACAGTAGGGGCAGCTGGTGAAAGTGAAAAGCCAGTTTCGGCTGGTGTGAAAGGCCGGGGGGTATGTATAACTACATACGTGCAGAGAAATCATCTCCAGTTTCAATTCCCAGCTCAGCCTTCCTTCTACCTGTGAAAGGTTCTTTCTTAAAGATCTTCTGCAGTCAGTCCTTTGATTTGGGTCAAGTCTGCTTCCCTTAACATTTCTGAGCCCTGCTCTGCTGGATTCTTACATTGTTCTGCACCAGCTGCTTCCCTTCACTGGCGTTAGTGCCACTCCCCGTGCTGCACTTCGCCATGCTCCTGCCTGTCTCCAAAGGCACTGAAGCCTTTCACTGTTTTGCTTTCATTCTTGAGACATTAGCACCCCCTTCTCACTCCACTTTCTTGACTGCACAGAACATACTTCAGACTTCCCAAGCTAGGTTTAAAAATATTAGCACAAATAGCAAAACGCCTCTAATCCACTTCCATTTGATTTCCCTGATCCCAAGCAATCTGGATTTGGAGTTTTATTGTCTTGGCTACAATACTACCAATGTCCATTATGCAACTAGTTTAAATCCCAAGTGTTTGGATAATTCAATATGAAAACTTTTTTTTTTAACATGTAATGCCTTTTCTTATCCTAATAAAATATTTACTTAAGATGATAAAACCATCTACAAAAGTGTTCTTTGTGTTTCTAAAAGGACTATGTAAAACTTCCGTTAAAAAGAATTGTGATATTCATGAAAGAAGGAAACAATCTGAATATTAAGCCTTGTGCTTAATCCTTCACTCTCTCAACACAAAACCCCAAAATTACCTAATGGGCTTCTGGGTTAGTTCTAATGATATTCAGTAATCTGATCAAGATTATTAAATATCTCTCCAAGCATATCAGTATAGAATCACTGACTTATCAAAGGCACAACACAAGAATGATGAATGAAAGGGAGTGGGGTGAAAAAGCAGCTGAATAACTGAATTTATATTAAAAAAACTGAAAGGGCTATTCATCTTCTAAACTATTATTTTTATTATAGCCTTCACCCCTTAAACATTTTAGATGTGAGGTGTTTACTAAAACAAAACACATTACCATATTATAAATAAAAGACCAATCTGGTACCAAAGCAAACATTATAATTAAAATACCAAGTCCTTCTAGCTGGATAATAAAGAGAAGAGTTATTCTCTAAGTGACTTCTTGAGCTTTTTAAGTGTGGAGAGGCAAAGCCGCCGTGTTTTCTTTTGTGACTTAGCTCCTGGTATATCTGTTCCCTTATGAACAGATCTATTTCTGGAGAATGAAGAGTGTGCTGACTCTGTTAAACGGCAGATACACACATACCCTCCTGCTCCCTCCTGAAAGACCACTAAAATTAAAATGACAATGAAAGGATAGTAAGACAAGAACAAAAGATGATGAGAGTAGCAAAAAAAAAAAATCTGAATGTTGGAAAGCAGCTGGACAAGTAACCAAGCAGAATGAACAGTGGTAGAGGGAGAAGCCCAGAGCAGCTAATAGTCACAGAGGCCCCTAAGGTTCAGGCATCAGGGGCCTCGAGGGACCTCTGTTAAGTGGAGGCGCAGTGGCTGCAAACTGGAGGACTCACTGAAAATCTGTATGGGATTCTCCTTTCTTCCAATTGGTTCTGTAAATGCTGGCAGCCAGGCTCATGTGTCCTAGGCAGGAGATTGAAGGATCTCACTTTAGTGAAAATTACCAGCCCCCAAACATAGTGATAGCTGGGAGTTACCCATACAAAGTGGCCCCACTCTTTTAGGCCGCAGTGACATCTACCAGTTGGTCAGAGTTCTTTGACCATGCACACAGCTGCTGATGAGCTTTACAGGGTCATATTAAAGATACCTGAAGGTAAACTTTAATGATAGAAATAAACATAAAGAAAAACTGGAACAAAAGAAACAAGGCAAGGAAAGAAGAAAATCTCAAAGTGTTAAATGAGACATTAAGAGACGTAGTGGAAGATACTATAGTCGTAAAACTATAAAGAGACTATGTAGAGAAAAATGAATACTGGAACACAAGAGTTGTAGGAAATTGCAGTTTTGATAGCAGAGATAAAAATTCAAAAGGAAGGTTAGATGGCAAAATTGAGGAAACCTCAACAGAAAAATAGGAAGGAGAAGAGAAAGTAAAATTAGAGGATCAACAGGGAAGTTCTACATGTGTTTTACAAATGAGAAGAGAGAGGAAACTGTTGAAGAAAGGATTAAAGGACATTTCTGAGAAACAAAGGACATGGATTTCCAGAGTTAGAGGCCTACTGAGTTCTCAACAAAATGCATGGAAAAGAGCCATATTAAGTCGCTGAATCATGACATTTCAAAACACTCTGGAGGAAAATAAGGCTTCCAAAGGAGGGTGGAAACAATATGCCACAGAAGAGAATCAAGATTAGATTATCGACAGAACTGGACTTTTCCAGAGAAACACTGAGTGCCAAAGAAAACAGGGCAACGCTTTCCAAATCCTGAGGAAAAATGATTTCCAACCTGTAACTCTTTCTCCAGCTAAATGGTAAACGAGCGTGAGGGTGGAGTAAAGGCACGCCTCCACACACGGGGTCTTGCAGTGCCTGTTTCACGTTTTCAGGAAGTTTCATAGAGGATGTGCTCTACTAAAATAGGGGGGAAGCCAGGGAGAACGAGATGGAGGACAGGAGCTGCAGCAGGCCAGGAAACAACCAGAAAGGAAGAGCCGACGAGATGTTTCAGAAAAAGATGGAGCTGAGGCATAATCTGATGCCTCTGGGAACTCATGCTCCTGTCAGAGTGAGCATGAGGAAGTGTCAGATCCACAGTCAAGAAATGCCAACAAAAAGTTTCAGGCAGTTATTACCTTCAGGAAAAACAAAAAGTACTACAATTATATGGGTCTATAATCTCATTGCATGCTACAGATCAAATCTGAATTCTTACCCAGCTAGAATGATCAACGCTGAGCTGAGCAAAATTATTTTAAAACTTCAGTAACGTAAGTGTGGAGGGTAAACAGGAGTTTAAGAGAAAATTTAAACATTCATTTCCTACTTTGGAAAGTAATATCTAAAAATGAAAAACTGAGACACAGCTATGCAGACACTTTGCTCTGAGTATCCAGCAAATGCCACAAGTAAGCAGTAAAGAAGACAGTAGCTACAGTGAGGGAGCAGAAATGGGGGTGGGGGATGGGGGAGTCAAAGGAGGCTGTCTCTTATACACATCTCAAGCAATCTGGATTTGGAGTTTTATTGTCTTGGCTACAATACTACCAATGTCCATTATGCAACTAGTTTAAATCCCAAGTGNGAGGGAGCAGAAAGGGGGGTGGGGGATGGGGGAGTCAAAGGAGGTGGGGTGAAAGACAACAGTCTTCTTATAAACCTGATGGAATGGTTTCAAATTATAAACATGAATAACACTGTTTAAAAATAAAAATATTATTTACTATAAGAAGGTACAGTTCAAAGAATCCATTTAAAAAATTACTCATAAACGGGGTCAAATTATACCTTAACATTAAATGGGAAGACTTTAGGTGAGGCAGAGTTCAGAGGATGGAGATTATATATATTTATATTTAACATTTAATGTTACTCATACTCAAGCAATTCTGAATCAAAGAGATGGCTGTAGCCTTTCAACTTGGACAATACAGTGTGTATTATACCTTGATGTCTTCTACAACCTAGAAACTCTACTTGACCTGAATTTCATGAAAGTTATGAGAAAAATTTCAGTGACTCTTTAGAATAAGTCCTCTTAAGAAAACTGTCTAAGGTGACACCTACATGGAAATGAGTAGATGCACAATTTGATTTCTAAAACTTACACTGCATAAGAAAAAACCCACATCAGCTCTATAGTGTTTCTTGATTGAAGTGTAAGAACAGAGATGTTTAAATAAAAACAGTGAGACATTACTGCCTATCAGGCTGATACATGCCTATTTGATGGTTCTCCTTTATGGGTACAAAAGAAACATTACTGGATCCTAAAGAGAGATGTGAGAGGTTAAAATTTTAAGTCAATCAAATCTCAAATAGGTAGTTAGAAAGGTGTGCACACGAACATAAAATTTACAGAAGAAAGAAAAACAAAACACATTCTTTAACTTAAAAAAACACATAAAACCTGGGAATGGTGCTGGCCAATAGGGCAGCCACTATCCACATGTGGCTGGTCTGAACCGATAGGCACTCTGCTCTCAAGACATAGTACAGAGAAAAGAACGTAAAATAGTTCACTATCTTTTTCATACTGAATGCATGCCAAAATGACCATGCTTATATTGTGTTAAAGATAGTATTAAATTTCATCTTTCTACTTTTTAATGTGGCTACTACAAAGTTTAAAATTACACATATGGCTTGAATTTGTGTCTTCTACTGTATTTCTGTTGGACAGTGCTGCCTTAGAACAATCCTGACAAGGAAATTTCATGATTTTAAAGTTGTCAAGCCTAAAACAGTACTGCTCTCCATTTTTAAATCCTTCTTTTCAAACTACAAAGAACCTAGCTCTTTGACACTGCTGCTGCTGCTGCTAAGTCACTTCAGTCGTGTCCAACTCTGTGTGACCCCATAGACGGCAGCCCACCAGGCTCCCCCATCCCTGGGATTCTCCAGGCAAGAATACTGGAGTGGGTTGCCATTTCCTTCTCCAATGCATGAAAGAGAAAAGTGAAAGTGAAGTCGCTCAGTCTGTCCGACTGTTAGCGACCCCATGGACTGCAGCCCACCAGGCTACTCCGTCCATTGGATTTTCCAGGCAAGAGTACTGGGGTGGGGTGCCATTGCCTTCCCTGTCTTTGACCCTAGATTTGGACATAACCGCTAAATGAAAAAATACCTACTGCAGAGGTGTGTTTCTGGAGTGGCTTCCTAGAGTCTCTGATTTTGGAGTCTATTAACTATCAGTATATTTTCTTCAACAACATGACAGAAACATGCATTTAAATTTAAAGACCAAATATAAGTACTTAAAAAGAAAATTTAACCTAGGGAAAAAGAATTTAAAAACATGTTGATCATTTTAATTCTGAAACTCCAGAAAATTAGTTGACATCTATCTCTAGGGGGTAACAAATATTTACAAACACATGCATGAAAGTTATAGACTACATGAATGAATATCTACTGGAATAATTATGCAGACTCCTGCCACAAACAGAATTCACACAGAACCCAGAACTAGCACTGAGTAGTAATTCTTACAACAATATTTACTGAGTAGCTATGATGGGTCAGGCACTCTCTTAGCCAATGAACTATACCATATGTTAATATTTTATATTCTGTCATAAATGTTATGACATTTAATCATCTCAAATCCATTTACTTTTTGTTTTTAAAGTGTGCAACCGACTAGGATTTTCTGCTCTTGTGGAGCTTATGTTTTAATAGGGAAAAAGAAACATTATACAAATAAAACACTACAGATGTGACAGGTGCTACAAGAAAGGCTTTTGGTGCTCCAACAGCATACAGTAGGGGCATCTGGTCTACTACAGAGAGTGAGGGCAGGTTGTTCTAAGGAAGATCTGAAGGATAAGCGGATGCTGACGGAGAGGCAGTGGGTGGTGAGAAGGGAAGAAACTGCATGTAGAGACTCAGGTGGGCAAAATCATAAAATCACCATTGATGCTGATATCATTATCACTCTCAAGGCCCAGGGAAGGCACTCGAAGGCAATGGGAAGCAAAGAGGTGCATCTGACCATTTCTAATTCCTGAAGAGATCCTCCTGGCTGCAGCATAGGAATTGATGTCCTAGGGAGTTTTTAATTCTGAAACTAAAGTTTCAGAATTAAAATGATCAAATTGATGGTGGTGAAGAGGAAGAGAAATGAAGGGACAGTTAGAATGACTCCAGGTTTCAGGCTTCTGTGTCACACTGTTAGTCCCTAAACAGGTTGAGAGCTGATGCAAGGTCTCGGATGAAGAGAGGCTGAGAGAACAGTGTTATTTTAAGATAGAGTGCTCTGAAGTATTGAATGTTGCTGATGGATTCATCAAGGTGGTAAGTAGTCTTATTAAACAAGACAACTGGATTTAATGATAGGAGGGTAACGAGATGTTTCGATGGGAGGACGGGTGACGAACAGCAAGTAGGAAGATGGAGGCAATGAATACAGATCATTTTTCCAGGAAAAAGTTGGCTGTGGAAGGAAAGAGGGCTAGGGCTGGAGGGGTGCTGGTGGCTGGTGTCAATGGAGACCATAATTTTTTAATGGCGAGGGAAATTTAAACTTGAAAAAACGGATGAGAAAAACATGGTTGAGAGAAAGGGCTAACCACACAAGAGAGAAAGTAAGTGAACAGAACTGGGTTCTTAGAAGGTGGAAGGGGATGCAGAGATCCAAGAACCGGCCTTAGGCAGGAGAGGGAACTCACTCCTATAAAAGAAAAAAGAGAAACTGGATACCCTTCTCTGCTTGGATATTTCTGAATTTTTCTTCGAAGGAAAAAAGGAAGCTTAAGGAAACAGGATGTTTTCAGGCCTCTTGATTGATACTGTCCATAATTAAGGTGAATATATAACTTCATACCCTATATTTGGTTTGAGATTTTAAAATAAGAACCAAACCAGTACAGGCACTGGTTTACAGATTAAGTTTACAGATATAAGTATGAATTTTGTTTAAACCTGGAGGTTCATTATGAGAATACAGGGTTGCTTCCCATTACCTGGAGTAACTGCTGCATAAGAAGACGTACCAGATACACGCCGGTTAGGAACCTACCATCGTTCAATGTGGAGAGATGAAAACGTCCGTGACGCTGCTTCTCGAGTTAATAATTTGAACCCACACTGTGTGTCCCTGATTCCTTTGACACAAAGGAACCACACCAGAAAGTGGAACCCATACATGAGAAGAGTACGGAAGTAAGAACGCTGCAACAAAGACAAAATATAAATGACTTTTCCATTTATCTATAAAGGAGACGTTGACTGCAATTTAATATTTAACTGACTGGGTAGCTCTCACACATGAACACCATCATCCCACTAGCTGCCCTGGTGAAGTCTATTCTAGACATCGAGGATGCCTACTGCTTGGAGCTGGGCAGGGGCTAGAGACGTAGTTACTTCCTTCCTGGAGGTTTAGTCAGACAAGAAGAATCACAGTGACTGTGAGAGGCTTCAGTTGGCCAGAAACCTGCACAGCAGTTGCGGGGGCTGCTATGAGCAACAGGAACATCTCCTCCACTGTCTTTCGTGCCTCTGTGCCCCAAACACATTTTGGTTTCAGAAAAGGTGAGTAACCAGATTATCTTGGAAAAATGAAACATGATTTCAACCTGAAGTTTGATACCTGGCTAATGAGAACACAACAGCAGGGGTCAGCAAGAGTGTCACAGAAGCCACAGACCATCAAGGAGTTTGAAACAAATACCCAGTCTCCCTAAGTAAGTATGGCAGATAGTCCTGATAAAATACACTTTAACAGGTTAAGTTCTTTTTTGGAATTAAATGTAAGTAGTCTTTTATCTAAGTATTCTCTATTGTTGCTGCTGCTGCTGCTGCTGCTGCTAAGTCGCTGCAGTCGTGTCCAACTCTGTGTGACCCCATAGACGGCAGCCCACCGGGCTCCCCCATCCCTGGGATTCTCCAGGCAAGAATACAGGAGTGGGTTGCCATTTCCTTCTCCAATGCATGAAAGAGAAAAGTGAAAGTGAAGTTGCTCAGTCGTGTCCGACTCTTAGCGACCCCATGGACTGCAGCCCACCAGGCTCCTCTGTCCATTGGATTTTCCAGGCAAGAGTACTGGGGTGGGATGCCATTGTCTTCCCCGTTCCCTATTGTTAGCCATCATTAATTTTATTATTAGTAGTAACACAACATATATATTTTATTCATAAAACATTAAAAACTTAAAAGCATAAGAAAAACAAATCAGTAATTATCATGGCAGTCAAGACTTTCTTCTTTAGGATTAAAAAAAGATAAGATCTCTTAAAATTTTCTATAATTATGGTAGTAGAAACCGATGGAATGATATATTACATATGCACATAAGAAACCCAGTAAAAGTCTAGGCAGAAGAAATCTCATCTTAGTAAATCAAGGTCCCTCCCTCCTTTTGGCTTTTCCTTTTCATTACTGTAATCTTTAGGATCATTCTTCATTCGCATGACTTTTTCTATCACCAAGGAACAAAATCATGACTCAACAGTCATATAAGATGACATAAGAAAAAAGCCACTGCACTGAGCAGGCCTGCATTTGAATCCTGGCTCCATTAATAATTAGGCTGACCTTGAGCATGTTACTTCCACTCTCTAAATCCCACTTCCCTCACGTAGAATGAAAATGCCTGCCTTACAAAGGTAAGGATTAAATGGTAATAATATTAAAGTCTTTAGCCTGGGGTTTGGTACAGGAAGTAACAGACACTTAATAAATACTTTTAATAAGGGAAAGAGGTTTGAAAGCTCACTTTAACCTCCTGACATAATTTCACTTGTGTATTAAATAGGACAAGAAGGGAAGGAAGAATAAAATATCAAACTTATCTAGATGGTACTGAAACAAAGTCTTTGGAAAGCTCTAACACTTCTCACTGATCACCTAGAATCATCAGTTCCGTTTTGATGTAAGTGTGTCTTACCTCGCTAAGCAGATAGGGCAGAAACCTCATCTTAACATACTCTGGGGATCTCACAACAGCTTGCTCACTGCCTTCCATTTAAAATATTTCCAATAAATACTGGTTGGCTGATTAAACCTCCAAAAGAGCATTTATGCTTAGGAAAGGAACAAATAGAAATCGAAAGACAGAAAAATAAAAATTAAAAGGCAGAAAAATAATACCTATAAACTAGTTCTCAAATGATTTTTAATGTGATTGAGATGAGCTTACTAGTAACCAAATAAAAATATTCATGACTGCTTTTGCTTGGATGTTAATAAAAGATTTTTGTTTGTTTTAGGATAATGGCTATCTAAAAAAAAACCAAAACAAACATGTGGCGTCCACATGAGGACTTTAACCTATTTGGTTTCTAACATATTGAAAAGTGTAACAATATAAACAACAGGATCTTTACTTTTTAAAACTTGAAAAAGTCTCTTAAAGTTTAGAAGAAACATAAAAACACAGACCTATTTAGTTAAATGAAGGTAACAAAGTCATAGGAGAGCATTATATGAACTTTTGAAGTAGATATTTTAAAATATTTACTATTTTAATATTAACAATAATTTCTAATATTTATGAAACATAAACAAGGAATTCAGGTGAAATTTAAAGCTGACTGGCAATTTTATTATCTTAAAAAGAGGAGTTAAAGAAGTCTCAAGATTTAAGCAAAGACTCTTCAAAAATATAACCTAAAGAGATCAAACAAGCAGTAATGGATTCTATTTTGAATCCTTTAAAAATGATAAATTTGAGAATACCCAGACAATATAAACACAACTGTTTTAACTGTTACACAGAACATATGGGCATAGGAACACATGTAACGATGCTTAAATGACCCCACCGGTGCTCTATCATGCACATCTGTCTTCCAAGAGGGCAACAGAACAGATGGAAGGATTAACTGAGAATATGTATAAAGGTGTTTAGGAAAGTAAGTCTGAAAACTACACAGTTTAGCTACCAAAGTTGCTGTTTACTGTGTTAATTAATACTCCTGTAATTTTCTCACTGTCCACAGATCGATCACCATGGAGGATTTGCATCGCCTGTAGCACGTTAAAAGAACCCGAGTGTCCAAGAAGTGGATGTCCATGCCGCAGTTTCCTGGACACGTGGCCAGTGGATGTGTTGCCCCTTGGAGATGACCTTCTCTATGACAGACATAGTTCTATGAGAATCACCTGACTTGAACTACAAGCCTACTCAGCAGGAGTTATACATAGCAGCTCCAGTGGATAACTGCTGATCAGTTTACCCGTTCTCTCTGGAGCGGCTGCCAATTCTATAGAGCCCCAGAGCACTATGTCAGTCACTGAGTTTTAGAGATGGAGGAATGGATGGACAGATGACAGAAGAAAAGAGATCCTGGGGTAGATCCCTTGATGACTGGTTAAAAGCAGCACCAAGTAGAAGAAGGTCCAGATCATAGCACAGTCTCTTTCTAAATACTATTTTGAAAAAATTCAAAGAGTTTTCAACCAATGGAAGTTCTAAGTGAAAAGAATTTACATTGTTAAAAACAAAACCAAAGACCACAATTCCCTTCTATTGCCAACAAACAATAACAGGTCCCAAGCGTTTCTTTTCTAGATTACTTCAACTGCTTCCTATTTCTCTAATCTTTTTCCTTTCCAAGTTTATTGCAATTTTCCCCCATTTATATATATATATTTTTAAAGGAAAAAATTTACTCACAAAACCCTTAATCTGTCTGTTTTCATGTTTTTGTTTGAATAGATTTTTTTTACACAAACAGTATACTGCATTTATAGTATCATACTGTTTTCCATACCACCTAACATTTTGGTATTTCCCTACATTATTATAGTCTCCACTGTGAAGTGAAGTGAGAGTCACTTAGTCCTGTCCGACTCTTTGTGACCTCATGGAGTACACAGTCCATGGAATTCTCTAGGCCAGGATACTGGAGTGGGTAGCCTTTCCTTTCTCCAGGGGATCTTCCCAACCCAGGGGTTGAACCCAGGTCTCCCGCATTACAGGCAGATTCTTTACCAGCTAAGCCACAAAGGAAGCCCACTAGCATCTATTTTATTGCTGTATGCCATTTCATCCAGGGGAATACGTACACTTTCTAGTGTTGGGATATAGTATTTTATAGTTTCTAGTATTTCACAATTAAAAATCACGTTCTAAACATCTTGCACATACACTTTTCCTTTCCTTATCTCTTGTGTATCAGTGAACTGATGAAGTTGGACTAGCTAGCCTCTAAATTCTTTCAGCACTAAACTTCTAGGAGTTTGATATTCTCTATGGTTAATAGACGGAGAAGGCAATGGCACCCCACTCCAGTACTCTTGCCTGGAAAATCCCATGGACAGAGGAGCCTGGAAGGCTGCAGTCCATGGCGTCCCTGAGGGTAGGACACGGCTGAGCGACTTCACTTTCACTTTTCACTTTCATTGCACTGGAGAAGGAAATGGCAACCACTCTAGTGTTCTTGCCTGGAGAATCCCAGGGACGGGGGAGCCTGATAGGCTGCCATCTATGGGGTCGCACAGAGTTGGACACAACTGAAGTGACTTCTCAGCATGGTTAATAGATTAACCTTTTCCAAATACCAGTAAGATTTCATAGGGTTACAGAGTTACATTTGGACTAGATGCTGAAGAAGATATAATAATTTATTTCTTAAACAAAATAAAAAGGAGAGTTCAAGTTTTCACATTTGAGCAAAATCCTTAAGGGATTTAATGGTTCTGCTATCAGTATATCTTGGGAAAAAATTATAATTTTTTCATGTCCTATTTCAGAATCACTGAAGGGAAGGGTCAATCTTATATTCCATTGGTTCTCAAACTCTGGTTGCATAGAGTGACCTGGGAAACTTAAAAATGCAGACTCTTGATCCCATGGCTAGAATCTGATTTAGTGTCTGAGACTGGCCTAGGAATGTGCATTAAAGAAAAACACAAACAAAGAAAACACGCCCCAGATGATTTTGACCTTCTCTGAAAACTACAGCTTTATGCTCAATCTACAAGACCACTCTAGCAGATGAACATATAAGAATATAATGGATAATTACTGAGCCTGATACATTAGGTCTACATTTTTACATGAAAAGAATTAAAATAACACTGCATAGAATGATTCCTTGTTATATTTTTTCCTTGAAGTCACTCCAGCTTCTTAGCCTAATCTGTAAATTACCACCTGAAGAAGTTAATGTCTTCACTGATTTTTTTAATATACTGAAAAGGGCAGCACAACTTTACTCATGTGAAGTTATGTTGTTTTTCTAAGGGAAACAGGTTTTAAAAATTTTAACTTTGAGTAAAATTTAAAATATAGTATTTCAGTGTGCTAACAAGAGAAAAACTAAAGGCAGGTTGATTGGTTCAAAAACGCATCATTTGGAGAAATTTGCCTTATATGATAACTGAATGGGGATGCTCTTTGTGTCTTCAAAAAAGAGCTGCTTGCATCCTAAATCAAAGTGAAGTCTACAGTCTCCCTTTACACTCATTAAAAAGAAAAAAAAAAAAAAATCAATTCCTATATGTGCTAATATTTCATTTTGAAAGAAACCTCATTTTTATGAGATTAATTATGAAAGCTTAAGCTTGTTTCATGCTAATGTATATGTAAAAAAAGAAAAAGAAAAAAAAAGGATGCATGCATCATTGATGAAAGCCTCACCTGAGCAATTGATTCTTTTTCCAAATGAGCTCGAGATCCACAAGCGATAGCCATTTGATCCTGAAAAAAGAAGCAATGAAATTAGTATCACTATTAAAAACATTTGGTTTCAATGTAAATATCTTATTTTTTAGAAAATATTTTTTTAAAGGAATGTTAAATATCTTTAAAGGTTTACTGAGGAGTTCAGAATCTTAAAGAAGTCTAATTGTATTTACTGAGATGACAGCTTTCCCTACTAAATATAAAAGGCATGGATTATTTCAGAATTCATATATTTAAGTGATTTTTCTAATTGAAAATACTTTTGTCAATATAATTAAGAAAAGGGTTATCTGTAGATAGTGTGATTTTATATGTAATCACTGCATTATGGAAAACCCAAGAATATCAACTGAAAACTGATTACAAATAAGAGGATGTATATAAGAGAATATAAAAGATGAGTGGGCACAAAATGTATATATAATATTTTAGTCTTATATGTAGATACAATGATCAGATAATCATAATGGAAGCAAAACAATATTAATAACATGAATAAAAAGGAAAAATTTATAATCTTTACAAGAAATGTAGCAAGATCTAAATAAAGGAAACATACAAATGCAAACAAAGGAAAGAAAAATATCCAATCAAAGAGAGCAGACCATGACCAAGGGTGAGAGGATGTGATTACAGCATTAAAAAGGCAACTCCCTAAGCTAACCTTTAAATTTAAAGCTATACCAATAGAAACATAAAAATATTTTTTCACCGATTTAGAGAAGCTAATTTGGAAGTTAATATTGAAAAATAAAGAACCAAGAAGAGCCAAGAATATTCTAAGAGTGAGAAAGGACTAGTCCAGGGGATTTAAAGTTACATTATAAAGCTAAAAATAAATTAAAACTAAAGTTGTTGTTTAGTCGCTAAGTGTGTCTGACTCTTTCACAACGTCATGGACTGTAGTCCCCACAGGTCCCTCTGTCCATGGGGTCTCCCAGGCAAGAATGCTGGAGTGCCATGTACTTCTTCAGGAGATCTTCCCAACCCAGGGATTGAACCCATGTCTTCTGCACTGCGGGGGATTCTTTACCACTGAGCCACCAGGGAAGCTAGAGAAACTCAGGTGCTATGCTGTGCTTAGTCGCTTAGTCACGTCCGACTGCGACCCCATGGACTGTGGCCTGCCAGGCTCCTCTGTCCGTGGGATTCTCCAGGCAAGAATACTGGAGTGGGCTGCCATACCCTCCTCCAGGGGATCTTTCTAACCCAGGTTTCCCACACTGTAGGCAGATTCTTTACTGTCTGAGCTACCAGGAAGCCCAAATACTGGAGTGGGTAGCTTTCCCCTTCTCCAGGGAACATCCTGACCCAGAATCTACCAGGGTCTCCTGCATTGCAGGCAGATTCTTTACCAGCTGAGCTACCAACCAGGGAAGCCCGAAAAACTAAGGTGTGTGTGTTAGTCACTCAGTTGTGTCCGACGCTTTGTGACTCCAGGGACTGCAGCCCACCAGGGTCTTCTGTCCATGGAATTTCTCCGGCAGGAATACTGGAGTGGGTTGCTATTTCCTTCTCCAAATGATCCCAAGGAAGGCACAAATACACAAACCCCAGAAGAATTTATCAACTTGACAAGAAAATCTTAAAGATTATTGTGTGACACAACAAGAAAAATCCAACCACATTAAAAATTAAAAGACAAATAAATTGGGGCAAAATACAGCAATAATTTATATTATAGACAAAAGGCTAATTTCCTGTACATCCATCCAAGGGGACTGGCTATTGAAATAGCTGTGAAGGAATAAGGATTCTGATGTACACAGATTGCTCAGTCTCCCAGATATGCTGTGAAATGCAAACAGGAATAATGCATAGTATGTATTTAAAAAATAAAGAATACAACATGCATCTTCTAGGTGGACATGTGGAAATGGATGACAGTAACTTCTGAGAGTGACCGGATGACTGAGAAATGCAGAGCTAGGTTCACTGCATACCTTCTTACACTATTTGAACTTTGAACCATTAATCGAAATAAACTAAAAAAGTATTCATTGTAAAGAAATTGGTAACCATATAAATTTACATGCATACGGAAAAAGTTATTATAAAAACTCATGCATAATCTCACTACCTAAAAGCAGCCACTCCTAACATTTTGTATTATTTCTTTGTGTTTTTTTTTTCGCTTTTGCTTTTCTTTCTCAAGTACTATTTATCCCACTCTGAGAGGAAAAACCCAAAAAACTGGCTTAAGAAATCACTCCCTGCATGCTAGTCCCAGTTGATTCTATTTCGAATAGCTAAACTACTTAACAGTTCAGTTCAGTTCAGTCGCTCAGTCATGCCGACCCTTTGTGACCCCATGAACCATAGCACACCAGGCCTCCCTGTCCATCACCAACTCCCGGAGTTCACTCAAACCCATGTCCATTGAGTCAGTGATGCCATCCAACCATCTCATCCTCTGTCCGTCCCCTTCTCCTCCTGCCCTCAATCTTTCCCAGCATCAGGGTCTTTTCCAGTGAGTCAGCTCTTCACATCAGGTGACCAAACTACTAAACAAGTGATCATCATATACTTTGCTCAAAAAATTATTTTATAAAATCAAACATATTTTTATTGAGGTAGGACACTACAGGTTAGGAAACTGAAAAGCTGGGAGAAAAGCTTTACATTAAAAAAAAAAAAAAAAACTACTTGGAACTGTAGACCCCTATTTCATTTGTTTGTCATATAAAGCTCTACTTGAATTATATACATTTAGTTCACAACCTTAAAAGGATAATCATCTTCAGAGAAGGGACTGCAGGAAACTTTTTAAAGTTCACCAGGTAGGAATAATTCGGGGAAGGCAATGGCACCCCACCCCAGTACTCTTGCCTGGAAAATCCAATGGATGGAGTAGCCTGGTGGGCTGCAGTCCATGGGGTCGCTAACAGTCGGACAGACTGAGCGACTTCACTTTCACTTTTCTCTTTCATGCACTGGAGAAGGAAATGGCAACCCACTCCAGTATTCTTGCCTGGAGAATCCCAGGGATGGGGGAGCCTGGTGGGCTGCCGTCTGTGGGGTCACACAGAGTCGGACACGACTGAAGTGACTTAGCAGCAGCAGCAGGTAGGAATAATTAGCCTAGAATACGTAACCTGGTTACTCTAAGAGGATACACAAGCAAGAAGCACAGCTGACCCTTGACAACACAGGGCTGACCCGGGGCTGTGGAGGGAGGTGGGGTGTAGGCACGTCTACACCCCTTTTGTTGGTCAAGGGTCAGCTGGAGCAGCATATTTCTTATTGTTGCAATTAAAAATAAAACCAGCCAAGAAGGAAGAGAACAGTGGAAACCACTGAAGAACGTGCTGGCGACCCTGTCAAACCAATGCTGTAAGGACATTTGAGTTAACTTCTGCCATCTAGTGAGTCAGTTGTGTGTTCATCAGAGAACTCGACTACCTTGAAGTTCATGTTCCTGCTTCATTATTTTCAGAACTATTCTCGTCAGTTTTCATTAGGGTTTAAGGAGATACATGTGAGTCATGCTTATGGGCTTTGTGGCTCAAATGGATTGAAAAGGCAGTACCAATTACATTAAAGATAGAACAAGAGCCTGTATCCTGAGAAACTGAAACTGAACATGCTGATGTGTAATAAATTCAGAGCCACACTTCCATTTCTTAACAAAGCCAAAGAAATACAGAAATAGAGGCGACACCTCTTCAGAGGTACAGAGGCACCAGTATAAGGATGGGAGTCCAGGTCCAGTGGCAGTATCTATTAGGTAACAGCACTATGTTGTAACTGGATCCTCACCAACTTTGGTAGAAAATGACCAGGATGATAAGAAAAAGAAATCTGCTATTTAAAAACTGAAATAACTATTGACAGGCCAAAGTGGAGATGACACATGGAAAACAGATAAAGGTCTATGCAGCTTTGTTGGGTTACCTGGGTTCCTTGCTGTTGTGAGATTTTTGTTATTCCTATACAAGGGTGCACGGCTCTGAGGAATGGATCCACACAAGGCTTGAAGCCCTGACAATGGGGAGCCCTAGAAACTTCTGCTAAATCCTGGGATACAGTGTGTCAGTGAACGCTGTCCATCGGCACTAACTCCTTCTCAAAGTCTGAATCTTTCTAGATCAGGAGTATTTGGTAAAAAACTCAGAATATGGTAAAGTTATCTTCTTTCTCTAAATGGCTTTTAAAGGCTAGAAACGGCACCAGGATCTTCTTTCTTTCCTCAACCTTTATTTTTTTTTCTTTTAAAACAAATGTTGATACTGCCTTTATTCATAATTGCCAAATGCTAGAAAACTGTCCAAATGTCCTCCAACAGTTGAATGGATAAACAAGCTGTGGTACACCCACACAATGGAATACCACTTAGCAGTTAAAAGGCACAAATCACTGATACACAGCAACTGGGATGAATCTCAGACGCATTATGCTTAGTGAAAGTCAACCTCCACTTTTTGAAATTGTGGCACAAACAGACACGTATTCTTTTTCGAGTGGTTGTTGCTTGTGTTTTGTTTTTGTTTCATAAAAATAAGATTCTGTGATCCAGTTTCATTTCATGTCTCTACCTACAAGTGTCAGTCTGTACTTTTACATAAAAGATTTAGCTGAATATGCATGATAAATAGTAAAACTCTGGTGGGAATAAAGCAATTTAAAATTGAGAGAGATGAACAGAATATTAAATAAGTAATTGTGAAGTGAATCTCAGAAAATCAGTGAATGTTATTAATTAGCTCTTTTGTGGGCTGCATATAGGAATTTCATACCCGCCCCCCCTTCCCCACCCCCGCCAAAATTCCCAAACTGTTTA